>OU744319.1:51044880-51488043 GCA_916610145.1 Eristalis arbustorum | reverse complement strand
CATTTTAACTAGTTTCTTCTTTTCATATAACTTATTTTGCTCTCTTACCTACATTTTTCATGGAAAATATGATTATTTTCTCTATACAAAAACAAAACATCATTTCGTATACAACGTGAAAGTTTTTGATCTTTAGCTAAGTTTTTTCTGCCATTTTAACTGGTTTCTTTCGTTCATATAACTTAGTTTGCTCTTTTACCTACTTTTTTCATGAAAAATATGATTATTTTCTCTATACAAGAAAAAAAAGCATTTCGTATACAACTTGAAAATTTTGATCTTTAGCCAAGTTTTTGCAGTCATTTTAACTAGTTTCTTCTTTTCATATAACTTATTTTGCTCTTTTACCTACATTTTTCGTGGAAAATATGATTATTTTCTCTATACAAAAAAAAAACAGCATTTTGCATACAACTTGACAGTTTTTGATCTTAAGCCAAGTTTTTGCTGTCATTTTTACTAGTTTCTTCTTATCATATAACTTATTTTGCTCTTTTACCTACTTTTTTCTTGGAAAATATGATTATTTTCTCGATACAAAAAAAACAGCATTTCGTATACAACTTGAAAGTTATTGATCTTTAACCAAGTTCTTGCTGTCATTTTAACTAGTTTCTTCTTTTCATCTAACTGATTTCTCTTTACAAAGAAAACGGCATTTCGTATACAACTTGAAAGTTTTTGATCTTTAACCAAGATCTTGCTCTCATTTTAAATAGTTTCTTCTTATCATATAACTTATTTTGCTCTTTTACCTACATTTTTCGTGGAAAATATGATTATTTTCTCTATACAAAAAAAAAAACAGCATTTTGCATACAACTTGACAGTTTTTGATCTTAAGCCAAGTTTTTGCTGTCATTTTTACTAGTTTCTTCTTATCATATAAATTATTTTCCTCTTTTACCTACTTTTTTCATGGAAAATATGATTATTTTCTCTATACAAAAAAAACAGCATTTCGTATACAACTTGAAAGTTTTTGATCTTTAGCCAAATTTTTGCTGTCACATTAACTAGTTTCTTCTTTTCATATAACTTATTTGGCTCTTTTACCTACTTTTTCTTGGAAAATATGATTATTATCTCCATACAAAAAAAAAAACAGCACTTCGTATACACCTTGAAAGTTTTTGATCTTTAACCAAGTTCTTGCTGTCATTTTAACTAGTTTCTTCTTTTCATCTAACTGATTTCTCTTTACAAAGAAAACGGCATTTCGTATACAACTTGAAAGTTTTTGATCTTTAGCCAAATTTTTGCTGTCATTTTAACTAGTTTCTTCTTTTCATATAACTTATTTTGCTCTTTTACCTACATTTTTCGTGGAAAATATGATTATTTTCTCTATACAAAAAAAAAAACAGCATTTTGCATACAACTTGACAGTTTTTGATCTTAAGCCAAGTTTTTGCTGTCATTTTTACTAGTTTCTTCTTATCATATAAATTATTTTCCTCTTTTACCTACTTTTTTCATGGAAAATATGATTATTTTCTCTATACAAAAAAAAACAGCATTTCGTATACAACTTGAAAGTTTTTGATCTTTAGCCAAATTTTTGCTGTCACATTAACTAGTTTCTTCTTTTCATATAACTTATTTGGCTCTTTTACCTACTTTTTCTTGGAAAATATGATTATTATCTCCATACAAAAAAAAAAACAGCACTTCGTATACACCTTGAAAGTTTTTGATCTTTAACCAAGTTCTTGCTGTCATTTTAACTAGTTTCTTCTTTTCATATAAATGATTTTGCTCTTTTACCTACATTTTTCATGGAAAATATGATTATTTTCTCTATACAAAAACAAAACAGCTATTCGTATACAACTTGAAAGTTTTTGATCTTTAGCCAAGTTCTTGCTGTCATTTTAACTAGTTTCTTCTTTTCATATAAATTATTTTGCTCTTTTACCTACTTTTTTCATGAAAAATATGATTATTTTCTCTATACAAGAAAAAAAAAGCATTTCGTATACAACTTGAAAGTGTTTGATCTTTAGCCAAGTTTTTGCAGTCATTTTAACTAGTTTTTTTCTTTTCATATAACTTATTTTGCTCTTTTACCTACATTTTTCATGGAAAATATGATTATTTTCTCTATACGTCTCTTCTTTTCTTATAACTTATTTTGCTCTTTTACATACATATTTCTTGGAAAATATGATTATTTTCTCTATACAAAAAAAAAACAGCACTTCGTATACAACTTGAAAGTTTTTGATCTTTAGCCAAGTTTTTGCTGTCATTTTAACTAGTTTCTTCTTTTCATATAACTTATTTTGTTCTTTTACCAACATTTTTCATGAAAAATATGATTATTTTCTCTATACAAAAAAAACTGCATTTCGTATAAAACTTGAACGTTTTTGATCTTTTACCAAGTTCTTAATGTCATGTTAACTAGTTTCTTCTTTTCATATAAATTATTTTCCTCTTTTACCTACTTTTTTCATGGAAAATATGATTATTTTCTCTATACAAAAAAAAACAGCACTTCGTATACAACTTGAAAGTTTTTGATCTTTAGCCAAATTTTTGCTGTCATTTTAACTAGTTTCTTCTTTTCATATAACTTATTTTGCTCTTTTACCTACTTATTTCTTGGAAAATATGATTTTCTCTATACAAAAAAAAAACAGCATTTCGTAGACAACTTGAAAGTTTTTGATCTTAAGCCAAGTTCTTGCTGTCATTTTAACTAGTTCCTTCTTTTCATCTTACTTATTTCGCTCTAAAATGATTATTATCTCTATACAAAAAAACACAGCCAAGTTTTTGCTGTAATTTTAACTAGTTTCTCCTCTCAAATAACTTATTTTGCTCTTTTACCTACATTTTTCATGGAAAATATGATTATTTTCTCTATACAAAAATAAACAGCATTTCGTATACAACTTGAAAGTTTTTGATCTTAATCCAAGTTTTTGCTGTCATTTTAACTGGTTTCTTCCTTTCATATAACTTATTTTGCTCTTTTACCTACTTTTTTCATGGAAAATATGATTATTTTCTCTATAAAAAAAACAGCAATTCGTATACAACTTGAACGTTTTTGATCTTTAGCCAAATTTTTGCTGTCATTTTAACTAGTTTCTTCTTTTCATATAACTTATTTTGCTCTTTTACCTACTTTTTCCTTGGAAAATATGATTTTCTCTATACAAAAAAAAACAGCATTTCGTATACAACTTGAACGTTTTTGATTTTTACCAAGTTCTTAATGTCATGTTAACTAGTTTCTTCTTTTCATATAAATTATTTTCCTCTTTTACCTACTTTTTTCATGGAAAATATGATTATTTTCTCTATACAAAAAAAACAGCATTTCGTATACAACTTGAAAGTTTTTGATCTTTAGCCAAATTTTTGCTGTCATTTTAACTAGTTTCTTCTTTTCATATAACTTATTTGGCTCTTTTACCTACTTTTTCTTGGAAAATATGATTATTATCTCCATACAAAAAAAAAAAACAGCACTTCGTATACACCTTGAAAGTTTTTGATCTTTAACCAAGTTCTTGCTGTCATTTTAACTAGTTTCTTCTTTTCATATAAATGATTTTGCTCTTTTACCTACATTTTTCATGGAAAATATGATTATTTTCTCTATACAAAAACAAAACAGCTATTCGTATACAACTTGAAAGTTTTTGATCTTTAGCCAAGTTCTTGCTGTCATTTTAACTAGTTTCTTCTTTTCATATAAATTATTTTGCTCTTTTACCTACTTTTTTCATGAAAAATATGATTATTTTCTCTATACAAGAAAAAAAAAGCATTTCGTATACAACTTGAAAGTATTTGATCTTTAGCCAAGTTTTTGCAGTCATTTTAACTAGTTTTTTTTCTTTTCATATAACTTATTTTGCTCTTTTACCTACATTTTTCATGGAAAATATGATTATTTTCTCTATACGTCTCTTCTTTTCTTATAACTTATTTTGCTCTTTTACATACATATTTCTTGGAAAATATGATTATTTTCTCTATACAAAAAAAAACAGCACTTCGTATACAACTTGAAAGTTTTTGATCTTTAGCCAAGTTTTTGCTGTCATTTTAACTAGTTTCTTCTTTTCATATAACTTATTTTGCTCTTTTACCTACTTTTTCCTTGGAAAATATGATTTTCTCTATACAAAAAAAAAAACAGCATTTCGTATACAACTTGAACGTTTTTGATTTTTACCAAGTTCTTAATGTCATGTTAACTAGTTTCTTCTTTTCATATAAATTATTTTGCTCTTTTACCTACTTTTTTCATGAAAAATATGATTATTTTCTCTATACAAGAAAAAAAAAAGCATTTCGTATACAACTTGAAAGTGTTTGATCTTTAGCCAAGTTTTTGCAGTCATTTTAACTAGTTTTTTTCTTTTCATATAACTTATTTTGCTCTTTTACCAACATTTTTCATGAAAAATATGATTATTTTCTCTATACAAAAAAAACTGCATTTCGTATAAAACTTGAACGTTTCTGATCTTTTACCAAGTTCTTAATGTCATGTTAACTAGTTTCTTCTTTTCATATAAATTATTTTCCTCTTTTACCTACTTTTTTCATGGAAAAAAAAAACAGCACTTCGTATACAACTTGAAAGTTTTTGATCTTTAGCCAAATTTTTGCTGTCATTTTAACTAGTTTCTTCTTTTCATATAACTTATTTTGCTCTTTTACCTACATTTTTCATGGAAAATATGATTATTTTCTCTATACAAAAACAAAACAGCTTTTCGTATACAACTTGAAAGTTTTTGATCTTTAGCTAAGTTTTTGCTGCCATTTTAACTGGTTTCTTTCGTTCATATAACTTAGTTTGCTCTTTTACCTACTTTTTTCATGAAAAATATGATTATTTTCTCTATACAAGAAAAAAAAGCATTTCGTATACAACTTGAAAATTTTTGATCTTTAGCCAAGTTTTTGCAGTCATTTTAACTAGTTTCTTCTTTTCATATAACTTATTTTGCTCTTTTACCTACATTTTTCGTGGAAAATATGATTATTTTCTCTATACAAAAAAAAAACAGCATTTTGCATACAACTTGACAGTTTTTGATCTTAAGCCAAGTTTTTGCTGTCATTTTTACTAGTTTCTTCTTATCATATAACTTATTTTGCTCTTTTACCTACTTTTTTCTTGGAAAATATGATTATTTTCTCGATACAAAAAAAACAGCATTTCGTATACAACTTGAAAGTTATTGATCTTTAACCAAGTTCTTGCTGTCATTTTAACTAGTTTCTTCTTTTCATCTAACTGATTTCTCTTTACAAAGAAAACGGCATTTGGTATACAACTTGAAAGTTTTTGATCTTTAACCAAGATCTTGCTCTCATTTTAACTAGTTTCTTCTTATCATATAACTTATTTTGCTCTTTTACCTATTTTTTTCTTGGAAAATATGGTTATATTCTCGATACAAAATAAAACAGCATTTCGTATACAACTTGAAAGTTTTTGATCTTTAGCCAAGTTTTTGCTGTAATTTTAACTAGTTTCTCCTCTCAAATAACTTATTTTGCTCTTTTACCTACATTTTTCATGGAAAATATGATTATTTTCTCTATACAAAAAAAAACAGCATTTCGTATACAACTTGAAAGTTTTTGATCTTAAGCCAAGTTCTTGCTGTCATTTTAACTAGTTTCTTCTTTTCATGTAACTTACATATAACTTTACCTACGTTTTTCATGGAAAATATGATTATTTTCTCCATACGTTTCTTCTTTTCATATAACTTATTTTGCTCTTTTACATACATATATCTTGGAAAATATGATTATTTTCTCTATACAAAAAAAAAACAGCATTTCGTATACAACTTGAAAGTTTTTGATCTTTAGCCAAGTTTTTGCTGTCATTTTAACTAGTTTCTTCTTTTCATTTAACTTATTTTGCTCTTTTACCAACATTTTTCATGAAAAATATGATTATTTTCTCCATACAAAAAAAACAGCATTTCGTATACAACTTGAACGTTTTTGATCTTTTACCAAGTTCTTAATGTCATGTTAACTAGTTTCTTCTTTTCATATAAATTATTTTCCTCTTTTACCTACTTTTTTCATGGAAAATATGATTATTTTCTCCATACAAAAAAAAAACAGCATTTCGTATACGACTTGAAAGTTTTTGATCTTTAGCCAAATTTTTGCTGCCATTTTAACTAGTTTCTTCTTTTCATCTAACTTATTTCGCTATAAAATGATTATTTTCTCTATACAAAAAAACACAGCCAAGTTTTTGCTGTAATTTTAACTAGTTTCTCCTTTTCAAATAACTTATTTTGCTCTTTTACCTACATTTTTCATGGAAAATATTCATATTTTCTCTATACAAAAATAAACAGCATTTCGTGTACAACTTGAAAGTTTTTGTTCTTAAGCCAAGTTTTTGCTGTCATTTTAACTGGTTTCTTCCTTTCATATAACTTATTTTGCTCTTTTACCTACTTTTTCTTGGAAAATATGATTATTTTCTCCATACAAAAAAAAAACAGCACTTCGTATACAACTTGAAAGTTTTTGATCTTTAACCAACTTCTTGCTGTCATTTTAACTAGTTTCTTCTTTTCATATAAATTATTTTGCTCTTTTACCTACATTTTTCATGGAAAATATGGTTATTTTCTCTATACAAAAACAAAACAGCATTTCGTATACAACTTGAAAGTTTTTGATCTTTAGCCAAGTTTTTGCTGCCATGTTAACTGGTTTCTTCCTTTCATATAACTTATTTTGCTCTTTTACCTACTCTTTCCATGGAAAATATTATTATTTTCTCTATACAAGAAAAAAAAGCATTTCGTATACAACTTGAAAGTTTTTGATCTTTAGCCAAGTTTTTGCACTCATTTTAACTAGCTTCTTCTTTTCATATAACTTATTTTGCTCTTTTACCTACATTTTTCATGGAAAATATGATTATTTTCTCTATACAAAAAAAAACGGCATTTTGCATACAACTTGAAAGTTTTTGATCTTAATCCAAGTTTTTGCTGTCATTTTAACTAGTTTCTTCTTATCATATAACTTATTTTGCTCTTTTACCTACTTTTTTCTTGGAAAATATGATTATTTTCTTGATACAAAAAAAAACATTTTTTCGTATACAACTTGAAAGTTTTTGATCTTTAACTAAGTTCTTGCTGTCATTTTAACTAGTTTCTTCTTTTCATCTAACTTATTTTGCTCTAAAATGATTATTTTCTCTTAACAAAAAAAACAGCATTTCGTATACAACTTGAAAGTTTTTGATCTTTAACCAAGTTCTTGCTGTCATTTTAACTGGTTTCTTCTTTTCATATAACTTATTTTGCTCTTTTACCTGCATTATTCATGGAAAATATGATTATTTTCTCTAAACAAAAAAAAAAAAAACAGCATTTCGTATACAACTTGAAAGTTTTTGATCTTTAGCCAAGTTCTTGATGTCATTTTAACTAGTTTCTTCTTTTCATATAGTTTATTTTGCTCTTTAACATACATTTTTCTTGGACAATATGATTATTTTCTCTATACAAAAAAAAAAACTGCATTTCGTATACAACTTGAAAGTTTTTGGTCTCTAGCCAAGTTTTTGCTTTCATTTTAACTAGTTTCTTCTTTTCATCTAACTTATTTCGCTCTAAAATGATTATTTTCTCCTTACAAAGAAAACGGCATTTCGTATACAACTTGAAAGTTTTTGATCTTTAACCAAGTTCTTGCTGTCATTTTAACTAGTTTCTTCTTTTCATATAAATTATTTTGCTCTTTTACTTACATTTTTCATGGAATATATGATTATTTTCTCTATACTAAAAAAAACAGCATTTCGTATACAACTTGAACGTTTTTGATCTTCAACCAAGTTCTTGCTGTCATTTTAATTAGTTTCTTCTTTTCATATAACTTACATATAACTTTACCTACATTTTTCATGGAAAATATGATTATTTTCTCTATACGTTTCTTCTTTTCATATAACTTATTTTGCTCTTTTACATACATATTTCTTGGAAAATATGATTATTTTCTCTATACAAAAAAAACAGCATTTCGGATACAACTTGAAAGTTTTTGATCTTTATCCAAGTTTTTGCTGTCATTTTAACTAGTTTCTTCTTTTCATATAACTTAAATTGCTCTTTTACCTACATTTTTCATGGAAAATATGATTCATTTCTCTATACAAAAAATAACAGCATTTCGTATACAACTTGAAAGTTTTTGATCTTTTACCAAGTTCTTAATGTCATGTTAACTAGTTTCTTCTTTTCATATAAATTATTTTCCTCTTTTACCTACTTTTTTCATGGAAAATATGATTATTTTCTCTATACAAAAACAAAACAGCATTTCGTATACAACTTCAAAGTTTTTTATCTTTAGCCAAGTTTTTGCTGTCATTTTAACTAGTTTCTTCTTTTCATCTAACTTATTTCGCTCTAAAATGATTATTTTGTCTATACAAAAAAAAAACAGCATTTCGTATACAACTTGAAAGTTTTTGATCTTTAGCCAAGTTTTTGCTGTAATTTTAACTAGTTTCTCCTTTTCAAATAACTTATTTTGCTCTTTTACCTACATTTTTCATGGAAAATATGATTATTTTCTCTATACAAAAATAAACAGCATTTCGTATACAACTTGAAAGTTTTTGATCTTAAGCCAAGTTTTTGCTGTCATTTTAACTGGTTTCTTCCTTTCATATAACTTATTTTACTCTTTTACCTACTTTTTCTTGGAAAATATGATTATTTTCTCCATACAAAAAAAAACAGCACTTCGTATACAATTTGATAGTTTTTGATCTTTAGCCAAATTTTTGCTGTCATTTTAACTGGTTTCTTCCCTTCATAAAACTCATCCAAATTTTGCTCTTTTACCTACTTTTTCCTTGGAAAATATGATTATTTTCTCTATATAAAAAAAACGGCATTTCGTTTACAACTTGAAAGTTTTTGAACTTTAACCAAGTTCTTGCTGTCATTTTAACTAGTTTCTTCTTTTCATATAACTTATTTTGCTCTTTTACATACATATTTCTTGGAAAATATGATTATTTTCTCTATACAAAAAAAAAACAGCATTTCGTATACAACTTGAAAGTTTTTGATCTTTAGTCAAGTTTTTGCTGTCATTTTAACTAGTTTCTTCCTTTCATATAACTTATTTTGCTCTTTTACCTACTTTTTTCATGGAAAATATTATTATTTTCTCTATAAAAGAAAAAAAAGCATTTCGTATACAACTTGAAAGTTTTTGATCTTTAGCCAAGTTTTTGAAGTCATTTTAACTAGTTTCTTCTTTTCATATAACTTATTTTGCTCTTTTACCTACATTTTTCTTGGAAAATATGATTATATTCACGATACAGAAAAAAAAACAGCATTTCGTATACAACTTGAAAGTTTTTGATCTTTAGCCAAGTTTTTGCTGTCATTTTAACTAGTTTCTTCTTATCATATAACTTATTTTGCTCTTTTACCTACTTTTTTCTTGGAAAATATGATTATTTTCTCGATACAAAAAAAAACAGCATTTCGTATACAACTTGAAAGTTTTTGATCTTTAGCCAAGTTTTTGCTGTCATTTTAACAAGTTTCTTCTTATCATATAACTTATTTTGCTCTTTTAACTACATTTTTCATGGAAAATATGATTATTTTCTCTATACAAGAAAAAAAAAGCATTTCGTATACGACTTGAAAGTTTTTGATCTTTTACCAAGTTCTTAATGTCATGTTAACTAGTTTCTTCTCTTCATATAAATTATTTTCCTCTTTTACCTACTTTTTTCTTGGAAAATATGATTATTTTCTCGATACAAAAAAAAAACAGCATTTCGTATACAACTTGAAAGTTTTTGATCTTTAGCCAAGTTTTTGCTGTCATTTTAACTAGTTTCTTCTTATCATATAACTTATTTTGCTCTTTTACCTACTTTTTTCATGGAAAATATTATTATTTTCTCTATACAAGAAAAAAAAAGCATTTCGTATACGACTTGAAAGTTTTTGATCTTTTACCAAGTTCTTAATGTCATGTTAACTAGTTTCTTCTCTTCATATAAATTATTTTCCTCTTTTACCTACTTTTTTCATGGAAAATATGATTCTTTTCTCTATACAAAAAAAAAAACAGCATTTCGAATACAACTTGAAAGTTTTTGATCTTTAGCCAAGTTTTTGCTGTAATTTTAACTAGTTTCTCCTTTTCAAATAACTTATTTTGCTCTTTTACCTACATTCTTCATGGAAAATATGATTATTTTCTCTATACATAAATAAACAGCATTTCGTATACAACTTGAAAGTGTTTGATCTTAAGCCAAGTTCTTGCTGTCATTTTAACTAGTTTCTTCTTTTCATATAACTTACATATAACTTTACCTACATTTTTCATGGAAAATATGACTATTTTCTCTATACATTTCTTCTTTTCATGTAACTTATTTTGCTCTTTTACATACATATTTCTTGGAAAATATGATTATTTTCTGTATACAAAAAAAACAGCATTTTGCATACAACTTGAAAGTTTTTGATCTTTAGCCAAGTTTTTGCTGCCATTTTAACTAGTTTCTTCTTTTCATCTAACTTATTTCGCTCTAAAATGATTATTTTCTCTATACAAAAAAACACAGCCAAGTTTTTGCTGTAATTTTAACTAGTTTCTCCTTTTCAAATAACTTATTTTGCTCTTTTACCTACTTTTTTCTTGGAAAATATGATTATTTTCTCTATACAAAAAAAACAGCATTTCGTATACAACTTGAAAGTTTTTGATCTTTTACCAAGTTCTTAATGTCATGTTAACTAGTTTCTTCTCTTCATATAAATTATTTTCCTCTTTTACCTACTTTTTTCATGGAAAATATGATTCTTTTCTCTATACAAAAAAAAAAAACAGCATTTCGAATACAACTTGAAAGTTTTTGATCTTTAGCCAAGTTTTTGCTGTAATTTTAACTAGTTTCTCCTTTTCAAATAACTTATTTTGCTCTTTTACCTACATTCTTCATGGAAAATATGATTATTTTCTCTATACATAAATAAACAGCATTTCGTATACAACTTGAAAGTGTTTGATCTTAAGCCAAGTTCTTGCTGTCATTTTAACTAGTTTCTTCTTTTCATATAACTTACATATAACTTTACCTTCATTTTTCATGGAAAATATAATTATTTTATCTATACGTTTCTTCTTTTCATATAACTTATTTTGCTCTTTTACATACATATTTCTTGGAAAATATGATTATTTTCTCTATACAAGAAAAAACAGCATTTCGGGTACAACTTGAAATTTTTTGATCTTTAGATAAGTTTTTGCTGACATTTTAACTAGTTTCTTCTTTTCATATAACTTATTTTGCTCTTTTACCTACATTTTTCATGGATAATATGATTATTTTCTCTATACAAAAAAAACAGCATTTCGTATACAACTTGAAAGTTTTTGATCTTTTACCAAGTTCTTAATGTCATGTTAACTAGTTTCTTCTTTTCATATAAATTATTTTCCTCTTTTACCTACTTTTTTCATGGAAAATATGATTATTTGCTCTATACAAAAACAAAACAGCATTTCGTATACAACTTGAAAGTTTTTATCTATAGCCAAGTTTTTGCTGTCATTTTAACTAGTTTCTTCTTTTCATCTAACTTATTTCGCTCTAAAATGATTATTTTCTCTATACAAAAAAACATAGCATTTCGTATACAACTTGAAAGTTTTTGATCTTTAGCCAAGTTTTTGCTGTAAATTTAACTAGTTTCTCCTTTTCAAATAACTTATTTTGCTCTTATACCTACATATTTCATGGAATATATGATTATTTTCTCTATACAAAAATAAACAGCATTTCGTATACAACTTGAAAGTTTTTGATATTTAGCCAAGTTTTTGCAGTCATTTTAACTAGTTTCTTCTTTTCATATAACTTATTTTGCTCTTTTACCTACATTTTTAATGGAAAATATGATTATTTTTTCTATACAAAAAAAAACAGCATTTCGTATACAACTTGAAAATTTTTGATCTTTTACCAAGTTCTTAATGTCATGTTAACTAGTTTCTTCTTTTCATATAAATTATTTTCCTCTTTTACCTAATTTTTTCATGGAAAATATGATTATTTTCTCTATACAAAAAAAAACGGCCTTTCGTATACAACTTGAAAGTTTTTGATCTTTAGGCAAGTTTTTGCTGTAATTTTAACTAGTTTCTCCTTTTCAAATAACTTATTTTGCTCTTTTACCTACATTTTTCATGGAAAATATGATTATTTTCTCTATACATAAATAACCAGCATTTCGTATACAACTTGAAAGTTTTTGATCTTAAGCCAAGTTCTTGCCGTCATTTTAACTAGTTTCTTGTTTTCATATAACTTACATATAACTTTACCTACATTTTTCCTTGGAAAATATGATTATTTTGTCTATACGTTTCTTCTTTTCATATAAATTATTTTCCTCTTTTACCTACTTTTTCCATGGAAAATATGATTATTTTCTCTATACAAAACAAAAACAGCATTTCGTATACAACTTGAAAGTTTTTGATCTTTAGCCAAATTTTTGCTGTCATTTTAACTAGTTTCTTCTTTTCATATAACTTATTTTGCTCTTTTACCTACTTTTTTCTTGGAAAATATGATTTTCTCTATACAAAAAAAAAAACAGCATTTCGTAGACAACTGAAAAGTTTTTTTATCTGTAGTTAAGTTTTTGCTGTCATTTTAACTAGTTTCTACTTTTCATCCAACTTATTTCGCTCTAAAATGTTTATTTTCTCTATACAAAAAAACACAGCTGTAATTTAAACTATTTTCGCCTTTTCAAATAAGTTATTTTTCTCTTTTACCTACATTTTTCATGGAAAATATGATTATTTCCTCTATACAAAAAGAAACAGCATTTCGTATACAACTTGAAAGTTTTTGATCTTAAGCCAAGTTTTTGCTGTCATTTTAACTGGTTTCTTCCTTTCATATAACTTATTTTGCTCTTTTACCTACTTTTTTCTTGGATAATATGATTATTTTCTCTATACAAAAAAAAACAGCATTTCGTATACAAATTGAAAGTTTTTGATCTTTAACCAAGTTCTTGCTGTCATTTTAACTTGTTTCTTCTTTTCATATAACTTATTTTGCTCTTTTACCTGCATTTTCATGGAAAATATTATTATTTTCTCTAAACAAAAAAAAACAGCATTTCGTATGCAACTTGAAAGTTTTTGATCTTTAGCCAAGTTCTTGCTGTCATTTTAACTAGTTTCTTCTTTTCATATAACTTTTTTTGCTCTTTTACATACATTTTTCTTGGAAAATATGATTATTTTCTCTATACAAAAAAAAAAAGCATTTCGTATACAACTTGAAAGTTTTTGGTCTTTAGCCAGGTTTTTGCAGTCATTTTAACTAGTTTCTCCTTTTCAAATATCTTATTCTGCTCTTTTACCTACATTTTTAATGGAAAATATGATTATTTTCTCTATACAAAAATAAACAGCATTTCGTATACAACTTGAAAGTTTTTGATCTTAAGCCAAGTTTTTGCTGTCATTTTAACTGGTTTCTTCCTTTCACATAACTTATTTTGCTCTTTTACCTACTTTTTTCTTGGAAAATAAAAAGTCGTAGATAGCATTAGTACCGCTTACGAAAAAATTACCCAACTTCGCTACGGTAACCTCCTGATCCTTACTAAAACTTAAAAAGTTCCCGATCTTTTCTTAACAATCAACCTATCACTTTGTCCGATAACAGTTACACTTCACTCCAACCTAAACTCTTCGAAGGGCACAGTTTATGCACCCTGCCTCATCAATGTTCCTGAAATAGAAATTACCAACGAAATGAGATCTCAAGGAGTACCTGAAGTGTATAAATTTAAAAAAATTGTTGATGGAAAGCAGCTTCCCACTGGACTCATCCTCCTCTTTCCGCCCCCCTAGTACTGTTGATAGGGTGTTAGTAACTTAAAATTCAAGAATACTTCCAAAATCCAATGCGCTGTCGAAACTGTTAACTCCTAGGCCACACTACAAAACGGTGCAGCGGTAATGCCTCCTGAGAAACGTGTAACCTTCCACCTCACAATCCAAACAAGTGCACACGTGTTTCATGTGCAAACTGTCTTGAAGAACACGCTTCTTCTTATAAAGAATGCCAACGCTATCTACAAGCTAAGTAAACCTGTAAAATAAAAACTATACATAAATGTAGTATAGCCGAGGCTAAGAAAATTTATAAAGAACAAAACAGAAAAACCCAATCAGCAGTCAATTTAGAATCACTAAACTCACCTTCTTCTAAACCTAAATCCTCTCATACAGCAAATTCTTTTTCTACCACCTACTTCTCCACTATAGATAATAGCACTTTCCACACATAGCCCCTTTTTCCGAATCAAAACATCATTACCACCAATAAAACATTACTGCCTCCCTCACCTATCTCAACAGTAACTAAGACTCCCATTCATAAAAAGCAATACTACATACGCCAATCAGAAACCGATGATGATGACTCATAATAAAAGTAATAAAGATACCCAAAAACACCTGCTCTGCGATACAGATTTTGAGTCACCCGGGTTCCACTAGTAACCCGGGCAGCTCAAGTATACCCAAGCTTATACTGGAAAATAGCTCACTAAATCAATCCTCTCCGAACCCAAGACCCTGGACGGAACCTCAGAGGTTCACATCATGGTACCTTTAATATTCTTCAGTGGAATATTAAAGGTTATAAAAACAACTATGATGAATTAAACTTTGTGTGATATCATTAACAAATACAACCACCTGGATCATGGTGTTAACGCAGACGACATATATATAATGTGTTAACACAATGACCCAAACTTTACGCAAAATATTTTTTTTTCAAATTTGTTAAATGATATCTCACAATGGTCCTTAAGTTCTGGGACGAATCTCTGTTTGTCTGAATGTAAAGTACTCCACGTGTGTCGTAAAAAATCATGTTCACCTCCTGAACTTTATGTACATAATGTTAAAATTGAATATGTATCTAGTCTAAGTATACTTGGTGTGATATTTAACTCTAATTATAACTGGAAGAACCATTGTTTAGTCATTAAAAAAGCACTGGCTGCAAGTTACATGGGCTTATGTACACAGGGCAAAGTTGCTGACTGCACCCAACCTGGAAGGATGCCAGCGCGATCCCTGCTTGTCTATAAGTCAAGTTGACATACAGCCTCCTCGTGGCGCCCCTGGATAGCCATCACAACAACCGTTGTGTGGTGAACTAATGTATGCAGCGATCTCCCTCTGCCCGAGGGTCAAATAATGGGCCTGGCCTACCAGTTGTAGGTTTAAGGACAATGATTTTCGGTTCTGCACGGGGAATGTGAGGTCCCTGAACAGACCACGTGCAGCCGATGAACTCCCGGAGGCCCTGGACTGCTACAAAGCAGATGTCACCGCCATCCAGGAGATCCGATGGGATGGGCCGGGCAAAAGGAAGATGAGAAACTGCGACATCTACTACGGTGATTGCTACAAAGAGGGAAGGCAGCGCTTATTTGGATGCGGATGCGTTGTTCGAGGCAGACTAACCAAAGAGTCTTAAGCTTTGATTATATCAGCGAACGCCTCATAACAATCCGCATCAAGGCTAAATTCGGGAACATCAGCCTGATCTGCGCACACGCCCCGACGGAGGAGAAGGATGACGATAGCAAGGATGACTTCTATGATCTCCTAGAAAGAACATACGATCGATGCCCCAGCTATGACATCAAGATCGTTCTAGGAGATTTCAACGCACAGCTGGGCAAGGAAGAAATCTTTGCTAGAGTCATCGGAAAACACAGCCTGCACGACAACACACCCGGAAACGGACTCAGGCTGGTAGATTTCGCCTCGGACGTAGTGGTAGCCAAGGTAAGGATGAGGATATCGAGAGAAGTACGGAGTCGAGAAAGAACACTACGATTTGACGTCGGAAAGCTACAATCGCAACTGACCGCTAGGAACTTTGCCGACCGAGTCTCCCTGAAACGCTCTGAAAGTTCGACGCTGCCTTCACATTCAATAGAAGAAGAATGGAAACGTTGTCAAAAAGCCATCAAAGAAGCTGCCACTGGTGTGCTGGGTTTCACGACACCACCCAGAAGGAACCAATGGTTTGACGACGAGTGCAGGCAGGTACATGCACCCAAGCAGGAGGCCACAACGAGAGCTGTTCGTGAGCTCTACGAACAGAAAAAAGGGAAGAGCACCGGCAAAGAAAGAGCATGAGAAGCGCGCGGTAGTGGAGATGGAGAGGTGTTACGACAGGAAGAAGGTCCGAAAGTTTTACCAAAAGGTAAAACAATATCAGGAAGATACTGACCTCGGACCGAAGCCTGCAGGGACGAAAATGAACATCTAGTAGTAGAATCGCAGTCGATGCTGAGAATTTGGAAAAATTATTTCTGTAGACTGTTAGACGGCGATGACGACACAAATTCCGCTGGCAGGCAGAATGTTTCACTCAATTTGGACGATGATGAACACGAATTCCGTCCCCCCGACTTAGACGAAGTCAAGATAGCGATATCTAGACTGAAGTCGAACAAAGGTGCCGGAGCGGACGGATTGTCCGCGGAAATGTTTAGGGCAGCTGGAGATGACCTGGTTGGGCGCGTGCACCAGCTCATCTGTAAGATATGGTCGGAGGAAGTATAACCGATGAGTGGAATCTTAGTATCGTTTGTCCAGTCCACAAGAAAGGAGACCCCTTTGACTGCGCCAACTATCGAAGGATCAGATTCCTTAACATCGCGTACAAAGTACTCTCTGCCGTTTTCTGTGAACGCCTGAAACCCTTTGTCGACAACCTGATAGGTCCTTATCAGTGCGGTTTCAGGCCAGGACAGTCCACAAAAGACCAAATATTTACACTTCGGCAGATCCTGGAAAAGACTCAAGAGATGCAGATCGACACCCACCACCTATTTGTCGATTTCAAGGCCGTATATGACAGCGTGCATAGAGACGAGCTATACAGCACCATGTCTAGTTTTGACATTCCTGCCAAACTCGTCAGGTTATGCAGGATGACAATAGAGAACTCTCGCTGCTCCATCAAGGTCGGTAACGAACTCACCGAGACCTTCAATGTCAAAAAAGGTTTTAGGCAAGGCGACACGCTGTCATGTGACTTCTTTAACATCATACCTGAGAAGATCGTGCGAAACTCAAGCGTAAACACCCGAGGCACGATCTGCCAAAAGTCCGTTGAACTGCTTGCTTACGCGGACGACATTGACGTGATTGGACGAACACAGCGAGCCGTCAATGAGGCGTTTGCTGGCATTGGAGCAGAAGCGGCTAGAATGGGTCTAGCGATAAACCAGGGCAAAACAAAGTACATGCTGTCATCACGGAAGGACGCACAACATCGAAGTCTCGGACAGAGCGTCATATTGGGCAGCAGACAGTTTGAGGTAGTCAAGGATTTCGTCTACCTAGGCTCCGGAGTAAATAGGGACAACAACACCAGTACCCAGATCAAGCGCAGAATTACTCTTGCCAATCGCTGTTTCTTTGGGCTCAAGAGGCAATTGAGTGACAAGAGCCATCTCTCGAAACACCAAATTGACCTTGTATAAAACCTTGATCATCCCAGTCCTGCTCTATGGCGCAGAGACATGGACGCTTTTCAAAGCGGATGAAAAAGCTCATGGTTGTTTTCAGAGAAAAGTTCTGCGTACGATCTTTGGTCGTGTTTGCGTTGATGGCGTTTGGAGGAGAAGGTTCAACCACGAACTATACGGGCTGTACAGCCGCATGCACCTAGTTAAGCGTATTCGGATCCAACATGTAGAGCGGATGGACACCACAGCTCCGGCCCGAAGAGTCTTCGACACCGAACCATTGGGACAGCGCAACAGAGGACGTCCTCGCACTAGATGGCGCATCCAAGTGGAAAAGGACCTCATCCTACTTGGTGTGCGCAACTGGAGGCAGCTGGCGAAAGATCGTGCCACCCCGGACTGTAGCGCCAATCTTCTTCGCCATGAAGAAGAAAGGCTGCAAGGTGCAATATCTTAAAATATCTATCATGTAAAAGGAGTTCACGTAAATTGTGTTATATCACTAGGAGACTCATTTTGAGTAAAATAGATTACGCTCTGGCCCGTGGCGTTGTGGGTATGTGCGTCGACCCCAACCTCGACGTCGTAGGTTCGATTCCAGCTCTGAGCGACAAAAATAATTTTCACGGCCCCACCTCTTTCGAGTCACTGACAATGCTCAAAGAGTACTTCTGTCTAGAAAAAGCTTCTCAAGCTTGGCCGTTCGGAGTCGGCATAAAACTGTAGGTCCCTTCCACTCGTGAGAGAATAACACGAATGGTTCCTGAGAAGCTAGGCCCTGGCCCCCTACGGGCTGTAGCGCCAGCCATATTATTACTACATTATTATTAGATTACGCTCTAGGTATATATGGTAACAGTCCAAAAACCACGTTCAATTTGATCAAACTTCTCTACCATCAAGTAACCCGAAGAAGTCTCAACGCTTTTCCAACCACCCCCATCAGGAACATCCTTGCAGACGCTGGAGGGAGGGTAAGGAGCATTGAACATCGCCTAGCCTCAGCCAAATTATTACCCAAACTCTACTTTGCTACGCGTTCACCTATCGACAAAGATATTTACTATCTGATGAATCGACTAAAAAAAAGAAGAATCCCGTCAGCTATTGAAAAATCGATCAAACTTGGTGAAACCCTAGAAATACCAACATACTACTCTCGGGAAACCACGACATCACAACCTCATCTTTTAATACAGAGTCCACCCTTCTTCAACTTACAAAATATAGAAAAGGGAACACAAGCAAAGCCTGTATACGTTCAGCGTTTTCAACTGAAAAAAGTCGCTTAAAATCAGAAGGATGGGACTTCATCTACACGGATGCATCGAAATGTGAGGACAATAGGGCTTTCGCGATCACTAGAAGCAACGGAACTGTATTAAAACAGGGTATCCTACCAAACCTTGCAACCGTATTTACAATGGAAGCGCAAGCCATATTATCGGCATTAAAAATTGCTACCAAGTAGAAACGAAAATCGATAATCTGCTCCGAAAGCCTTACTACGTTGCTGGCAGTTAAGAACTTACAAAATAACTCATCTATCATCCAACAAATAAGAGACATTCATAAAGAACATAAATAACACAAACAAATGTAAAGTAATGTGGGTACCTGGACACGTAGAGATACCTGGAAACGAAGCTGCGGATACTGCTGCAAAAATGGAGTGTGTAGCCCCACATACCTGTATAACATCTACAGCAAAAAAAATTACATAATCTTATCGTTGACAAACTGCACACGGAGCTCTTAGACGACTGGCACCATACCACCATCACTAAAAAAAAATAAACCGCAAGCATATACCACCCGTATACCCTTCTTCAGCCACCAAAATTGCGACAATAACCCACTAACATCTTTTAAAAAAGGAGCCACCACCACCTTGCCACAAATGCAACATGACCCTTAATTTGGATCATCTTCTGGGAGATTGCTTCTTCTCCTCTTCCAATGCAAAACGTCTCCTCAATGAGGACATCATAAAAGTTCATTCAAATGTTCTAAAAGATCCCTACCCTAAATATTACCTAAATATTAATTTAATCAACAAATTAGCTATAAATTTCAATATTATATTATAATTATTTTCCTTACACCAGTGAGCCGAAAGCCTCTGCAGCCTGTGCTCCCTAATTATATTAGTTTATAAGTATTCTATTATAATAATAATAATTGGTATAGATCTTAATTCTAGGCACCATGATTGGGGATGTTTAAGAGCAAATGCATGGGGTAACATCCGTTACGACCTCTCACTAAGACTTCATTTCACCCTTTTATTCTCGAACAGCCCGTCCTATATGCCAACATCCAGTAGGTCTTCTCCTTCTTTTTTGTTACGAATGCGCAGGACTTATACCTGTAAACTGTTTTCTCACGATCTTGTTCTGCGAGAACAATCTGATGGTAGCCAGATTTCAAGTCCAGTGTCGTGAAATATTTGGCTTTGCCCAAGTTTGCCAAAATCATAGGAATGCTAGGCATTGGGTACGTATCAGCAATAGTGCGCTCGTTGAGTTTTCGAAAGTCGATTACTAATCTTTTTTTCCTATTGCCCAACTCGTCGCAGCCTTTTTTGTCTACAACCCAGGTTGGGTTATTGAATGGCGACCTTGATGGTCTAATAATACCATTTCGCAGTAATTCCTTTATTTCGTTATCTACGAACTCTGCGACTCCCATCGGATGCGGATACTGCTTTGAATATATTGGGTTATTCGGTGCGAATTGTAGCTACGACCGAAGTATTGAATGGCAACAGTTCATTTGTACTGTAAATGCCTTAATGATTTCCATGATCATTTTTTTTAAATCAGCTTTAGCCGCTTTCGGTACATCGATGTCGACGACATTATTAAAATTGACATTATAGCAAATATGGTACTGCAGGTCCTCTGACGTAGTACCGTAATAAATCTTATTGTCCTCCAGGTCAAGGGTCGCGCCTACCTGCGTGAACATGTCAAAGCCAACGATTCCGTCGAACAATGTTAAGGAGTCTAGCAAAAAGAATGGAGATGTTTTTCCAAAAATGTTAATTAAACATTTCTGTTTAATTTTATTGCAGCCATGGATAGAGCTCACAGTAAACGGTGAGTTGACCGACACTATGCCCTTTAGCTCCTTTAAGGGCTTTACATAGTTTTTTGCCGCTCCCGTATCGATAAGGAACTTTAGTGATCTCACAGCCACTTTCCGCTCGACGAACGGTAGCCGGGAGCATTCCCAAACAGATTAACGGAGTCGCTTTCAAGGTCCGCTCCAACTTCTGAATCTGATTCCGCGATAGCCTCTGCGGCCATATCATCATAGTGTGCCGCGCGCTGGTCAAGACCCTGTTGGTTTAGGTTATTGATCCTTGACCAGTCATTCGTTCTGAGGTATTTTTCCTCTTGTTCCCTTATGGGTATCTATTGCGCCCACTGAAACCTTGGGATGTTAGCTGTTGAAACTTTGACGAAGAAGGACTTATATCCATTAGCTCAAGACCACTTTCTTGACTATCCCTGCCATTCGAGCGCAATCGCAATACCGATTGTGAGTTATTTTAAACTTTATAATAATGCGGGTTTTTTTCGGCTTTTGACCTATAGCCCTCTGAGCTCTGTCCTCAATGCTTCTAGCATAACTTGCTGCGAACATGTATCTGTCATTACTTGCCTTCGCCTCCTGAGCAAGTGCCAGAGCGGTTGGCAAGTCTCTAGGCTGAGCTGGAAATACGGCCATTCGTAGCGATCTCTTTAGACCCGATATAAAGGTATGAAGTGCATTGCTTCTAAACTTTTCGTTTAGGACAGCTGCGGCGGCCGCGTCATGATCAGGGTTTTGTTGGTTATGAGAGTTAGTTTTTTTCTATCTCGTCATAATATTGGGTAAGTGACGGATCACCTTGTCGAATGGTGTCTAACTCTTGATTTATGACGCGCACTGGTGT
Source organism: Eristalis arbustorum (assembly GCA_916610145.1). Taxonomy (NCBI): domain Eukaryota; kingdom Metazoa; phylum Arthropoda; class Insecta; order Diptera; family Syrphidae; genus Eristalis; species Eristalis arbustorum. Next base: position 51,466,482 of record OU744319.1, on the reverse strand, counting down.
TTTATCGGAATACGTAAAGTCTACCTTAGCTATGATAGCTTTGAAATTTAATACTGTGTTAAATGATGATAATACTGCATTTGCCGAGCCTCTTATCTTGTTTCGAATAATGGCGACGGCTTGATAGTTCCTAGAACAACCATTATATGGCTCAAAATGCTCATAGGGAGCCGAAGCTGCTTGTCGCCAAGAAATATAATCTCCTTGGTTACCGTCAAATTTTGAAACAGATTTGACGATATCTAAATGTTCGTCACAAGTTACGCCTTGAACAATAGAATTTGTTTGATAGGTTTCAACTTCGGGGACCGTAACTTTTAGACTGTTCACTTTATTCTTTATTTCCCTCAGTTTCAGCTCAAAATCTTTCATTTGAGTTGCCTGTGCCGCTAGCGCGCTTGATATTGCACCTTCTAAAATTGCTCGCAAGGTTTGTGCGTCCATTTTTAAAAGTCAATTAATTCAATAACGTATTAATCCGATAGGATACAAAACCGTTTGAATCAAAATGTAATTGCTGCTTATCGCGATAAAATAAAGGTATTGATATGCAGAGATGCAAATTGTAAAATATGTAAGAATTTCGAACTTTAACTATTGAAATCCAACTAAATTGAACATTCACTTCCATAATTTATTTTCCCTTTAAGTCTCCGATGTCGGGTCGGTGATTCTTATTCAAACTGCTCTTCGTGCTAACCGATTCTGCTAGGAACTTCTCTGCTGCCCAGAAAGCGCCTGTGGCTCTGGTGACACCTTGAGTTGATTAAAAACTTCTTTTCTTACGAACGGAGACTAATTTGTCTCTTGTAATTATTGCTGTTTATCAGTAAACACTTTTTAACTTTCACTTCACTTTTTATTGTGGGTTAAATTAAATGATTGGGCGCCAGTTAACAAATAAAATAAACACCCATTTATTTTGTTTTATGACATTAAGTGTCTGAGAATTTATTGCCGGTTTCGGCTTCTGAACTAAATCTAAATTGAAATATTTCTCACAAACTAAGAACTATGTCACTCAGCGAAAAAATATTTGATAACGACGTCCCACGTTGGCGACCTGACCTTCGTGAGAAACGCTGTGCGTGTTATCAGCAGACGCATCCGTTGCAATTTATGTGCCCAGACGAAATTTGAGAGTTATATGTTAACTTGTATGCTGATGACTTAGCTTTATACACCTCTGATGTTTACCTTCTATTATAGAAAATAGTCTTCAGGGAGTATTGAATGTAATTTTCGAATATTACAAACACTGCAAAATTAAAGTATATGGAGACGAGAGCCAAGCTATATATTTTACAAGAAAAAGAAAGATTTGTCTCATGCCTTCAAATAATTTAAAATTAATTTCGAGTGATATCCCATGGGATGGCTCTGTTAAATATCACGGAATCCTTTTAGAAAAGAAGCTAACTTTTGTAGAAGACATAACGAATATCCGTAACAAAGCAAAAGCAAAAGCATCGAAAATGCTATATCGACTAATAAACCGCAAATCCTTACTTAGTGATCACAATAAAATTGTTATATACAAAGTTGTTTTTCAAGCAATGATGACGTACGGTTGTGCTGTTTGGGGAAATTGCGCTAAGACCAACATTAAGAAGATGCAAGTTGTTCAGAATAAGATCCTGAAAATGATATTACGTCTTCCCTGGGACTTCTCTACAAACATTTCACACGAGCGAGCTAGAATTCTCCAGATTGTAACGAAAATTGAAAAACTCAACAACTCATTTTTTGATAGAAGTCAAAGAGCAACAAATCATCTAATTAGGAATTTAATTAATACCATTTCATATTTGGCATTAACATTAATGTTTTCTGGTTCGTTTATCTGTGAACTGTTAATTTATATAAGTTAACACCATAAATGTCACATCCTCCACACCAAACCCATTGCACCAGTTTAGTTCCAAGAAGCTTCAAAGCATCCGGTCATCATTCGGGAAGCATTAGTTCGAGCAATCTCTACGATCAAACTATAATTGAATCTCAGCAGAAATTCTTAAGAATGACTGCGAAAGTAAACTATCAATAAACAACAACATCCGCTGCCCTCCTTCTAAGAACGCACTTGAAGAAATGCTGAGACAACAAGTTGTCATCAGCACCATCTCATTCATCAATGCCCAATAATATCCGCAGCTCATCTTCTAAACATCCGCAACCCAAATTCCAGGAACGCACTTGAAGAAGTATTAAGACAACGGCATCGTCACAATCAATCTCAGCCATATAAATATCTGTAATTTAGTTTTTAAGTTCAGTTCTGATTCGCACATTAAACTGGACAGTTGTCCAATGGAAAACAAATTTTGTTTTTTTTTTATTAAACTTCACGGCAAAAAACATAATTGGCGCCCGAGCATATAAATCCTGTTCCCGAGCATATAAATCCTGTTCCCGAGCATATAAATCCTGTTCCCGAGCATATAAATCCTGTTCCCGAGCAACAGTAAATTGTAATACCGAATAAGTCGCGATATTTTCATCTCGTTTAAAACCGAATAGAATTGATCGTGCAAATATTTCGCGGTGTATCGTGACTGCCTTATCGAAGCAGATCACATTGTGGAAAAAGTGAGTGATCAAAGTGAATAAAAGCAGTGAAAACAGATTAATTTCTGAAAAATAATAACAAAAAGTGCAGATTAATTTCTGAAAGGCAGATTATAAAAAGTGCAAGTAAAGTGCATACAAAATCTGCTGTTGTGAAGTTTAAAAGTGCGAATAAAAAATAAGAACAGAACTCTTTTGAAGAAACGAGGCCCCCCAGTAACTGTATCACCACAGACGAAAAGGAGACAGCGACCGCTGCCAGCCGCTTCAAAATACAAGTGTCATGAAGAAGTTTATACTAATGTAAGCAAATATATGTAACTAATATAAAATTAATAAAAAAGAAAGAAACATAATTTACAAAATTTATAAAAAATTACCTTTTCATAGAAAAGAGAAATTCATACAGAATTAAAACAAAAGTAATACAAAATTATAACAATAAAGCTTTTCATAGAAAAGAGAAAATGTTAAAAGAATTTAAACTTATAACAATTTAAAAAATAAAAGAAAGAAATTGAAAAGAAAGATAAAAATCCCTTTCATAGTAATTCAATAAAAAAATAAAAGGAAAAATCAAATACAAGAAACACAAATATATAATATTTACTAAATCAAAGCATACATAAAATATATTATTATTTTCATTTGAATCAACAAAAAAATCAAAATGTCTAACCCAAGTAACATCTTACGCCAACCCGTCCTCAATATCCCACAAACTGAAAATTCCAAAGACAATCCCTCTCATGCTCAAACTTCTCAACCTCAGTCACGGCCAATAATTTCATCCGCGCAGCTTGTCACAATGGTAACAGATATTGTGAAATCTATAATCAATCCCAATCCAGACACTACTGCTATAGATCAGGGCATAAATCCTGAACATATAGGCGATTTAAGTGACCTAGATAAAATTCCAGACGTTGTCAGATGTCTTAGAGATTTTTCTGGAAAACCAGGAGAGTTCTCATCCTGGAAAAAAAGCATTGAGCGTATTTTACAGCTCTACGAACCATTAAATGGTACACCAAGATACTATGGTATCTTAAACGTGACAAGAAACAAAATTATAGGACAAGCAGATGCTGTACTTGAATCGTACAACACGCCGCTAAACTGGAAAGCAATTTCCAAATGCCTAACTATGCATTATGCTGATCAAAGAGATCTTGGTACATTGGAATACCAAATGACATCTCTTATCCAAGGCAATAATTCTGTACAAGAATTTTACCAGAAGGTTTATTCTCATCTATCACTTATTTTAAATAAAATACAGTGCATGGATGTCGGAAGTGAATCATTGTCAGTATTAACCGACAATTACAGGGATAAAGCACTTGACACCTTTATCCGTGGCCTAAACGGCGAATTACCAAAACTTTTGGGCATACGTGAACCTTCAGACCTCCCACAAGCCTTAAACTTATGTTTAAAACTTGAAAATCAGAAATTCAGGTCAAATTATGCAAATTCATTTACCCAAAAACGGTTGATTGAGCCATTAGCTCCACCTGAACGAAATAGAAATAACATATTCCATCCTCAGTTAGCCCATCAGACTCAATCAGCCAAATCAGACTTTAATGATATTCATTTTTTAGAATGAATTCCTCTTCGTTACCGTACTTTCAGTGCAAAACGAAGAGCGGACAAATTTTAAATTTTTTAATCGATACTGGCTCCAGTAAAAACTATATTCAATCCAATCTAGTAAAAAAGCCTATTCCGAACGAACAACCCTTCTCAGCAAAATCAATTGCTGGCAATATTCAAATAACCCATCACACGTTCATAAACCTTTTCGGACAAACAGATAGGAAATTGAAATTTTTCCTTCTCCCCACATTAAAAACATTTAACGGAATCTTAGGAAACGATAGTTTGAAAGAATTCAACGCAATTATTCACACAAAAGAAAGCTTTATGACTATTCGCGACAAAATCAAAGTTAAAATTAAGCAATTAAGATCCCCAGTAGTCAATTCAATCAACATTCAACAACAAAACATTCCATAAAATATTTGGTAAAAAAATTCCCCACTTTATTCTCTGAACCAGATGAAAAACTGACCTATGCAACAAAAGTTATCGGCGAAATCCGTACAAACACAGACACTCCTGTATATTCGAAATATTATCCCTACCCTTCCTCATTAAAAGAAGAAGTAGAGAGTCAGATCAAAAAACTCCTAAATGACGATATTATTCGACCATCCGGGTCTCCGTATAATTCACCCGTATGGATTGTACCAAAAAAAGCCGACCCAGAAGGAAATAAGCAATACAGACTTGTTATAGATTATCGAAAATTAAACACTGTTACTATTTCGGATAAATATCCTATACCCGAAATTAACGAAGTTTTATCACAACTTGGACACAGTAAATACTTCACTGTCTTAGACCTTAAAAGTGGTTTTCATCAGATTCCCTTAAGGAAAATTGACATGGAAAAGACAGCATTTTCAATAAACAATGGGAAATATGAATTCACTCGACTTCCATTCGGTCTGAAAAATGCACCCTCAATTTTTCAACGTGCATTAGACGATATTTTACGAGAATTCATAGGGAAAATTTGTTACGTCTATATTGACGACATCATTATCTTCAGTAAAAATGAAAGTGAACACGTGTGTCATGTCGAAAAAATATTTAAAACCTTACACGAAGCCAATATGAAGGTACAATTAAGTAAATGCAATTTTTTCAAACACGAAGTAGAATTTTTAGGTTTTATCGTTTCGTCTAAAGGAATAACAACAAACCCTGCAAAAGTGGAAGCAATCGTAAACTTTCCAATTCCAAGAACCCTTAAGCAGCTTAGATCATTTCTAGGTTTAGCAGGTTACTATCGTCGATTTGTTAAAGACTACGCGAAATTAGCAAAACCTCTTACTTCCTTATTAAGAGGAAAAGAAGGACGCATATCCAAAAATCAATCTAGCAAAATTCCTATATGCTTGGAATCAGAATCTTTTGAAGCCTTTCACAAAATAAAGAATTCTCTGATATCTAAAGATTTAATCCTTGCTTACCCAGATTTTAAGAAAAGCTTTGAACTAACAACAGATGCATCCAACACTGCCCTTGGTGCAGTCTTATCTCAAAACAATAGACCTATCATGTTCATTTCTAGATCATTGAGCAAAACTGAAGAACATTATGCCACCAATGAGAAGGAAATGCTTGCAATCATTTGGTCCCTTAATTCTTTTCGCAACTACCTTTACGGTACCTCTCATGTTAAAATTTTCACGGACCATCAACCACTAACATATGCCTTGAGTAACAAAAATACAAATTCCAAAATGAAACGCTGGAAAGCAATTCTTGAGGAATATAATTATGAACTTCAATACAAACCTGGAAAGAGTAATATAGTTGCTGACGCTCTTTCTCGTTATCCAGAAAACTCCCAAATAAATTCTTTATCAGTATCTCAGCACAGCGCTCAAAGTTCGTCCCATGAACTTGTTCCAGCAGTTGAAACTCCCATAAATACATTTAAAAATCAAATATTGCTACTAATTGATGACAATCCGTCATATCAATTCAAAATTCCCTTCCCAACCTTCCATAGGCACATTGTCACACGACCTGCCTACACAGAAAGTGACCTCATTGCATTATTAAAGAAATATCTTAACCCAAGTGTCATAAACGGATTATTTACTAACGAAGAAATTATGGGTACAATACAAAACATATATCCATGTCATTTCAAATCATACAAAACTCGTTTCACACAGTCTCAAGTAACTGATCTAACCAATCCCATTGAACAGCACGAACGAATCCTTGATGAACATAATAGAGCACATAGAAACGCAAATGAAAATAAGATTCAACTCCTGCAAAAATTCTATTTTCCCAAAATGAAAGCTCGAATCCACGAACTAATAAAGCAATGTCGAATTTGCAAGGAGCAAAAATACGAACGGCATCCGAATAAGCCAAAAATTCAAGAAACTCCTATTCCGCAATTTCCTGGACACATAGTACATTTCGATATCTATGCTACCAACAAAAAACTGGTATTAACAGCAGTAGATAAATTTTCCAAGTACGCCCAAGTTAAAATAATAGAATCCAGAGCAATCGAAGATATTCGAGAACCTCTCAGGCAATTAATTTTCGCCTTTGGTGTCCCAAAGTTAATAATTTTTGACAATGAAAAGTCATTCATTTCTTCCACAATATGCTTTATGTTAAAGGATCAATTAGGCATTCAAATTTTCAAAACTCCACCATACAGTAGTACAGTAAATGGTCAGGTGGAAAGATTTCATTCAACATTGTCTGAAATCATGAGATGCCTAAAAGCAGAACAATCAAATATGCCATTCCCAGAACTTCTCGATTCCGCTGTTTACAAGTATAATTACTCAATCCATTCGGTTACAAATAGAAGACCAGTAGAGACATTCTTCGGATTACATTTTTTTCGTTAGTACAGACCCAAATCAGTACGAACAAGCGAGACATGATAAAATTGAAAAACTAAGATTGAGACAAAATAAAGACATAGAATATCATAATAAACTTAAAAAGGAAATAAAAACATATGACCCAGGTGAAATAATATATGTTAAAGTAAATAAAAGATTAGGTACAAAATTATCCCCAAGGTTTAAAAAAGAAATTGTTAAGGAAGACAAATCAACTACCATTTTAACCTTGTCAGGCAAAATAGTTCATAAAAATAATATAAGGAACTAATCCATTTCTAGATTCTTGTTCACACAATGCCTGGCAGAAGTTCAAATCTTAGACAAACGCAAGAATAGTATCAACAAAACTGGGAACCGCTAAGCTTCAAACAGGAATATTCAAAATCATTCATGTAATTAACCTACAAGCGTATGAAGAACTGATTGACTATGTCGAATTACAACTCGTGAAGGAAATGAATAGTACCGATCCCAATTTCTATTTACTTTCCCATCAAATTAAACACATCAGAAACCAACTTAATATACTTAAACCTAAAGTCAGAAATCCCAGATCCCTAAATTTTTTAGGCAGCGCGTGGAAATGGATTGCTGGTAGTCCAGATCACGACGATTTTGAAATTTTAAACTCCCAAAATAGTAACCTACTCCTTAATAATAACAAACAAGTAATAATCAATAAATCACTTAACGAAAAAATTAATAAACTAACAAATATAACTAATGAAGCCATACAACTCTTAAAGTCAAATAACAATTTCAAAAATACTTTGTATCAAGAACTCAAATACAAAATAGAAATTATAAAAGAGGATATTACGAATATAGAATATGCCTTACTTTGGGCAAGAAATAAAATTGTAAACTCATTCATTCTTTCAAATTCGGAACTAAAAATTATACAGGAAAAATTTGAGAAAAATAACATCCCATTTTATAATCTTGGAGAGGCACTTGAATTTGCCAACATCAAAATAGCAATAAATAAAAAAACTATTCTTTATATTATAAGTATACCCACTACACATGAAACAATATGTAATCAGATGTTAATAAAACCCATTAAGTACAATAAAAATGTATTGAAATTAAATTTCGAAAAAATATTGAATTGTGAAAATAAATTTTATGGTATAAAAAGTAATTGTGAAACATATAATGACTTAACCATTTGTAAAAAAGAAAATATTGTCAATTTAAGTACAGATTATTGTATACCAAATTTAATAAAAGGCAAACCATCATCTTGTGACGAAGTCAACAATCAGCACATACCAACTATAGAAGAACTTCAACCTGGAACTCTATTCCTCAACAAATTCAACGGATCAGTCGTCGTAGAAAATGAAATCATAAACTTATGCGGAAGTTTCATCATACAATTTCATAACGCGGTCATCCATATCGATGGTCAAGAATTCAGCTCCAATGAGATATCATCGTCAAAACCTTTACCTGCAGTACCAAATCTAAAAGCATCAATGACCACATATAAAGAATTCCTATCTTTAGAAATGCTCAAAGAACTTCATGTAAATAATACAAATCACATATCAAAAATGGAACAAGAGAAGACAATCCACCACATCACGAACTACAGCATGACAATTATAATAATACTAGTAATTGCAACCGTTGCCATTAAACAGATACTTGACCATAGCAAAAATGTCGTAATTCATAACAACATCCAGCCTGAAAACCAAGTCAGAGATGAACCATCACAGGACGATGCAATACCAATGGTTTATATGGTATCGAGTGAGGACAATCGAATTTAAGAAGGGAGGAGTTAACACCATAAATGTCACATCCTCCAAACCAAACCCATTGCACCAGTTTAGTTCCAAGAAGCTTCAAAGCATCCGGTCATCATTCGGGAAGCATTAGTTCGAGCAATCTCTACGATCAAACTATAATTGAATCTCAGCAGAAATTCTTAAGAATGACTGCGAAAGTAAACTATCAATAAACAACAACATCCGCTGCCCTCCTTCTAAGAACGCACTTGCAGAAATGCTGAGACAACAAGTTGTCATCAGCACCATCTCATTCATCAATGCCCAATAATATCCGCAGCTCATCTTCTAAACATCCGCAACCCAAATTCCAGGAACGCACTTGAAGAAGTATTAAGACAACGGCATCGTCACAATCAATCTCAGCCATATAAATATCTGTAATTTAGTTTTTAAGTTCAGTTCTGATTCGCACATTAAACTGGACAGTTGTCCAATGGAAAACAAATTTTGTTTTTTTTTTTATTAAACTTAGGTTTTTGCTATAGATTTTTCTTAGTCTAATCGTTTATTGCCAAAGTCTACTTTTATAATACAATTTTTAACATCTTTCAGTTGTAAGATATAATAATTATCATATCTCTGTACAAGCTGTGCAAACAAAGTAATATTATGTAAACTTAATGCTACCTATAAGAATAAATAAATAAAATATTTTGTTTGCATTTGTTTAAATCAGACAACAAAACGGTTTTGCTTAATTAAATATGTATATATATATATATGTTATATACAAATTTATTGGGTCAAAATATGCAGCGTACTTTTTGATATAAAATCCATAGTACGGAAATAAAACTTCGTAGATTGGCGTTGTTTTGTACCGTTCTGTACGGGAACAGACCTTCTGTGTAAACACTGAAATAATAACTAAAATTATTGAACATGACTTTTAACTATCGAATAGCTGGAAGACTTCCCCTCTAAAATAATGAGGTGAACGAGACCATTGAATTGTGGGGAAGTCCACCAAAAGAAATAGGAGCTTTAATGACTCATTATGTTCAGAAGGTATGTTCATACCACAGGGAATATTGAAATGCATTGATCATTGACACGTTACAATTGAATTCAAATATTTTCTGTCGAAATATTCGATCGTGCTTGTAACAAGACGAGTGTAATATGATTTGGCCCTTAGAATCAATTTGTAAATAATTATCCAGTTCGTACCAATTTTATGATGACATATAAATTTTGAAAATTCCCACACGGCCTTATGAAGTACAAACAAATTTGAGAAATGATCAAAGAAGAATTATAACGTATTACCATTTTAACATTACACATTTATCAATTACTCAAACACTTGCTATTTTTCTTCTTAATTTAGCATAATGGTGTCCCAAAAGAATCTATTAATTGAAGTATTTTAGTTCTTGAGTTAGGTCACATACATTATTGTACACTTACTTACTTACTTAAGGTGGCGCTACAGTCCGGGGTGGACCTGGGCCTCAACCAACAAGCGTCTTCAGCCAGCTCGATCTTTAGCTAGCTGTCTCCAGTTTCGCACGCATAGTTGGTTGAGGTCCCTTTCCACTTGCGTGCGCCACCTGAGTCGCGGTCTTCCTCTACTGCGCCGTCCCTCGGGGGTGGATTTGAAGACTTTTCGGGCCGGAGCATTGGTTTCCATCCGCTCTACATGACCTAGCCATCTCAATCGTTGGATCTTCACTCTTCTGGCTAAGTCGATGTCGCTGAACGACCCGTATAGCTCGTCGTTGTATCTCCTCCTCCACTCACCATCTATGCAGACGGGACCGAAAATCACCCGAAGAATTTTCCTCTCGAAGCAACCAAGAGCTGCTTCATCCGCTTTTGACAGAGTCCATGCTTCCGCGCCATATAGCAGGACTGGGACGATTAAGGTCTTGTAGAGCGTTACCTTGGTTGTTCGAGAGAGGGCTTTGTTCACCAATTGCTTTCTTAGCCCAAAGAAGCACCGATTGGCAAGAGTTATTCTTCGTTTGATTTCAGCGCTGGTGTCGTTGTCTGAGTTGATAGCGGTTCCTAGGTAGACAAAATTTTTAACTACCTCAAAGTTATATCTGTCTACCGTGACGTTCTGACCGAGACGTCGGTGTTGGGTGTCCTTTCTTGTTGACAGCATATATTTCGTCTTACCCTCGTTTACCGCTTAACCTATCTTCCCGGCCTCCGTTGCTATACTCACAAAAGCGCCTTTGACATCACGCTGCGTTCTTCCGATAATGTCAATATCGTCGGCATATGCGAGTAGTTGGATGGACTTCTGAAAGATTGTTCCTCTGGTGTTGGCGTTTGAGTCTTGAACAATTCCCTCAAGAACGATGTTGAAGAAGTCGCATGACAGCGCGTCGCCTTGTCTGAATCCTTTTTTGACATCAAAGGTCTCGGTTAGGTCTTTACCGACCTTGATGGAGCAGCGTGCATTCTCCATCGTCATCCTACACAACCGGCGGATTTTTGTAGGGATGCCAAAACTAGACATTGCTCTGTATAGCTCGTCTCTATAAATGCTGTCATACGCGGCCTTAAAATCGATGAACAGGTGGTGGGTATCGATTTGTTGCTCCTGGGTTTTCTCCAAAATCTGCCGGAGTGTGAATATTTGGTCGATGGTGGATTTTCCTGGCCTAAAGCCACACTGGTATGGACTGACCAAGTTGTTGACGAATGGCTTAGGCGTTCACACAGTACGGCAGATAAGATCTTATAGGCGATGTTAAGGAGACTTATCCCCCGATAGTTGGCGCAGTCAAAGGGGTCTCCTTTCTTGTGGATCGGGCAAACAATGCTGAGGTTCCATTCATCGGGCATGTTTTCCTCCGACCATATTTTACAGATGAGTTGGTGCATGCTCCTTACCAAATCATCGCCTGCGGCTTTAAAAAGCTCGGCGGGTAGGCCGTCAGCTCCAGCAGCCTTGTTGGATTTCAGTTTAGATATAGCAATCCTCACTTCATCCGGGTCGGGTGGACGGAATTGTTGATCTTCATCGTCCCTTTCATTGGGGTTGAATGGTTCGTTCTGCCTGACAGCGGAATTTAGTTCTTCGTCGCCGTTATACAGTCTGCAGAAATGGTTTCTCCATATCCTCAGCATCGACTGTGACTCTACTACGATGTTCCCTTGATCATCCTTACAGGCTTCGGTTCGGAGTTTATAACCTTGACTGGTTGACTTGACTGGTGACTCAGGCTGATGGACTTCGTGACGGGGCGAAACCTCACTGTAGCCAGCACGCGGTTCCCTCACCTCAACATTCACAAAGGGACCTGGCGGTCCCCTGATCAATCAACCGTCAACCAGATTGATCACATTGCGATCGACGTCAGACACTCCTCCTGTGTCCTCGATGTCCGAACGTTCCGAGGTGCCAACATCGACTCGGATCATTACCTTGTTGTAGCCAAGGTCAGAACTCGGATATCGATTGTACAACGGAGTAGAGCAAGACCAAAACAGTTTGACGTTGGAAAGCTACAATCGCAATCGACCGCTGGGAACTTCTCCGATCGAGTCTCCCTGAAGCTCTCAGAGAGTCCAACCCTGCCAGGCGAAACAATCGACGAACAGTGGAACCGTTGTCAAAACGCCATCAGAGAAGCTGCCTCTGATGTGCTGGGTTTTAAAATGCCACCTAGAAAAAACCCATGGTTTGACAACGAGTGTCGGCAGGCGCATTCAGCGAAGCTAGCAGCATATAAGGCGACGCTGGATAGAAGGACGAGAGCGGTTCGTGAGCTCTACGAACTTAAAAGAAGGGAAGAGCACCGGCTTCTCAAAAAGAAAAAGAAGGAGCATGAGAAGCGCGCGATCGAGGAAATGGAGAGGTGGTACGGCAGAAATAATGTCCGAAAGTTTTACCAGCGGGTGAAACAACTATCCAAAGGGTACAAACATCGGACAGAAGCCTGTCGGAACGAAGAGGGACAACTCGTAGTAGAGTCGCAGTCGATACTGAGAATCTGGAAGGATCACTTCTGCAGACTGTTAAACGGCGAAGAGGACACCAATACCGCTGTCAGGCAGAATGTTCCACTCCACGCAATGGACGACGACAGAAGAGAATTCCGTCCCCCCGATCTAGACGAAGTCAAGATAGCGATATCGAGACTGAAGTCGAACAAAGCTGCTGGAGCGGATGGATTGTCCGCGGAACTGTTTAAGGCAGCTGGAGATGATCTGGTTGGGCGCATGCACCAGCTCGTCTGTAGGATATGGTCGGAGGAAAGCATGCCCGACGAGTGGAATCTTAGTATCGTTTGCCCGATCCACAAGAAAGGAGACCCCTTTGACTGCGCCAACTATCGGGGGATAAGTCTCCTTAACATCGCATACAAAATCTTCTCTGCCGTTCTGTGTGAGCGCCTGAAACCATTCGTCAACAACCTGATAGGTCCTTATCAGTGCGGTTTCAGGCCTGGGAAGTCCACTATCGATCAAATTTTCACATTACGGCAGATCCTCGAAAAAACCCAAGAGATGCAGATCGACACCCATCACCTATTTGTCGACTTTAAGGCCGCATATGACAGTGTGCATAGAGACGAGCTATACAACGCCATGTCTAGTTTTGACATCCCTGCCAAACTCGTCAGATTGTGCAGGATGACGATGGAGAACTCTCGCTGCTCCATCAAGGTCGGTAACGAACTCACCGAGACCTTCAATGTCAAAAAAGGTTTTAGACAAGGCGACGCGCTGTCATGTGACTTCTTCAACATCGTGTTGGAGAAGATCGTGCGAAACTCACACGCCAACACTAGAGGCACGATCTTCCAGAAGTCCGTTCAACTGCTAGCATACGCGGACGATATTGACGTGATTGGCCGAACTCAGCGAGCCGTCAATGAAGCGTTTGCTTGTATTGAGACGGAGGCGGCAAAAATGGGTTTAGCGGTGAATGAGGGCAAAACAAAGTATATGCTGTCATCAAGAAAGGACACACAACATCGACGACTCGGTCAGAACGTCACCATAGGCAGCTACAACTTCGAGGTAGTGAAGGACTTCGTCTACCTCGGCTCCCAAGTAAATAGTGCGAACAACATCAGTACTGAGATTAAACGCAGAATAACTCTTGCCAACCGCTGTTTCTTTGGGCTCAAGAGGCAATTGAGTAGTCGAGCCCTGTCTCGAAAGACCAAGCTCACCTTATATAAGACCTTGATCATCCCTGTCCTGCTGTATGGCGCGGAAGCTTGGACTATCTCAAGAGCGGATGAAGACGCACTTGGTCTCTTCGAGAGAAAAGTTCTGCGTTCAATCTTCGGTCCTGTTTGCGTTGAAGGTTCTTGGAGAAGGAGATTCAACCACGAACTGTAGGGGCTGTACAGCGACATGAGTCTAGTCAGGCGTCTACGGATTCAACGCCTAAGATGGCTAGGCCATGTAGAGCGCATGGACAACACTGCTCCAGCCCGAAGAGTCTTCGACTCCGAGCCAGTGGGACAACGCAATAGAGGACGACCACGAACCCGATGGCGCACTCAAGTGGAAAAAGACCTCAACCAACTTGGAGTGCGAAATTGGAGGCAGCTGGCTAAAGAACGTGCCAGCTGGAGAGGATTGTTGACCGAGGCCCAGGTTCACCCCGGACTGTAGCGCCACAAGAAGAAGAAGAAGGTTGACTTTACCCTTTGGTAAAACTTCCTTACCTCATTCCTGCAGTAGTATCCCTCTATTCTGCCGATCGCGCGCTTCTCATGCTCCTTCTTTTTTCTCCTGAGAAGCTGGTGTTCGTCTCTCCTCTTCTGCTCGTAGAGCTCCCGAGCAGCTCTTGTCCTCCTTTGCAGTGCCGCTTTGTATGCTTCTTGCTTGGCTGCATTCGCCTGCCGACACTCATTGTCAAACCAGGGGTTTCGTTGTGGTGGCGGATTGAAACCCAGCACATCAGAGGCGGCATCTCTGATGGCTTTTTGGCAATGCTGCCACTGGTCTTCAATACTTGATGTTGGCGGCGTAGGATTTCTTAAGAGGTTGAGGGAGACACGATCGGAAAAGGATTTGGCAATCTCTTGCGATTGTAGCCGGCCGACGTTGAACTTCCTCACAGTATTTCTTTGTCTTGGCGGTGTTCGGGATATCCGCAACCTTACCTTGGCTACTACAAGGTGGTGGTCCGAGTCAATGTTGGCACCTCGGAACGTTCGGACATCTATAATACTGGAGGAGTGCCTTGCGTCGATCGCAATGTGATCAATCTGATTGATGGTTGATTGATCAGGAGATCGCCATGTCCCTTTGTGAATGTCGAGATGTGGGAATTTTGTACTGGCTACTACAACATTTCGCCCCGCAGCAAAGTCGATCAGCCTAAATCCGTTTTCGGATGTGGTGTCGTGTAGGCTGTGCTTCCCGACCGTACTACCAAAGATGTTCTCTCTTCCTAGCTTTGCGTTAAAATCGCCAAGAACAATTTTAATGTCGTAGCTAGGGCATTGCTCATACGTTTTGTCCAGGAGCTCATAGAACCTGTCTTTGGTGCCGTCATCTTTCTCCTCTGTGGGGGCATGTGCGCATATAAGGCTTATGTTGGCAAATTTAGCCTGGATGCGAATTGTCGTGAGGCGCTCGTTCACTGACCTGAACGATAAGACTTCTTGCCTAAGTCTGCCTCTAACGACAAATCCACATCCAAATAGGCGCTGTTTTTGTTGCTTGTAGCAATCACCGTAATATATATCACAGTTTTTCATCCTTCTTTTGCCCGGTCCATCCCATCGCACTTCTTGGATGGCGGTTATGTCTGCTTTGCAGCAGTCTAGGGCTTCCGCTAATTGTTCGGCTGCACGTGGTCTATAAAGGGACCTTACATTCCACGTACAGATCCGAAGGTCGTTGTCCGTATATCGTTTGCTGCGTTCGTCATCAGTAAAGTCATCCGTTTCCGAGGCTTGTTGTTGCTTCGTAACTGTTGTTTTTTGTGTGGCCGGGCAGTTACCCCGACGGCACAACCCCCAACCTGGAGGGCCAGTTCCTTTTTTGTAACCCCTAGGACAAGAAGTCGCACTTATAAGTTTGGCAGGTTGAGCTCGGGTGAACTACAACCAGTACCCGATGGCTACCACTTGGAGGTAAAATAAGCACAATTGGTGTGTAGGAAAAGTTGCAACACTGGGCATCGCCAAGTTGACGCCATTCAGTGCCTACCCGATTCCCACAGCACCCAGCCATCACATTATTGTACACAAACAATCTTAATTTGTCCCGCATTTCCAAGATATACAAATACTATTTACTTTGCTAAACTTGAACTTACTCATGGAATGCTTCTAGTTTGTTGTGAAGTCAACCATTTTGGAAATTGATTGGACACTATCAGGGGCTTGGACAGAAATAAAGTACTAGAGAGATAGCCGACTTCTACGTCCCTTTCCACTAAAATTTTTTTGACAGGTTTTCACCGACACGGCGGACGAGAATAAAGGCCCAAACCCATAGAATCCGGTGCGTGCGTTGCGTCTTGTCAAAAAATTGACAACTCTTAAGAGCAAATAAGAGGGAGCGAGACAACAAGTGTGGGCTATATGTGGAATACATCTGAATGCATGAAGTTGGCGAACTTTAACTTTTCTTCCGTTTGACAGTTTACTCTCACATGTGTGTATCATTTATGCATGTATGGGTATCAATTTACTCTCATGGACGTATGGGATTGTATGTATACATATTTCGGACGCAACGTACGTATTTCATTTGGCACCTCTTTGCAGTCCGGCAAATACGATTTTTGTGGATGTCAACTGCAACGCACGCACCGGATTCTATGGGCTTGAGCCTTTAAGTGTGAGCTCTTCGAACAGCTGATAGCCTTCCCCTGCAAGCGACTGAGGTGGAATATTTAACGGTCGCTACGGCAACAACAATATCATACCTAAAATTATTACAACTCAATGCAGGTTCTAGAATTCAAATCCGAATTCAAATTGTTTCTTACATCGAAAAGTTTCCCTTACTTTACTGCGCAAAGAATTTAATATTGGGCAGTGTTCACGAACTACAGTCGTAAACAATAAACATATTGGTAAAATATAACTATCAACTAATTATGTTAATTCAATGTTATTTGATTTCTAATAATAAATCCATATATGGTGTATGCCTTGATAGGAAATTGTGTGTATCAGAAGAAGTAATTTGTTTTCAGAAAAACAAAAATATGAAAAAATGCCGGATCGTTTAAAAATAAAATCTGCTTTCCATAAATCATATCAGCATTTTTTTCCTTCAACTGATTTAGATTGCGCTGACCCATGATTTATTCGTCTTTTTTGTAAATTTTCATTAAAAAAATGGGTTAGACTAATATTTCCTGATATTAACTGATGCGGATATATTCATATTCTGATATACAAAGAGATAAATAATACTCGTATTCCTCTTAGATATACAAATGCAAGAGAAAAGCGTGTGTGATACTTCATAGAAATTGTATTTCTGAAATATTTAGATGCGTATTGGCGAATATTGAACTATTATAAAATCTATAATAGTTACCAAATACTAAATTGTTCATATGAGATCGCAACGAATTGTGAACTTTGCAAACTCTGACAATGCATTCATATGGAGTTTTCTCATTTGCAAATGACTACAGAGATTTTGAAAAAACTCTATAATTCGGCTCCCATTTTTTTGCATACCAAGAAGTATAACCTTTTGTGTTGTTTCTGAAATTTCGCGGTTCCAGTTCGCCGTTCATATGAATGTGCCTTAATATATTCGTCTCATGTCTATGTATTTGTTGGGTATCAAATAATTGCCTGATATTTACAAAATATTTTATTGTTGTAAAAAAACATTTAAAAGTAGTCTGCTCTTTTCTATTATACATACCAATAAGCATATAATATATATATATATCGGTTCGTAAGAATTTCTCATAATATGTTATATTCATGAATGATAAAACTTTTAATAACATCTAGCATTTGGTTTATTTACTATATTCACGAACAGAGTCCCCAAAACTATTCACGAATTTGACAGATATTCATGAATGATTTTGCTTATGTGGGGAATTCACGAATTTTTACTTTGAAGGCAAAAATGCACCAATCAGGTTCATGAATTTGACGGATATTCATGAATCGTTTTGTTTATGTGGGGAATTCACGAATTTTTACTTTAGTGGGGGTAAATATGCACGAATCAGCCGCCATTTTCGTGGTGTACTTGATATGTGTGCGTAAAAAGGAGACAGTGTGCGTTGACTCATGAATAACTGTCATTCATTCATGAATATCCGTCAAAAAGTAGAGGAAAATCCGTCAAATTCGTCGATGGACTAGGGGGCAAACAGAAGTCGGCTATCTCTCTAGTACTTTATTTCTGGGCTTGGATGTGTCAACAGCGGATCCCCAAATGTGAAAGTATGCGTGAAATATTGCCTAAAATAAAGAAGGATTGGTGTATTGTGGTAGGTAATAGCATTTTGTCCTGGAAACTTGAATATCGCTATTAGTTAATTTGTGATCAGAAATCATCTAATGTTGTCAATTAACTTAGTGTTTTTCGGATTTAGGTTGAGAAGAATTTTGTGTTAATAGTTATTACAACACAACAGTCATGTGCAAATAATATATATATATATATATATTCATGTATAAGTAATTTTAACAAATATGGACGACTTTGCGGCCCCTCAAAGTACTTATATTATTTTTGAACCGTCGTCGATGTGGTGGAGCATACCTGAACCAATCCTCATAGAAATACTGACTTACTTAAGCCCCAGGGATATACTGAACGCTGGTGCGACTTGTCGACGATGGAAGGAGATATCCGATGACAATTTAGTTTGGAGGACAAAATTCCGTTCCTTTTATGGGATTGATAACAGCATTGGTATTCGACCAGGTTTAGTGAGAATATTGACATTTATTGACCTTCCTTCACTCCATGAAATGTAATTTCCAGGTGCCGATTCCTGGAAAAGCGAGTACAAAAGATTGGCCTTCAATATTCCGTCGGTGTTATGTCAAAAGCTTGAAGGACACTCTCATCAAGTTCTGCACGTTAGTTTCTCACATAATGGTGTAATGTTTGCAACGTGTTCGAAGGATGGAATAGTTATTGTAAGTTAAAAGAAATGATTTAACATTTAATATTTCATAAACTTTATTCAGCATTTTTAATTTGCCTGTTGTCAAATATTATGTATGTATGTAACTTATTGAACAAATGCAGTTTTTTTCATATACAAGTAGTGTTCCTTCTCGACCTTTAAAAAACTCATTTTTGACATGTAGTTTGTATTTCCGACTTCTAGAGACTATTTTGTATTACACAAATGTATGTATTTTTCACGATTTACGTGCACTGAATTTTTCATAAACAACAATTCGTTCATCATAAAATACCCAAGTAAAATGCCTCTTATATATACCTTAACAGCATAAATGAGAGGCATAGAGAAATTTGTCCTTCCAGGCTGGAAAACCCCTACCCATCACAAAGAGTCTCGTATGGACCAGAACTCATGCATACTTCTTTATTTTCACGCACATTGTGACAAGGTTTGGGTCAATGCCAAACTCTTCTATGCGTAATATTAGGCCTGTGTGAATGCTTATGAAATGTTCAAGTGGCAGTATACGAGGAAGTCGGGTATCCTAATACCAGACATGATGGAAGGAGGAGCGTTTTTCATAACATTTCACATCTGTTTCACTCCTACATCCGTTTCAGAGATAGAGTCTGTGAATACGTGAAAAGCTCGAGATCAGCTGAATGTCAACAGTTCATGAAGTAGATTGTCCGACATTTCGGGCTTTGCCACTTATTTATATGTTCGCAAAATTCCATTAAAAACGACGATAAATTTGAAAACTAACAAGTTCAAGATAAGCTAAATAGGTCTGTTCCCGTAATTTCTGCATCAAATTTCGAAGACAGTCATTTTTAAGCAGGGGGGGGGTAAAAACCCCTCAGACAGAAACAAAATATCAACAAAGTGCGGGAACGCAATTATACAAATGTGTAATTTATGGAGCATGTTGCATGAGACATGCTATATTTCAGTTACAGCAAAATATGTAAAATAAAAAACAGGATTTTATTGTTATTTTATTATTGTTTTTATTCTTACGAACTACTAATTCAATAATATCAAAAAACTTAAACTAATTCAAAACGTTTGAATAACCGCCAAAACTATATTCGAGTTTTTGACTCATCAATTGATACCCGTAGAAATTAGCTTGGGTCAAAATAGGCAGGATAGAAAATGTGTACTCTCTCGAGAGAGTGCTCGTTACACATAAAACCCATATTTTTGTCGTACGGGAACAAACTCACAGATTTGCGTTGTTTTGTATTGTTCTGTAGTGATTATTTTGGGAACGGGAACATAGCTAATCTATACACAGTAAAATAAAAACTTTCCTACATCCATAACTTTTTACATGTTTACACTTAAGTATAGTAGTTCTATTAATATATGGAAATAAATTATAGTATTTTTATACATGCTTTCACATTTTTCCTGACCGTAGAGTTCGTCAATATATTTATAAGAATTATTTTGTTAGAATGACTGGCATTTTAAGATGACTTTTTATAATGAATAATCAATAACCGGCTACAAAAATTCTTTTTAAAACGTATGAGCTTAATGAACAGTGTCGTAGAATACTGTAGACGCTTAAAATCTGAGGTGTACTGTGGTGGACTAGGAATTTTACAATATCTATTACGTTATCGCTTCCTAATCTTATCTTTGATTAAAAGTCAATCGTATAAGTAATTTAGTCAAACATGAACAACAAAAAAAAACTCAGTAAGAGAAAAAATTGTCATAATTATTTATGTGCCTGTTTCGCTCTGAGATAACTGATTTGGCACGACTAAGATTCCCAGAGCGCCAAATGTTGAAAAAATTATTTTCCGACCTTTTAAGTTTTTCCGCGGCAACACTGCATACAAGTGTACGTCATGCGATCATTCCCTTTCGCTTTTTCCCGGTTTCTTAATTCTGAATTTTCATAAAAATGTTTGAATAAAATATGCAATTCCAAATTCAGAATCGTGTAATTAATGTAAATGTGTACACCTTTATACTATTCATTTCCGATTATGTTATTTCTTAATCCATAGTTTTCTGATTAAAAAACGATTAATAAGAATTTATAGATCAAAGAATACAAGCCGAGAAATACTTAATTTTGGCAGCGCATTTCTGGATACATGAGGTGCTGCTTACAAATTGACAGACGCACTATGAACTTTCTCTAATAAAGTTTTTCTTGGACACGAAAAGTACCCTAGGATCCACTGCGATGCACATGGGCATGAAACTTTCGGTCCTACTCCGTGATTGTTGTGGGAGCCTCCGATTTACAGATGTTGTGCTGTCATTATCAGGTATCCGGTTGTTTCGGCTAAACCTGCAAATAGAATTTAACGCGATACCGTCTATGCCTTGGAGATTCTGGAAAAAAATACCAGTGTTCCACGATTCTTTTGTCCACTTAACTCTTGACATCAGTAAGAAGGTGGTTGGGATTATTAGGAATAGGTCGGAATTTGCCTTTTTCCTAGCAAGTTCATCGATCGAGTATCGAATGCGGCAAGCCATGAAACTTAAGCTCTTTGCGACAGCTTGCGACTAGCTTGGACTAGCTGCGAGTGGTATTTCCAACAATGATATCATTTTGGCCCCCAGGACCGCCGCTTGAAAAATATTACCCATCTGTGTAAACCAGGATGGAGTTCGTGATTTTGATAGAACATAATTGACAATATTCAACACAAGCAATAACATTTTATTTAAGAACTTACTAGAACTATATACAGAAGTATCGAATTGGATAATATAAACATTATTAGTATGAGTAGGCTTTGTGTAACCAAACAACTATATATTCACCAAGCAGCCAGTGTTGACAATGGAGTACAAATTAAATTTCTAATAGCTCTTCTGAAGGGGGTATCGAAGTCAAGGAAGGAGAAGGATTACTCACTAGCAGTATGTTCTATTCATAATCTATTTTAGATGCCGACATGACCGTTTGGGCTTGCGCGCCAGCTTTCGATATCGACGTCAAGAGGAAGAAGATCCAATAGAACCCCTAGGTCCGTCTGTTCTATTCATTATCTATCTTAGATGCCGACATGACCGCTTGGGCTTGCGCGCCAACTTTCAATATCGACGTCAAGAGGAAGAAGATCCAATAGAACCCCTAGGTCCGCTCTAGGAGTGGATTGCTTCAGTCACTTCTAGGCAGAGTCTCTGTTTTCTTTTCAGCAGATTTAGGTTGGAGGCTTTTAGGCAGGCTTGCCACCAAGCATTTTGGAACCCAAATTTTCACGTCTTATTACTTATATATATTCAATAAAAGTATTCCGCGCTTTCCTTTAGAGTGAGGGATATACCATCGATGGTTGGTACTTTTGTAATTATACCAAAACGGAGCTGGCGCAATCGGTTGAGTGCCCGCCCTTAGTTGTATGGGTCCCCGGTTTGAATTCCAGTAAAATCGAAATTCAATATTCTTTTATATGGTTTTCAAATCAGGTAAAGAAACCAATTGTCGTTGAAATCAAATTAACTGCAGTGGGTATCACTATGGGCTAACAATGGTCTAAGTGTGCTGGCGATCAAAAGAAAAACATAATAATAACATTAACAATTCTAATTTCCTCGTGAGTCAAAGGCGTTGTTAGCCTTTTTACTTTCTGAGCGAATATACTCCACTTGGTGTTTATTGGGTTTCTTATGTTGCTATGTCATCAGTCTATGGTCCGAAAATAACGGAGTATCTGAAACCTTCCAGTGGTTAATTATTAGGTATTGGGTTTTCGATGCAGGGATTATTTTTTTTTAATGAAAATATAAATATTATTACCACCTCTGCCATTTGAGTCCGAACTATCCTAGACAATGTGATGCGAGTTGAGAGCCCGCGTCTTCTTCATAGCGTCCTCCACAAGATTCCTGGTTAATCAGTTTGGGAGCCAGTTTCAGCATCATGAGGTATATATGTTGATGCCCATTCGAGAGGGTATTTATTTTTCCGGGAAAGTATTACCGCTGTTTGATCTCCATTTCTGAATAAATTAGTTTCGGCATTCATGAAACGCAACGAAATGGTGGAAAAACGCGAATGTTTATTTTTAGTTCTGTGTGTTCGCAGCTATTTAAAAGACCTATCCGGTATTCTTCAGTACATTTTGTTTCAACGCTCAGTAGTGTGAACGTTTAATTTGCATAACCTTTTTTAAAATACGATTTTTTTGTGAACGTAATACATCTTTTCATTTTTTTAAATAATTTTCACTGCTTTTTTTTACAAAAAAATACTTACTTACTCATCAGGCAAACGACCCAAGAAGGGTCTGAGTCTGAGCAATTGCTGCCTTCCAAGCTGTCAAGGCGAAGCTGTCTTACATCCGCGATGACTTGGTCTTTGTACCGGAGGTTCGGTCTTCCTCTCCTTCTCGAACCAGGAGGCTCGGATTCGAAGACCCTCTTTGCTGGAGCGTTGTTGTATTCGCTCGATGTGGCCGAGCCAGTGTAGTCGACGGACTTTTGCTTTCCGGACTAAATCCACATCCTTGTACAGCTCGTAGAGTTCGCGGTTGTGTCTTCTCCTCCATTCGCCTTCCTCGCAGACGGGACCATATATCCACCGTAAAATTTTTCTTTCGAAGGCACCAAGAATCAGCTCTGCACAGCCTTACTTAATGTTCAGCTTTCGGTTTCATAAGTAGGACTGGCAGAATAAGAGTTTTGTAGAGCATGAGCCCAGTTGTTTTGAAAGACCGAAGTAGCATCGATTGCCAAGAGCGGTTCTACGTCGGATCTCTACTACGATGTCATTCGTAGAGTTTATATTTGCCCCGAGGTAGACAAACTCTTTTACTACCTCGAAATTGTAGCTGTCGATTGTGACGTTTTGGCCTACGTGGTGTGCGGCGGATCGTTGCCTTAGGTCGAAGATTTGGTCTATAGTCGATTTGCCGGAAGCCTCACTGGTACCATTACATTGCCCCCAGCTTTAAAAAGCTCCGATGGTAAGCCATCTGAGCCTGCGGCTTTGTTGTTCTTCAGCCTTTTAATGGCTGTACCGACTTCTTCCAAGCTAGGTGGGAGGACTAATTCGTCGACTGGAGTTGGCCCCTAGGTTACCCTCGCAATTTCGAAGAACCTGGGTGCCTTTCCTAAAGCCTTCGACCAGGCTTTTGGCTTTTTTGTAAAAGGCCCGTATTTTTTGCTTGTCTCTAGACTCTTCGTTATCCTTGAGCTGGGAGGTTGCGAGAGACATTTTCTTCAGGCGTAGAAGCTTATTCTCCTCCTCCGTCTTCTAGCCCGGTACTCTTGCGCTGCTCTTTTTTAGCATTGAAGTCTCCGAGTACGATTTTGACAAAGTACTCCGGACAGGCTCCGTAGGCACCGTCCAAGAGGTCGTAAAAATCCTCTTTGACAGAGTCTTCAGCTTCGTCGGTAGGGGCGTGTGCACATATGAGGCTGATGTTGTAGAATCTGACTTGGATGCGGATCACAGCCAGGTGATCGCTTATCGGCTTGAAGTCGATGACCTTCGACCTTAGCCGTTTTCCCACGACGAATCCGCATCTAAATATGTGCAACCTTTTGTGACAGCTGTAATATATGTCGCACTCTATCTTTTTCATAATTCCTTGTCCTATCCAGCGTATTTCCTGGTGTATTCCAGGAGCACACTCGAAAATCGTAGTCCTTCTTCGCGCCGTGTCGTCGTTGGGATTCCGTCCGTTCTTCCGAGGCTGCTTGCTCTTCCGTAACAGATATTTTTTTTTCGTGGGTGGGTTGTTAGCCCTCCGCACAACCGCTGGGGAAACGCTGCATGCATTGGTTCACCTCACAACGGGTGTTGTAAGAGCTATCCAAGGGGCGCAGCTTGGAGTCTGCATGTCATCCCGCCAAGTTGAGCATAGACCCTGCCCCCCGATTAAAGTCTGAATAAAGAAAAATTAAATTGCCAACTTTTCCAGGCAATTTAAAAGCTACATGTATGTCATCCTACCGGATATCGTCGTATGGAAACGTTGTTTTTCGCCTTCATTTTTTTTCAATTCAATTACAATTTGATTTGAGTTGATTTATTAACACAGTATAAGTTTTAGTTTTAGATGATCACTACTATTGCACAAATACATAGTATGCATAGATGCAATTAATAACAATAATAATAATGCAATAAATAAATAAATTAATTAAATATATAAATGAAAAAATGAATGAATGAATGTATGACGGAATGACTGAATGAATGAGTAAATAAATAAATAGATAAATACATAAATTTGCATTATGTATCTATATGTAAATTTTAAATCGTTTAATTGCCAGATTGACAATTTATATTGTTCGAATAATGTCATCAGTCTTAAAGAAACTCTCGAAGGTGACTCCAAATAATCTCTCCGAGTTATCGAGGCATTCGAGTAATAGAGGCATTCAAGTTCAAATGTTGGCGCTCTTGCCGACCATTTCGTTCGAGTTATCGAAGTTTAAGTGGAATTCTATCTTATAAAAGTCGATGTTCAAGCGAGTCTAATGAACCCGCTATATCGTTGTCTTCTATAAGTTTTATCGCTCGCTTTTGGATTCTAAAAAACATAAACATTTCGCAGAATTTTTGGCGACCTCGAATAAGACATTTAAATAAAATCTCAAAAATATTATTATTATTATTTAGGATATAATTTAAATTATATACGAACATAGAAAAGAGCACTGACTGCCAAAGCTTTCGCCTCTTAAGAAAAATTTAAATATATATATCTAGTTTTTTTATATAATTGAAAATGGTAGGATTGTTTTCTTGGGTTGGGGACTTAAGCAGCAGATTGACTGGTGGATTAGTGCAATTTGGATTGTTGTGGGCGGACCCCAGTATGTGGTTGACATCTTACCATCCGTGGCAGGTGTTGCATGTAGGTGGAGGGGTGCATTTAAGTAAATTTTTGTGTGTGCGCTGTGTGACCTAGTCGTAGTCTCGTGAAGGTTGTGCTTAATTTTCTTTAGGTGGTGGTAGGGTACGATGGACTGTCTGAGCAGATCACGTATTTTCCACCCTTTTTAGCAGTTATGGCTGTGGCTTTGTTTGTAGATGGCTAGTGCTTCTACTATGAATACAGAAGCATATGTAGGTAGTTACATAAGATGTTAATATGAGTGTTACATTTTGTAAGCTAAATAGTTAATAATATTTGTATAAACATATTTAATTTTATTGTTAAAAACTAGTCCAAGAATACTTAAATTATTTACATTATTAACTCTGACAATAACTCGCTGTTGCAAATCTTTTTCCGACAAACGTGCAAAGTTTTGCATTTGTCGGGAGAAAGACTTGCACCAGAGGAATAAGACCATCTTATGATGTATTCAAAAATTCACTTATTGTCTTACCAAGGTCATTGTGTTTACTCAGCACGAATACATCGTCTACGTAAATGCAATGATCAAGGTGTTTGGGTTTGCTAATAATATAAGAAATGTCGTCGAAGGCAATAATGAATAAGACTACCGACAGTGAGGAGCCTCGGGGTATGGCGTTAAAAAGATTAAGGGTTGAGGAGTAGCTGTTGTAGACTCATACACAAATTTCCGATGAGTTAAAAAGGAACGAATGTAGTTCTGGATTTTTGGACCAATATCTCAGTTATTGAGTTGTTTTTAATACCAAGTGAATCCCTATTCTGTCGAAAGCCTTTTCAAAATCGAGAGAGAGAATGGTTACCTGGTTTCGGGCAGAAAGTGCCTTGGTTATGTAAAAATCCAAATGAGTGTGTGCATCGACACAGCCCTTGTTAGCTCTGAATGCTAAGAAGGTTTTTGGACTCAATGAACCACATTATGCGTTGAGCTATAATATTTTCTAAAACCTTAGAAATGCAAGGCACGAGGGAGATGGGACGGTACCCTTCCATTAGGTTTATATTCTTGTTTTGTTTGGGTAGTGGAACTACTGTGGCTGTCTTCCAAAGTTGGGGAATTGTATCTGTTTGCAAAATGTTGCTATACAATGCAATTAGCCTGGATTTCGCTTCAAGTGGAAGATTTTTGAGCATGGGTACGATACATGGTCTCTGCTAGGCGTTTTACCTATGAGTTTGGCTAGACAACATTCTAGTTCAACATGAGTTATATCTAGTTCAATGCATCTAGCAGAGTATGCTATTGTGTGGGTGTTGAGCAAAGTTGAAGAAGACTAATTGATTTTTGGCTCTGAAGTTGAGGGGGAAATATTCGTCTTGGAAGTAATTCGACCATTTGACGGCGAAAAAGTTACTTATTTCCAGTTGTGAGGTTTTACTGCCCTCAGGTGTTGTTATTGAACTAATTGAGTGCGCAACAGGGTTACCAGTTGGTTGTTATAATGTTATGATGTCAGGGTTAATGTCAGATGTGAAGTCATGCAGACACTTTGCTTTGCTCTTCTTAACTTCTCGACGGAATTTTGCATTTGCCTTTTTGAAGCTTATAAGATTTGTGGTGCTGGGATGAAAAGTTTCAATGCAGTTTGCTTTTCGTGTCGTAGAGTAGCTAAGAGAGAGCTCCACCAGGACACTGTTCGTTTTTGGTGGTGTGGAGAGCTTTGTGGGATGGACATGTTTGCAGCTGTTCTTATATCTTTGAGGAGCGTAGCGGCCTCTTTATTGAAATAGACCGAAATAGAATTACGTGGCAAAAAATCTAAGATCAGTCAGTCTTGAATTTCGGGTTAAAAGGTTCTTTGCAATTAACCGGGCCAAAAACAATAAATCGAAAAATGTTCGCTATTGTAGAGATCATCCAATATTTCCCAAGAGACTGCTGTGTAGAGTTGAGAAGAACAACAAGTAATGTCTACATACGTAAGTGAGCCATGCGTAGAGAGATGTGTCAAAATGGCATCGTTTAGAATTATATGATTGGTGTTACTGATAAAAGTTTCAACCTCTCTTTTTCTGGTGTTCGTGATATTTGAGCGCCACAAAACAATCCAACATCACCCACAAGAATAATTGGGGATTGGATCTGAAGCACAATATTTTCCAAATCGTCTTATGAGAAGATTTGGTCTGGCAGGATGTATATTGATAACGAAGTAAATTTAAGGGGTATTTCGAATTCGAAAGCGAGAGTCAATAAAGAAAAGCTATTGCTTGTTTTGATGAGGTGCTGTGTGCATAATTATGGAAGTACCCTGTAAAGCCACGAGGTATATGCGGTGAAGAGGAATAAGGGCAGTGAGTCTCTTGAAGAGACACGACAAATGGTCTTTGTTCCTTTGTTAAGAGGTTCAGTTAGTTGCTTACGAGACCTTTTATGTTCCATTGAAGGATCTTGAAAGTGTTGTTGGTTTCTGATGTCTGATTCAAGGTTTGACGAGAAAAAGGTAGCAGTCCAGATCGGTCGGGGTGGGGACGGGGGCGCCTGATAACAGGAGATTCCGTCCGCATTCCGACCGGTATGGGCTGCGACCAAAGAATTGGAGTATTGTGAGTAGGGTTATTGTTTATCATTTGTATCAGTGGGGGAGGGGCTGATAAAGTAGGAGTTACTGTTAATAAAATTTGTTGTAATAGAAGTAAGAGGAGAGTCGAAAGAAGAAAGATTGGTGGTTGTAGAAATTGGTGGAGATAAAGGTGCTCGGTTTTGCAGTGTTGTGGTGTTCAATTTGGATGCTGATGGAAGAGTGGGTTGAGAGTTTGATGGACTTGCTGTTGTTATTGGGGGGTTGGAGCCGGAGCCTATTGCACTGTTGTTAACTATTGGGTTATTGATGGCGGAAAGATAAGGCGCACTGGAATAGGCGGGTTTAGATGGACTGTTTATGCCTACTACTACTTTATTAGCTTGCTTCGTTTTCTCAGCATATGTTTGGTTGGAGAGAGAGGGGTGTGCTTGGTTATAAGTTCGTCTGTCTTCGGCCATACTACATTTGTTCCTTGTCTTGAGTTTCAAGATTTCTTGTGTGACTCATGTGACTTAGTAGCTGACAGTTATGGCACCTCATTGGATTTGGAATGTATTCCTGCACTTTGGCTTTTACCAACTGATAGAGATCGAACGTTAAGAGAACTAGACCTGTGGGTCGTTATTTGCTATCAATAATTTTTGTGAATTTATATACGTCGACCACGCCTTGTGATTTTATTTCCGTAATTGTTTCATGTTAATTAGGCAAGGAGCGTATACAATTCCCTTGGAAGAATTTAAATTAGCGTGCAGCTTAGTAATCACAGGGCATTGGTTCGCGATATTAGTGATACGCAAGAATTTGTCCGCTACTTTTTATGATTTGGCAAGAATGGTGTTATTATTATGTGATGAACTATTTTCTCGAAATAAAGAAAGAGAGCACCGCTGTCTTAGTTAGGCCGCAGACTTCTACCATCCAACAAAAAATCACTGACTTGGTGGCATTCAATTTGTTTTATAATACAAAATTCATTCTATTTTTCTTCTTTGATTGGCGCTACAGTCCGCGGTGGAACTCAACCAACATGCCTCTCCAGCCAGCACGATCTTTCGCCAGCTGCCTCCAGTTTCGCACACCAAGTTGGTTGAGGTCCTTTTCCACTTGTGTGCGCCATCTAGTGCAAGGACGTCCTCTGTTACGCTGTCCCAATGGCACAGTGTGGAAGACTCTTCGTTCCGGAGCTGTGGTGTCCATCCGCTCCACATGACGTAGCCATCTTAAGCGTTGGATCCGAAAACGCTTAACTAGGTGCATGCCGCTGTACAGCCGGTACAGTTCGTGGTTGAACCTTCTCCTTCAAACGCCATCAACGCAAGCAGGACAAAAGATCGAACGCAGAACTTTTCTCTCAAAACAACCAAAAGCTTCTTCATCCGCTTTCAATAGCGTCAATGTCTCTGCGCCATAGAGCAGGGCTGGGATGGTCAGGGTTTTATACAAGGTCGATTTGGTGTTTCGAGAGATGGCTCTGTTACTTAATTGCCTCTTGAACCCAAAAAAGCAGCTATTGGCAAGAGTAATTCTGCGCTTGATCTCGGTACTGATGTTGTTGGTCCTATTTACTCCAGAGCCTAGGTAGACGAAGTCCTTGACTACCACAAAGTTTTCCGCTGCCCAATAAGACGCTCTGTCCGAGATGTCGATGTGGTGCGTCCTTTCGTGATGACAGCATGTACTTTTTTTTGCCCTGGTTTATCGCTAGACCCATTCTAGCCGCTTCTGCTTCAATGCCAGCAAACGCCTCATTGACGGCTCGCTGTGTTCGGTTAATCACGTCAATGTCGTCCGCGTAAGCAAGCAGTTCAACGGACTTTTGGCAGATCGTGTCTCGGGTGTTTACGTTTGAGTTTCGCACGATCTTCTCAAGTATGATGTTAAAGAAGTCACATGACAGCGTGTCGCCTTGCCTAAAACTTTTTTGACATTGAAGGTCTCGGTTAGGTCTTTACCGACCTTGATGGAGCAGCGTGCATTCTCCATCGTCATCCTACACAAACGGACGAGTTTGGTAGGGATGCCAAAACTAGACATTGCTCTGTATAGCTCGTCTCTATAAATGCTGTCATACGCGGCCTTAAAATCGATGAACAGGTGGTGGGTATCGATTTGTTGCTCCTGGGTTTTCTCCAAAATCTGCCGGAGTGTGAATATTTGGTCGATGGTGGATTTTCCTGGCCTAAAGCCACACTGGTATGGACTGACCAAGTTGTTGACGAATGGCTTAGGCGTTCACACAGTACGGCAGATAAGATCTTATAGGCAATGTTAAGGAGGCTGATCCCTCGATAGCTGGCGCAGTCGAAGGAGTCTTCTTGCTTGTGGACCGGACAAACGACGCTGAGGTTCCACTCATCGGGCATGCTTTCCTCCGACCATATCTCACAGATGAGCTGCTGCATGCGTCCAACCAGACCATCTCCAGCTGCTTTAGACAGTTCTGCGGACAATCCATCCGCTCCATCAGCTTTGTTCGACTTCAGTCTAGATATCGCTATCTTCACTTCGTCTAAGTCGGGGGGACGGAATTCGTGTTCATCATCGTCCAAATTGAGTGAAACATTCTGCCTGGCAGCGGGATTTGTCTCGTCATCGCCATTTAACAGTCTACAGAAATGATTTTTCCAAATTCTCGGCATCGACTGCGATTCTACTATTAGTTGTCCATGTTGGTCCCTGCAGGCTTCGGTCCGAGGCGTATATCTTACTGATACTTGTTTTACCTTTTGGTCAAACTTTCGGACCTCCTTCCTGTCGTAACACTTCTACATCTCCATAACCGCACGCTTCTCAATCTCTTTCTTTTTCTTTTCCTTCTCTTGAGTTCGTAGAGCTCACGAACAGCTCTCGTTGTTCGATGCAGCGTTGGCTTGTAGGCCTCCTGCTTGGCTGCATGTACCTGCCTGCACTCGTCGTCAAACCATAGATTCCTTCTGGGTTGTGTCGTGAAACCCAGCACATCAGTGGCACCTTCTTTGCGATTGCGATTGTAGCTTTCCGACTTCAAACCGTAATGTTCTTTCTCGACTCCGTACTTCTCTCGATATCCATCATCCTTACCTTGGCTACAACAAGGAAATGGTCCGAGTCGATGTTGGCTCCTCGGAACGATCGGACATCGAGAATATTGGAGGAGTGTCTGACATCGATCGCAATGTGATCAATCAAGTTGACGGTTGATTGATCAGGAGACCGCCAGGTCCCCCCATCACAGAGAGGTTACGCCCCGAGGCGAAATATTCATGCAGGCTGTGTTTTCCGATGAACCTAGCAAAGATTTCTTCCTTGCCTAGTTGTGCGTTGAAATCTCCTACAACGATATTGGTGTCATAGCTGGGGCATCGATCGAATGTTCTTTCTAGGAGATCATAGAAGTCATCCTTGCTATCATCATCCTTATCCTCCGTCGGAGCGTGTGCGCAAATCAAACTGATGTTCCCTAATTTAGCCTTGTTATGAGGCGCTCACTGATATAATCAAAGATTAAGACTTTTTGCCTAAGTCTGCCTCGAACAACGAATCCGCATCCAAATAAGCGCTGCCTTCCCTCTTTGTAGCAATCACCGTAGTAGATGTCGCAGTTTCTCATCTTCCTTTTGCCCTGCCCATCCCATCGCATCTCCTGGATGGCGGTAACATCTGCTTTGTAGCAGACCATTGCCTCCGGGAGTTCATCGGCTGCACGTGGTCTGTTCAGGGACCTCACATTCCACGTGCCGAACCGAAAATCAAATCATTGTCCTTTGATTGTTTGCTGGGGTCGTCAACTGTGAATCCGTCCATATCCGAGGCCTGTTGTCGGTTCGTAACCGTCGATTTTTTATGTGGTGAGGAAGTTAACCTCACGCACAACCTACAACTGGCAGGCCAGGCCCATTATTTGACAATTATTTATAATTTTATCTTTATCCATATTTGCACATGTTACTTACAATTGCCTAGAATAACACAATTACTAACTAACTTTATTTTGTTAGTAAATGCTCCATCATTAAATTCATACTCTGAAGTAGTACATTCAACAATGTTTTGATCTTTGGATGATTTCAAAACCTTTTATTAATAAATAAAAAATAAAATTATTTCAAACCCCATTATTAAGACAATATCCATACAGCTCATCATGTAGAATATTTTATTTTATTATAATCTATGTTAAATTTAATTATTTCGTCTAGTGTAAGCATTCCTGTATGTAAAATGTTATGCTTTGTTGAGGCAGCATTGTCCTCAATGCCTTGTATGACGTCCAATTTTGCACCCAAGTAATTTGATGTTGTTTTAGAACAATATCTTCAAGAGAGATATTGTATATAGTTTGAAAGGTGTTGTTTGCTTGAGGAATGAAGAAAGTGTCATTAAATTCAGATATTTTGATGAAAAGTATGAAGTTTCTGCATATAAGTAATTATTGAACCAAAAAAAGATAGTGCCAGATAGCCATTTCTGAAAAATTTCATTTAAGTAAAGTGAAATGAGGTTTGTTTCATATTTTTTGCTCTAATCGTCATACGGTCGATTTCAATGACTTATTCTTGTATGAACATATTCTTTTCGAAAATATAATTTTTGCTCTTCTTCAATTCTTTTATAGAATTTGTTTTCCTCGAAAATGTAGAGCAGTTTTTCAATCTCAGTTACAGCATTTCAGCCCCTGTTTGAATCTTAAAGTTTCCTTAAATCGATGCCACAACTTACAAATTCTTCATTGTATGTCAATTCTTGCTGATGTTGTTATTTTTCGTTGTACTTGCTCAAAGAAAAAGTTTTCGACTTAAAGAAAGCCTTCGATTTCACTAAGTCTTTCTAATATTCTATGTCTATCGCTCTCAAATATGGGTTTTAATTCGAAAATACTGTTCTTAAAATTAGTATTTATCCTAACTTGTTGGTTTACTGTTTTAAATAATTCGTGGTTGTTTCCATCTAAATTTATCGACGATATTAAGTAGAGCTCCTTATGAACTGTCTTGTCTTGTGTCAGAACTTGTCTTTCTAAAAGTTTCTTGTATTTCTTTAAGCCGAACAATCTCTTTAATTCTTATTTCTGTAAGTTTGGGGTTGTAGATTGTTCATTTTAGTGCATCATATGTGGCGATTATACCGTTGTGACTACTTCACCAAGATAGTATTTCTTGTACTTTCTTGTATCCTATGATCATTCATAAAAAAGTATATTCCTACTTTTCCTTTGAATATTTCTCTGAGAACCATACTTTCGACTTTTTTTTTATCATTTTGCCGAATGTGTTGGGGATACTTTTTGGTTTCGTTTCTATAATAATAACTTGAATACAGAATCTATTTATTATAGTGTACACAAAATATATTTGATGATAATTAAGAATTTCTTTAGTTAGTTTAGATGCTCCTACAATTTCATTTTGATATCATCATCATAAATCTTCTTTTGATGAAGACTCTTATCAAAGTGCGATGCTACGATGTCCGATCGTAGCTGGAGGGGCTATGGGATATGTTTATCGGATTGTACTCAGTCCATTTGATCAAAGTATATATTGCCTATTGCAATATTTTGCTAATATAGTTTAGCATTAAACCATTTCTTTGTTCCTTTCTCAGTTTTAACTTTAGTAACATATTTTATCGCATTTTTCAACACCACGATCTGTTGCCTTTTCATATAAGTCATATGAAGTTTTATTTTTTGTATAGATATTTATTGTTTCGTAGATGAATATACATATTTCTTTTTTTTACACAGAGGTATGATAGTACAATTTTATCTTACTACTGAAAAAGATATATATTTGAGCCAGTTTCATTGGTTTATCTAAATGGGATTCGAAGGAAAACTATGAAAAAAAACCTTCATTTAAATATAGAGATAGATTTCACATTTTGTGAGTTAAATGATAAAAACATGTACAAATATTTGTATACGAACATAAAACAAATCCAGGTACATGACATGAATACAAAATAAGTAATAAATATATACATAAACAGGTAAATATACAAATAAATAAATAAATAATTTTGTGTTATTGTTTCTGTCATAAATTGTTGTTTTTTTATATCAAAATATCTCTACTATGTTGTCGCACACTTTGATTGCATCTTCTCATATTATAAATATGTCTACATTTTCATGGTCGGATATTTTACTGTCTGATTCCCCTTTATTATAGTGTTTGTAGTTTCTGTTGTAATCGCAATGTCATATATTTTGTGTTTAACAATTGTCATTTAATAATCTTTTAATTTCGACTTTATTAAATTCATTTAGCCCAATTAATATTCATGTCCTGATATATATATTATATTACTTGCGTTTGCAATTATTATTTCTATGTTTTCCTCAAGGAAATCGCAAAATTGCTCTTAGAGCTTTTAGTTGATCTGTATCCTATTACGAGTTCTCAGCGATTGTATTTGCATGCTTTATATGTACAACATTTCCATGTACACAGGTTATTGAATTATTTCACTTATGGTTTTTGACCTCACCAGTTGATGTTAAAGTTGATAAGTTCGATATTGACTTGAATCCATTTGTATTTACTATATTTTCAGTCAGATGTGTTTCAGACAAAATAACGAAATCGTATATTTTTCCATTTCGTCAAAGTTATTTTTTGTCGCCGAATATTTATATATGTACCTTTCCTTTGGCTGCTAACATCGAGTTCTATGTTTCTTTTCTTCAAGTTTGTTTAGAGATACTGGACAAAATCTACTAAAGCGACTTTTACATTGCGTTAAATCGAGCAGCAATTTCTATCGTATTCCCTTTTGTGATCCCAAGCCACTTTTACACACAAAATCCCAACGATCCCAACGATTGGGACTTTTCGTCATTTTTATTTCGTCGCGAACCGGGGTGGTTCTGCACGGAGAAAATTTTTCTGATAAGGAGAAATTCAAAGTGACGCTTTTAATGTTGAAATGCATACTGTGATACATTTATGTACATTTACAGAACATAACAGACAATTATGTATAATGTACCCAATAAAAACAATTATCGATGCCTCTTGATAATTGTTTTTAAAAAAAGTTGCAGTTTTTTGCGCAATTACATGCGTACTTAAAAGGGTTCATGACAATAAATTTTATATGCGTGCATATTTAAATCCTGAAAATACATCCCAAAAATATTCTAAATATTAAATAAACAGTAGATAAGAGCGTAACATCATCAACAATGTCTTCCTGCAATAAAGCCCCTAATAAAATGCATTTTCATTCCAAAAATCTCCGGCCTCATCAAACATCTGTGGTACGCATCTGATAATGCGTCCGTGTACCAGCCACACAAGGCCGCACATGATACTAAAGGATAAATCGAAGAAACACGAAGAATGAATCTCGATCCCCGATCATCTTTTCACCCTTTCACACATACGCCCCTTCTCTTTCTCACATATGCATAGCATCCATGCAGTACCCATCGCTTCGAGAACAAGAATGAAGCAACCGAAAAATAAGCGAAGGGTGACAAAAGAGAATAGGCCGAATCCCAAGATTTTTCGTGTACATGCAATTCGGTCAACCCCCCTTACGTTTCACTTCCCTTGCCTACAAGAAGAGTCCCGTTAGTGACGAATTTAGTTCGTGTAAAAGCCGCCTTAGTGACGAATTTAGTTCGTGTAAAAGCCGCCTAAGAGGTTCATGTCTACCATCCAGTTCCAGTTGGTGTTTTTCATTTACATGCATACAATTAAGGCATTTTATAGCTATTTCATTTTTTGGATAGATATTTTATTTATTTCATAGGGTAACAATGTTTTAACAATATTCGTATAAATTGCTCTAGCTTGCACAGAGATACGGTTGTGAAAACTTTACTACTGAAAAGAAGACTCTCCTCAATTTGAAGACAAAAAAAAAAAAATCAAAAAATAATAAAAATATTAATAATAATAAAAGTAAATAAAAGTAAGTATATAAATATATGTGGTTACATACGCATAATGTATACAAACAAAGGTTTATTTTGTTGTAAATATATTTGATAAGAATGTAAAAAAAAAGCTATGAAAGATATGTAATAAATAATAAATAATATATAACAAATAATTATAGCAGTTGTAAGTTTCTAATAAGTTTATTGTCAACATCACTACATCGGGACATGAATTTTTCATTGAGAGTTTCAATTCTTCTGCCAATCTGGATAACACCTGCTCTTTCGTGCAGAATGGCAGTTGAAAAATCCGATTGATGTGTGTTTTCGCGCAATTACCCCATACAGGGGAACCGTAAGTCATCAGTGCTTGAAAAATGACTTTAAAAATAGTTTTTTTTATTCTTTTTATTAAGAAGTAATTGATAAGAGGGTAAAGCATTTTGATGAGGATATCGAATTTGGCTAAAGTCTCTCGAATATGTCAACTAAAGGTCAATTTGGTCCAAGTACACCCCAAGGTACTTGACAGTATTGACCCAAGGTATGTTTCTGTTTGTTGTTTGTTTTCTAGCTTGAGACTACCAGTAGGTCATTTTTCTAAGGTCATTTTTCAAGCATTGAATTTTATAGGTATTACGTGTTCCTCCTGGAAAATATACTGACACAATTTTTAACAATGTGTTATTACTTAATTTGATTTCTATTCCAATGTTTTCTAGTACTACAGTGTGCATCATGGGCAACACGGAATGATCAATACTATTTTTGACGAGTATGGCAACATCCCCACTTCTACTATTGCGATCATGACGATACCAGGAACAATTACTACAATCAACACGAATATTACTATGTAGACCTGTTTCACAAATAAGGCAAACATCAATATCCAGATTGGAAAGAAAATTGAAAAGCTCAAAGCTCCTGTTGCGATTGCCTCTTGCATTCCAACATAAAAGTTTAAGATGAGATTTGAGACAATTACTCCACTGATCGCTTTAACAGGTCGCTAGAGACTCATATCATTTTTTTATACAATTGTTTTGTGGTTCTGTAGACACTTCAAACATATCTCTTCTTTTCTTTTATAGTCGGCTTCTTTGTGATTAAATCCTTTACCTTTGCATCGACTTTTAATTTTCTTCTCTTTATAATGCGATTTCGTAATATCTTTTTCATTGTTTTTGAATTTCATATTATCTAGTATTATTCTTGGGTTAGATTTGTTCGGGACTTGTATGTTATATACATCTCTCCAATATTATCTTCTATGGCTGGGGGGCTTAATTATCAATGGCAATTATTTTTTGGTTTTTTGTGAGCCGTCATTTATTTTTGCTTGGGCGAAGCAGACCTCCGGTGTAACGGCTACTGC
Organism: Eristalis arbustorum; assembly: GCA_916610145.1. NCBI lineage: Eukaryota > Metazoa > Arthropoda > Insecta > Diptera > Syrphidae > Eristalis > Eristalis arbustorum. Next base: position 51,428,962 of record OU744319.1, on the reverse strand, counting down.
AATTTTTGTTTCCTTTTTGGCCTCTATAATTTGTCTGGGTTCATGGACTCTTGGACATCATAGTTTGCATTGATCTTACAGATTATGCACATTAGCGTAACTAGTTTTTGACCTTTTCCGTCCCTAAGAGACATTCCGCTGCATTTGATGCAGCGAAACTCCATGTTGCAGTTCGCCACGACATGCACAAGCCTCTGATAATGAGCACATTGGAGTACGTGATTTGTCTTTTTTAGTGATTCCCATTTAACAGAAATGAAGACTTATGATTAATACGCTTTAGGCTGTCTATTTTTGCTGTCTGAGGTGATATGGACTTGAGATGCAGGGAGTTTTCGTATTCTCCCTTCTCGTTACCGCAGTGTTGAAGAGCTTGAACCCATCGTTAGTGACATTGCCGTACAGGCCCGGCGCGTTTCATCGATTATCTCCTCGGTATCTGTTGCGAGATCCACGCCCTTGAGGAGCATTGTCTGCACTCCTTTTGCGGTGTACGAAAAAAAACTCACCCTACCGCTTCTCGCTTTTCTTTTACAGCGTATACTACACTGATACGCAGTGGCCCTTTATATGTATTCAATTAAAAAAAACGTTTTCTGTGCTTCTGCATTCCGTTGGCAGCTGTTGAAGTTGTTGATGTGGCTTTGCTGCTGTTGTTGTTGTTTCTGGTTCTGCGTTTCCCCATGGTTGGATGCAGTTACATCTTCTTCTTCTCTCCTTTTCGTTGAACATTTAGACAAATTAATTTATTGCTGAATAAATTTTCGTATAAAATTTTGTCTATGTTATTACACCTTTAATGACACGTTATATATTCATTCATAGATATGGAATGCAGAACATCCTTGTTCCGAAAGATATTCACACAATATGAAGGTATTTAGTTGGAAATATACGCAATACTCACAATTTAACCAAAGTGACAGCTTGCTAATGGTATCTGGTGTTCACTTCGGACAACCGCACAGTACATCTGGAGAAATAGCTGTATTTACTGTAGACGACAAAAGTAGTTTAGCTTACAATTTTGTTTTAGAATAACAAAAACTTACATTTTGTTTCAGATGAATCTACTTTACGATGTAGAGTACTAAATCGACCATATGATATTTTTGGAACATGGTTCACTGATAATTACCTCATATCAGGCGACTTGCATTGGCTTGCTCGTCTAGTAAGTACATCTGTTCTTTGGCTTAATAAAGCTAGCCAAGAAGTGAGCTCTGAGCATGTACCCGTTATGAATCAATTATATAAATTCTACAATCGAAATGCAAGTTCCATTCGAGATGTTATAGTTGCTAAATGTCCATGGCTTGATGCATCCAATGACCCATTGGCTTTGCCAGGACCTTCGTACAGTCACGAAAATAGTGTACAATTAAGAGATTGTACCGCACCTAACAGTCCCGGAAATCATATGTCACATTCAAATTTGCACAATGTAACTAATGAATATTTAGAACAAACAAATAAATTTTCAGAATCTGATCCGAATTGCTCACAGATGACAGATACCACTATACGTTACCTAAACGAATATCGTCAAGAATTCAATGGAGTTGAAAAAGATAAAAGTCTGAATAATAGCGGTTGTTTATCAGTGGAACAGTCTGAGGAAAATACGGATGAATATGAGGAAATGGAAAATTCAATACCCAGATATCTAATATTTTCTACAGGATCAATTACATATACTCCACATCAAATTGGAATCAAAAGAGTTCAAAACATAAAATTCCCCAAGCGATTGAGTCCTGGTCCGTCCTTAAGAGAACGCGTAGCAGCAAAGAAAAAAGAAAAGGAGGAACGGGTATAGTTGCATAAATATGAATAAATTTATTAATATTATTATAAAATAACGTAATGTTTGAATCATTGAATTAGAACAATCACCCGCCAGTCGAACCTGATTGGTGGAATTATGAAGCTGTTGCTGACCGTTTTGACAAGATAGATAAAATAATTGACTTGCATGGACATATAATTGGAATGGCTTTGAGTCCTGATAACAGGTACATAATCTCATAGAGTGTCTATTAACATTCGAAATTTAATTTTTTCAACTGAAATACCTTGCACTAAAATAATATCTCTAAAATATAAAAATCTTTTCTGAAAACATTGTTCGTGGTCGTCCTCTATTGCGTTGTCCCACTGGTTCGGTGTCGAAGACTCTTCGGGCTAGAGCAGTGTTGTCCACGCCTGACTAGACTCATGCCTGAAACACAATAGTGCGGTGGTGCGTTGCGTTGGCTTTCAACGCACACAATTCAATGGCCATACACAGAATATTGCGGCGACCTACGTAAGTAAAAAATGAGAGCGGTGAGAGCAACGTAACATGTAAGACCATCGCATGTCATTATTGAACATGTTGAAAAATGTTTGACAGATTGCCAAAGACCGTTTTGACATGTACAGCGACATTGATGAACAGCTGACTATGTTTTAACAACAAAATCAATTTGAACTCGGACTAAGGGGGAAGTTTCGAAAGAAAAAAATAAAAACATATTATGAAATAGAATCCTTTGGTATCTCTGCAAAGATTCAGCTCATGAACCCACAAACTTCTTTGTGACTGATACATAATATGTTGCGGCATTTCAAATGCTTGGTAGCATGAGTACGCCAAATTAGCAACAAAAAGCAATTTCTTATTTTTGTAGCTTTATTATTATTAAAGTACAATTGTTTGAGCAGAATATTTTTTGATTTGACATTTCACAATCGAAAACAGCTGACACAACATTTTTCATATGATATTTGAGAGAGATAGAGAGGGCACAGCTGATTAACGCAGTGAGTCATCGCACCCTTCCGTAAGACTGAAGTCGAACGCACCGCCGCACTACTGTGTTTCAGGCATCATGTCGCTGTACAGCCCATTTCGTGGTTGAATCTTCTTCACCAACAATTTATAGGCTGCTTTTACACATGCTAATTTTGACAGCACCTTTTTCCATTATGTTGCCAAGAGATGTGAGACATAAGAAATGTTTCACCTCTTTTGCCTATGAGCTGGAAAGGTTTGCTGTCAAATTTCTTCTTCTTCTTGTGGCGCTACAGGGTGAACTTAGGCCTCGGACAACAATCCTCTCCAGCTGGCACGATCCTTTTATGACTATTACAGCATCTGTGACATCTCCTTTAGGCTTCTCCAGCTTTACAATCTTTCAATTGTTCGCTTCAATACGTCGCCAGTCGAGATTGTTCCCTCACCCAGGCTCTGAATCACCTATCACCAATCACCAGACAGTTATAATCTTTGAACATTGTCATTGAAGAACAGAAAAGATACTCTAGGCGTCCTTTAAATGGTAGTCGGCTTCAATTCTTGTGTCAGCTTGTTTTTGTATGTGGTCTGAGCAATGCCCAATTCTTGAGAACGACGTGGAATTGACTGATTTGGATCGATATCTACAGACACCTGAGAGGCAGCGATATTTTCGACACTGCACCAATTTTTGTACTGAACTTGTTGTTGCCTACCTACTTGGGCGAGCATTGTGACAGAAAATTGGAGTTAACGCGATTAAAGTTGCGGTCATCGACTCCGAATATCAGTTTTATAATTTGCAGACACGGTGGCGAGCCATATTGGAAAAATTGAGTTTACTGAGTAAATTGACAGTGACAGTTTGAAAGTGAAAAGTGCGTTCACAAATTAAATTCAAAATTGTCCCTCTTGGAAAACCCCTTATATCATAATAAATCCCAACACATTCAATAGGTACATTACATATTACCAAAGCGAATTAGTATCGTTAGTGTCACGGCGATCCGAATAATATGCCTTCCTTCTGTTAGTCCGATAGTATCTCTTGTTGGGACTTGGTGTGTCTGTGACCATCACAACACAGAAGAACTTATTCAAATATAGGATAGGTTGGGTTAGTTTAGGTACGTGAGTAGACGCGGTGTTTGCTATGTGCTGAGGTTCTGGAGGAAGAAATCTCCCAGTGTGTCAATGCTAAAGGAAGTGGGAATTCATTTGAGTTTGGGTTTATCCGGTCCCTCAATGCCGGTTACAACATTGAACCCTTCGCGGCAGTTTGCAATTAGTTTGGATTGAATTTCTGTAACCGAAATCACTTTAATAGTCACTTGCCTGTCATTTAATATGGTCATACTAGCCGGTGGTATGATATAATTTTGGCCACTTTGACCGCTGGGACCCTCGCTTGAAACATTGTGCTAGTCAAGTGATCGAGCAGTGCGTCTTTTTAGTAGACACTTACTGTTTGTTCTTGCTTGTGCTTGTTTGGGATTGCCACCTTTTGAATTGGATAATCCTAATAGCACTTTTTGCAGCAGACTTCTGCAGGAGGACCTGTATTCCGCTGTAGCAGTGAAAGGGATTGCTTTGGTCGCATCTAGTCAAAACTAGTGTCTGAATACTTGTCAGCATTTTCAGGTTGGAGGCATTAAAGCAGGCTTGCCTTACAATAGTTGTGTCCATCCACAGAATTGTTTTCTTCTGAGATATCATTTATTGCAGCTTTAACTGCGGCGTGTGCTTTTTCGTTTCCTTCAATGCCAAAGTGGCCTGGAATCCAGACAATTTTGATGGCGCTGGTTGTTCAGATAAGCTTCCCGGATAGATTTTCGTTTCCTTCAATGCCAAAGTGGCCTGGAATCCAGACAATTTTGATGGCGCTGGCTCTTCAGATAAGCTTCCCGGATAGATTGGATAATAGCACAGGAGTTGTTGGCATTTCTTATTGAATTGTGAATCTAGTGAATATAACACTTTTTTTGTTATGAGACGTTTCGATGGATTTGCTTCAGCTGTGAAGATGGATGTAAAAGCTGGCAAGAGACCCTTCGATATTATTGCGTGATTCTTGTCTACAACGGCAAATGATGTTCCGTTTTCAATTTTACATAGCCCGCCTCGTGAAATTTGATTTGTATTCGCGTTCATCCTCCAACTGCCACAACGACCCTATTAGGCCTACCAATGACTTGCGCACACCTTTTTGCATGTTCTAGTGTGTGTACCAATACATCCTGAGAGTTTGGAGTGCATGCGGCAACATTGAGATTTCGACCGAAAAATCTAAGCAATGGTTAGTAAGGCTTTACTGATGGAAGGATCTTCCATAATTTTTTGCTTTTCTGTATCTTTATAGGTATGTTCAGTTCTTTTCTGATGGAAGGATCTTCCATAATTTTTTGCTTTTCTGTATCTTTATAGGTATGTTCAGTTCTCTTGCGAGGCTTAATGCTGAGTTTATTGTTAGAGATATATTTAGGCGTTCTTCTTCGTGTCAGGATTTCTTGAGGTTGCACGTTTCGCAGGAAGCATTTTCCCTGCAAAGTTTTGCAGTGTGGCCTAAGAGTTGGCAGTTGCGGCAGCGCATTGGGTTGGGGATGAATGCTTGGATTTTAAATTTATACCACCCTATGTCAACTATATTAGGGGGCGGAAATGGTCAAATGTAAGGACGAGTCCAGTGGGGAGTTGTTTTCCATCAAAGTTTTTTTTGTTAAATTAATACACTTCGGTTACTCCTTCAGAACCCATTTCATTGACGATTTCAGTTTTTGGGACGTTAATGAGGCAAGGTGCGTAGACTGTACCTGTTAGTTGTGAGTGAAGTGTGACAGTTATCGGACATAGGTTGGATAGTGTTTGAGCAATTTTTCTTGGATTTGGTGAGGATTAGGAGGTTACCGTAGCGAAGTTGGGTACTGTTTTCATATGCAGTGCTAATGCTAACTACAGCTTTTTTTTAATATGAATACACTAAAAGACGATATAGATGTGGAGCTATTACCACGAATTTGGGATCGTTAGAGACTGGATGTGTTGGGATATGCATAGGATTTATTGGGTTAGGGTCAGAGGCATGAGCTATGGGTTTTTTCCTTTTTTATTGCTGGTTCGGCTGGCGGTTCTGCATCGAGAGCGCAATACTACCGATTACCCGAAAGAACACGCTGCCCTGAGGCCATAGTTTAATTGTTTTTACAATCCACTTATTATTTATTCACAATCAAGTGGGAGGAAAAGAGAAGAAAAAGGTATTTTTGCTATGGAAATAGCGGGATCAGCTACCGACGAGAAAAAAGCGAGCGAGATCACAATCCGTTAAACGATGTTTACGCTTCGGTCGCCGACAGGGAGGGGGGGGGGGGGGGGGGGGGTGGACATTTACCACCGTCTATTATGGGAACGTCATCGGCGTTGATTCTCGTCGCTCTTTGCTGGCAGAGTTCTGGGTTTACTGACGGAAGTACCCACATTTACTTTAAATTTTTCCCACGCAGCAAAGGAAGCAACTTGTGGTCTTAACGCATGTTAACCACGCCATTCTCGGAGTGTTCACCGATAGCGATGACTTTACAATCCTGGCTTAGAAGTTCTTGGAGTAGTAGATCTACTCGCAGGTCAGAGTTTTTCCCAAGGGACTGCCATCTTGATGAATATTTATAGCCAAACAAGGATCTCCTTATTCTCGCACTCCATGAGCTTAAAAACCTTGAGAGTTGTCAGCTTACCTTCTCGCTCTTTGTGATGGCGTCATTCAAAACATCAGAATCCTTCTTGCTCCATGAGCTGTCATTGGTTTACCTAGAGCTTCCGCCGAGGCCTGTATTCTGTCTTTAACTATTTCAACCTTTATTCTGTTGGTCAGGGAGAGCGATACTTCAGGGGGACCTCTCATTGCAGAAACTGGACCTGCTACATTGTGAGGGTTTCCCCTTCCCATCCTGGTCTTGGGCTTTACGGCCGGGGTAAGGTGAGCGGCTACCTCTCCTTTGTCTCTGACTTTTGCAGACGTCACATCGAAATAGCCTAGGCTTCAGCAACCTTGAGAGAGCGGTCCCTCTCGAGGCGGAGAAGCTCGTTTTTACTTTCCTCATAGTGCCCGAAGCTCCGAAGCTTCCGGTGTTGGTGCTGCTACGACGGCTTGTTTGGACATTTCGTCGGGGTGTCTCTCGTCTTTGATTTATGCAGATATGAATTCACTTCCCCGGGTTAAGTTGTTTAATAAGGGAAGATGTTGACTTAAAACTGCTTAGATGAAGTTGCCGCCAAGCCTACTGCACCTACTGGATTTGGTGGATGTGGGAGGCTTATCGTCCTTTCTCTCATTCTATACTTACAGACTAGCTGGTGTATGCGCCCTACTCTATCATCTCCAACTGTCATAAAGATTTCTGCAGACTATATATATGAAATGGGTGGCGCTGCAGGCCGTCGAAGACCTGGGTCTAGCTTCTCAGCAACCACTCGTTGACTTTGGTCACTGGAAAAGGACCTACAGATTTGTGCCGAATCTGAACGGCCAAGTTTGAGTAGCCTTTTTTGGACAGGATATACATGCTTTGAGCATTGTCAGTGACTCGAGGTGGGCCGTGAAAGTTACTTTTGCCGCACTGAGCAGGAATCGAACCTACGAAGTTGATGTTAGGGTCGACGCACATACCCACAACACCACGAGCCACCATCCGGCTGCTTTGTTAGAATTCAGTTTTGATAATGCTATCTTGACCTTGTCTAAGTTTGGGGACGCGATTCTCATTTGTAATCGTCCAGATTGATTGGAACATTCTGCCTGACAGTGGTATTTTGGTCCTCATCGCCGTTTAACAGTTTACAGGAGTTATCTTCCTGATTCTCAGTATAGGCTGCGACTCCACTATCAGTTGTTCCATTTTCATCCCGATAGGCTCTGACCCAAGTTTATATCCATTGGATAATTGTTTCACTCTTTGGTAAAATCCCGAACATCATTCACATTGAGCCGTTGAGTCATTGAGCAGACGCACAACATCAAAAAGTTAAAGTAAGTAGGTCATAGAATTGTTGTAAAATAGGTTGAGAATATTGGAGTACAATAAATCTCTTTCCTTCGTTCTCTCTTTTTTCGAAAACGAGTGACTATGGTGTGATGTATCTTTTATGGTTTTGATACCTATCGAAACCCTCAATTCGTTGTTTTAGACGAAATAGGGACTACGCGTCTGTACGGGGAATGTCAGAATGCTCAATATACCATTAGAGTTCCATTCCTCTCCTGTGTTCAAATACCACCGGTAGGTTATGTCAAGTATACCTGCCACTAAACTGCGCTGCAATATGTCGAGATAGGCTTGCCAATAGCTGTGTACATCCGAAGTATTGTTCTGGGGTTCACGAATTATGTTCTGAGTTGAAAGAAAAACGTATGCTAAATGCTAGCGTATGCTAATAACTTTCAAGGCCAATTTCCGTTTATCTGATTTTTTCGGGAATCTGGTTGATGACTAACACCCACAGCTGGGAAGACATAACAGGGTACCCCTCAAGGCTACAACCTTAATGGTCGAATCGCTTAAGGTAGCATTGATGATTCTTTTGCTGAGCAGCCTTACTTTTACTGAATTCACGGATTGCTCAACTTGAGCCTCATCGAGTGCAAAATTGATTGACTCGTTTGCCATCACTAACAACGTCGTGAAGTGTTGCCTCCACGCCTTTACCCTTTTTATAATGCTTCGCATCTCTCCTTCTTTTTCTTAAGGCGCTGCAGTCCGGATTCACCTGGGCTTCAGCCAACAAGCCTCTCCATCTGGCACGATCCTTAGTCACTGACAATGCCCGTTCGGAGTCGCTATAACATTGCATGTATAGCATCTATGTACAGCACCTGTCGTAAACTTTGAATTTGGGCACAAAACAAGTTAGATGTAACATTACCCAATACTGGGTTCCGGGACATAATTGTATTCCAGGCAATAAAAGAGCAAGACGTGGGCCTGCATTGACATACTCAACCATTATCTTCAAGTAACTCACTCCGTGCAAGCAATGTTATGGATGATGATGATCAAAGCATGAGAAGATAATTACACCAATACTTTTGTCCAATAAAAATCCCAATAGTGCGACTCTAGGATGACTATACTTATTCTTATGAAAATTCTGATTAAGGTGAAGTAATACTATTTTTACGGAATTGTAAATGCACTCGTTAGTGTGCATTACCATTTGAATACAAATTAATTTTAAAACGTTAATATTTATAGTTTTCTTCTTTCAAAATTATTTTAATATGTTAACCAAAATTATTTTAGATATTTGTATGTAAATACTCGTCCATGGCCAAAAGGATATGTAGCTGCAAATGCTTTGGATCCTCCCCCAATCGCCCAGGAAATTGACATTCATGTAATTGATCTCATGAGCATGAAACTTGTTGGAAACATGCTAAAAGCACATAAGGCCTACACACCTGGATCTGAATGCTTTTTTATTTTTCTGGACGTTTGCGACAACTATGTTGCCAGGTGACTCTTAGAAGTAAACATTACATAAAATGCTTTATTGACCATAATTTTCCAGTGGCGCTGAAGATATGCATGCCTACCTTTGGGACCGATACTACGGAATATGCTTAACAAAGTATAAACATGATGATGTCGTAAATAGCGTGGCTTTCAACAAAAGTGATTCAGAAATGCTTGTAACAACTAGCGACGATTACTCCATAAAGGTATGTATATTCTACTATATAGTACAAACATACTTAATGAATTTTCATGCAGATATGGAGGTCTAGAGAAAAGGCTAAAGAGTTAAACTTAAATATTGAGTCATGCCTACAAGCTGTAAGACTACGTTCATTCTACAATTAAAAATTGAAAGTTGTATTTAAACATTATGTGTATATTATAATTGCCTTTACATTAAACAATAGAGTTAGTTTATGTAAAAAGTTTTCTTTTACCAATAAAAGAAACAATATGGTCTAATGTTGTACAAGGTCATATTTGTTGGAGTCAGAATACAGCCCAAACTATATCATAACGACAACGAGCCTCAGTTCGTTAGCAATTAGTGTGTGAAGCACTTGCACTCTTGCACTAATAATTAAACTGTCAATTTATTCAATAAGCTCAACTTTTCATCATCGTAAAGTTGACGATTGAGTAAGATCAGCAAATTATAAAAATTTTCTACCGAAATTCGACAAGGGCGTTAGGCCGTTTGAATCACCTTTATCCACAAAAAATAAATGTTTTGTGCAGTGTGCATGCCAGCGGCGTTATTGGGCCATCATGTTTCGTCGAAGATAACGATCGTCATGTTACATAGATTACAGCGCCATGATTGCCGATTATTTTTGCCCCGAAAAATAGGACGAAGACTTGGACGGAGCCTAACACAGAACACGTTATAAATGATTTATTGAAAAGCGTATTATCTTAACGAAATAGGCTTCTTCCAAAACAAGATTGGGACGCCAAATATTTTCTATATAAAGTTTTAAACTTTCCATCTTAGCTTTCAAAATCCCATTCGCTTAGAGTTCAACAGAATACTATATTTTTAAAAGGTCAACAATCTGAAAAATACGTTGGGTTTCTAATTTATCATTAATATAGAAATGATGCACTAGTACTAGCGTAAACATTTCAAGCTAGTTATAAATTGTAGTGACTTTGGAATTATTTTGAAACATCTCAGCACAGAAAGTTGGCAAATCACTGTAAGGAACTGCAGCTCAATTGAGCTTCCAGATGGACACATTTTATTAAGATCCTATGTTGTTCCTCTCAAACCAGCCGGATGCCTAAGTAAATCTACAAAGAGAAATTAGTGGGAGCTCTATTAGTTCATTTAGGTCATGGAAGGAAAGGGCGTTATTTTCTTTTCAATATGCAGCGGCTTGGACAGTAGCAGACGCAGTGAGTGCACTCTCTCGTCGGTAGACGCGATGGGGCCATATTTGCAACTTAAGTCCAATTGGACCCATTTTGATGCCCATGGGGATGTAACGTTCTGTCCTAGTCGTTTATTTTTGTACAAAATGTTTCAAAGTGACTTATTTATAATATTTTATAAACAAATAAAAATAAAAAACGTTTTCATTAAAAGTTCATATAATTTATATTTCATATAAGTTAAAGAAGGGAAAACGTCATAAATGCACAAGAATTTTTAACAGGGAGTACTATATCCGTAGAGCCTAGATTCTCAGCAACCACTCGTGTTGTGTTGTTTGTTCTCTCAAGAGTGGAAGGGACCTACAGTTGTAGGTGGATTCGCAATTCTAAATCGGACGTCTATTCTTTTACTGTAGCTTGCACTTTTGTTTCTTTACTTAAATACTTCCCCAAATTTAAATAAAAAATTATTTGGTATTCTGGAAAATAAAATAACTCGTGCAGTATGACTACTGATCAGTTGATAATTAAATTATGTATTCTGTTTAAGTTTTCCTCATTGGGATAATACATCTTGTACTCAGATTCGGGTGTACGATACAGACTGAGACATGTCCGAACACATTGTCTCTCGAACAACGTCATCTTTTCCATCCGGAAAGGACTGACATTGAACAACAGTAGACAACCGTATTCAAATAATGAAAAACAATCTTCTACCGCAGCAAAAGCTTTTGTGGGTTCCAGCCAAATGCCAAGATATCTTACCACACTTCTCACACCCGATGGTCGTCCCAGTGGGTTAATTATGTCCAATTTGAGCCAGTTTTTGCGCGTATCCCGCATTGCCATGTACAACGGGGTCTTGAAAAGGATAATTTCATATTTCTGGAAATTGATAACCAACTTCCAACCGTCACAAAATAGCCGAACCTTATCGAAGTACCGCTGCATCAATATATTTATTATCTCGACCAGTTCTATATGCTACTAGATCGTCAGCGTACGCTGACTAACAACAAATGTAAACTGCGCCATATGACCAATTATTTTTTAACCCTTTTCCGTATCACCTGTAGCAAATTGAATTTCTTTTTGGTACAATGTAAATATTCCATGATGAAAACCGACGAACAGAAATAGCATTCCAATACTACATCTTTTTCCCAGAATAAGTCTACTGCTGCGGTTGAATAGATAACATGTCTGAAACCGAGGTGTTGATCGACACATTCGGCCGTTGAATTGTGAACAATTGCTGTCGTTTGGCATTCATTCTATGATGAAAAAAGATGAACAGCAATTTCTTTCCAAAATTTCATTTTTGGGCAGATTAACGAACATTTTTTTTAATAATGTAAATGATAACAATTTAGAAGTAAAAATCAAACTAACAAAAAAAATTGAGCTGGTTTTTTTTTTTAACCCGTTGCCATGGCAAATTGAATTTCTTTCTGATACAAAACCAATGCTAATCAAACGATGCAGTTTCTGTGATGTTTCGATAAGATTTTGCTAAGTTATGATATTGCTATCCCCAAGTGTACTGCTGCAGACGAAAAGCTTGCACAAGTAAAATCGTTCCGTTGAATTGTGAACAAATGTGTAAAAATTCCATCATGAAAACCGACGAGCAGCAGTTTCTTTCTAGAACTACACTTAGCAGGCATAACCAAACAAGTATTAGATAAAAGAAACCAAATAAAGGTAAAACTACAATTTTCGTATCACATACATTGAGTTGTGACCACACAACGAACTTAAAAACACTTTGAGTTACATTCATATCAATTATCCGGGACTATTTTCACTTTGACAGGAGCAAAATCCAACACGATTAATATTTGTACACCGCGGACCGATTGAGGAAAATTGTGTATGAAAAATTAAGTTATTGTCTAAGCAATATCTTAAACACATTTTTCGCTAGTATATACATTTTTGGGAAGAAAAGAATTTTTCAGAACACCTTCTAATTACCCGGGACCATTTCGCTGTGCTGGATATTGGCACGATTTTTTCATCTTGATTCTTGCGGAAAATTGTGTAGTCTCATATGGCTGCTTTTACGCACGCTTATTTTAACAGGAAGATTTTCCATATTTAAGCCAAAAGAGATGAAACTTTTCTCTCTTCACAACGTGATGGATATTAACACGATATTTTCATTTTGACTCTCTCGGAAACGTTCAATTACCCAGGACCATTTCGCCGTGCTGGATATTGGCGGAATTTTTTCGTTTTGACTTGCGTGAATTTTTTTTTCTCATATGGCTGGGATCAGGGACCAGGGAAATTCGTAGTTTAGCAAATTGTCATCAGTGGGGGCAAATCTCTCTTTGAAAGAGAAACTGTGCACAAATTTGTGGAAGACTTTACGTAGAAAAAATACAAAACAATTAATTCAATTTGACTTAATATATTTACCCTCTTTTTTATTTTGTATCCTTTTCTATCATTGCTTTAAGAAAAGTAAGTTTTTCTTCATCTAATTGTATTACCCCGTCGAGGCGTTGTAACACTTGCGCATGGTAATCTCTGCGCTATATATGAGAAGGAAAGCGCTTGTATGACAGTGTTCAATTTTCTGCCCACAGAATTTTCTATAGCAGAAATTGTTCACTCTCTCGAGCACGCTCTTCTGTGAACAACTACGAACAAATCACCAAAGGGAACGACAGTGGACAGTTTTTCTGTGCTTTTCGGTGAATTTCACAGCACTTGGAACCGAAATATTTTTGCTTTTATACAAGCTAAATTTGACAGCAAGCTATTCCACTTTTTAGGCAGAAGAGGTGAAACTTTTTTCTACACACGTTAAATTTGACAGCAAGCCTTTTATCGTGAATCAAAGAGAAGATTAAAGAAAATTGTGTGTGGAAAATTATTTTATTGGTTGAGTAATTTTTGAACACATATTACTTCTGCGAAAAGTCTATGAATTGTTGGGGACGATATTAAAAGCACGTTCAATTACACGGGACCATTTCGCTCTGCTGAATGTAAGCGGGATATTTTTCACTTTGACAGGCGCAAAATTCTACATGATTATTATTAGTAACTTTAATTATTCCAAATCCAATAGTGGACAGATTAGAGATAATTATGTGTGGTAACTTAATATATTGTTTAAGCATTTTTTTAAACACATTACTCTTTTGTGAAATCGGTATTTTGGCGTCAATTTCTTGCAGATATTTTCGTTAGTTTTATGAATACAGCTAGGTTAAAAGCAGCCCATGAATTGTTGGGGAGACATTTTGAGCAAGTTCAATAACCCGGGACAATTTCGCTCTGATGGATATTGGCAGGATTTGTTCACTTTGACAAACGCAAAATTCAACATGATTAATATTAGTAATTTTAATTATTACGAATCAAATGGTGGACCGACTAAAGACGATTGTGTGTATAAAATTAATTTATTATTCCAGCCATATATTAAACACATTTTTCGTTTGTGAAAACGGAATTTTGGAATCAGTTTCGTGCAGAAGTGCTTGCGAGTTATAAGAATATTAAGAACGAAATTTTCGGAACACGTTCTAAAAACACGGATTCATTTCCCTCTGCTGAATATTGGCTCGTTTTTTCAATTTGACAGGCCCAAAATTGAACATAATTATTATTAGTAATTTTAATTATTGCGAATCAAAAAGTGGACAAGCTAAAGATAATTGTGTGTGGAAAATTAATATATCTAAGATATATATGCAAATTTTTAAACACATTTTTTTTTGTGAAAATATGTATTTTGGCGTCAGTTTCTTGCAGAATTGTTCGCTCGTTTTATGAATAAAAAATACGTTAAAAACAGAATATGTATTGTTGGGGAGAAATTTTCAGAGCCCGTCTAATTACCCGGGACCATGTTGCTCTGCTGGATATTGGCAGGATTTTTTTATTTTGACAGGCGCAAAATTCAACATGATTAATGTTCGTAATTTATATTATTTTGAATCATATAGCGGACTGATTAAAGATTATTGTGTGCGGAAAATTAATTTATTATTCAAGCAATATTTTAAACACATTTTTCTTTTGTGAACAAAATTTTTTGGAGTCAGTTACTTGTAGATATTTTCGCTAATTATATGAATGGCTGGGGAGAAAACAGATCACGTACCCAGGACAATTGCGTTAGATATTGGCGGGACATTTTGACTCTTGCAGGAGTGTCTTTACTTTAATATGACTGCTTTTACACATGCTTAATTTGACAGCATACTTTTCTAACCCATAACGAAAAGAGGTCAAACTTTTCTTGTCTCATCTCTCTGATGAGAGATTTGCATCTGCCAACAAGATGGAAAGGGCTGCTGTCAGATTTAGCGCGTGCAAAAGCACCCATATCAGATTGCAAACATTTCCGCAAGAGTCAAAATAAATAAATCCCGCCATTATCCGGCAGAACGAACTGATTCCGGAAAAGCAGACAATGAATTGATGGTTAGAAATTTTCAGAGCAGGTTCAATTACCCGGGACAATTTCGCTCTGCTCTAATTCAACGTGATTAATATTCGTAATTTTAATTATTCCGAATCAAATAGTAAACAGGTTAACAAAAATTGTGTGTGGAAAATTAAGTTATTGTTTCAGAAAATTTTTAAATTCATTTTTTTCTTGCGAAAATCATTATTTTGGTGTAAGTTTTTTGCAGAAATTTTCGCTATCTGTATGAATATTAGGGAGACATTTTCAGAACACGTTCTAATAACACTGTACCATTTCGCTCTGCTGAATATTGGCGGTCCTATTTTTTCACTTTTAGAGGCGCAAAATTCAACCTGATTATTATTGGTAATTTTTAAATGTTGTGAATTGAATAGTGGACCGATTAAATTATTATATTGTTTGTGCAATATTTTAAACACATTTTTTTTATAGAAAATCTCTATTTTGGCGTCAGTTTCTTGCAGAAATTTTCGCTAATTATAGTCACGAAAAAGGACTACGATTTGCAAGTGTGCTCCTGGAATGTAAGAACAGTCTTCACTCCATGGAAGTAGGCACCGTAGCCTACGACGTCAAAATCGTGTTGGGAGACATCAATGCTAAGAACGTTAGGAAAAACATCAGGAGGCAAACGTCGACTCTGACCATTTTCTTGTTGAAGCAATATTCATAGCTCGACTGTCCAATGTCAGAAAGCTGCACCAGCCGACAAAGTGAACTTTTGACATTGGACGTCTAAAAACACCGGAGATTGCCAGGTTCTACGAAGAGCAATTAAGTGAGAGACTATGTCTACGAGATGTGGTTGCATTGCCGCTCGGCCATCAAAGAGGTAGTGGAAACTTCCTTAGGCTACATACCAGCCCCGTCAAGAAACCCGTAGTATGATGGCGAGTGTGAGCAGAAAAAACTTGCAACTGACGAGGCATACCAAAAAGCGCTGCAACGTAAAACAAGAGCAGCGTAAGAGGTGTACCGGGCTAAAAGACGGGAAGAAAAAAATCTTCTACGCCTGAAGAAAAGGTCTCTCGCAACCTCTCAGCTCAAGGATAACGAAAAATCTAGAGACAAGCAAAAAATACGGGCCTTTTACAAAAAAGCAAAAAGCCTGGCCACAGGCTTTAGGAAAGGCAACCAGGCTTCTCGAAATTGCGACGGCAACCTAGTTACGGACCCACAGGGAATAGTGGATGTGTTTAAGGAACACTTCCAACAGCTGCTTAGCGGGCTAACTCCAGTCGACGAAGTAGTCCTCCCCCTTAGCTTGGAAGAAGTCGGTACAGCCATTACAAGGCTGAAAAACAACAAAGCCGAAAGCTCAGATGGCTTACCATCGGAGCTTTTCAAAGCTGGGGGCAATGTTATGGTAGGCATGCACCAAATCGTTTGCCGAATTTGGGAAGATGAAAGCTTGACCGACGACTGGAATATCATTTCCATATGCCCCTTCCACAAAACAAGCGATCCTACCTCCTGCAAGAACTATAGAGGTAGTTCCCTGCTCAATGTCGCCTAAAAGATCCTATCCAGCGTACTGTATAGACGTCTAAGGCGGTTTTGCACCGCACTAATCGGCACGTACCAGTGAGGCTTCCCGCCCAGAAAATCGACTAAGGTAAGACTACTAAGGCTAAGGCAGATCCTGGAGAAGACCAGCGAGTTTCAAATCGATACTCACCATCTTTTCATCGATTTTAAAGCCCCATACGACAGTATTCATCATAAGGAGCTATTCGAAGCTAGGGAAGAATTCGGGATCCCGGGAAAACTTGTCCGGTTGTGTCGCAGCACGCTAACACATACGCGATGCACCGTGCAGTTCGGTTCAAAAACCTCTGAACCATTCGAAACCTGCACCGGATTTCGACAAGGACATGCGCTGTCGTGTGATTTCTTCAATTTGGTACTGAAGAAGATAGTGCGGCGGGCAAAAGTCAACACGGAAGGTACTCACAAAGGGACATGGCGATCTCCTGATCAATCAACCATCATTCAGATTGATCACATTGCGATCGACGCAAGGCACTCCTCCAGTATTATAGATGTCCGAACGTTCCGAGGTGCCAACATTGACTCGGACCACCACCTTGTAGTAGCCAAGATAAGGTTGCGGATATCCCGAACACCGCCAAGACAAAGAAATACTGTGAGGAAGTTCAACGTCGGCCGGCTACAATCCTTTTCCGATCGTGTCTCCCTCAACCTCTTAAGAAATCCTACGCCGCCAACATCAAGTATTGAAGACCAGTGGCAGCATTGCCAAAAAATTACTTGATTGGAGGAGATTTCAATAGCCGTCACAGAAGCTGGGGTTGTCTAAGAGCTAAGGCATGGGGCAACGTACTACAAGAACTTCATTGTACCCATCAATTTCAAATAATGTTCCCTCCCTCTCCTACATATTTCCCATCTAATGGTAGAGGTAACCCTTCCACCCTTGACTTTTTCCTTACCCTGAACTGTTCAGTCAGCCCAACACCATTACTGCCTTAACTTCTGACCACATTCCTGTTATTTGCAACATGCACCAAATACCTGAATTGAACAATCACTACTATCTTGATATCAAAAACGCCGATTGGTGTAGCTACAAAACGAGTAGTTAGAAGGAAATTGCTTATTCATGACACGAATGTTCAAGCTGTTATGGATAAGTCTCATGTTGAAGCATCCATTGCAGTTCTTGTAGAAACTATCGATAACTCAGTTAATGTTTCTATTCCCAAAAAATCTTCAATCAATTTTCGCAGCGCAAATCTTCCCAGTTCAATTATCAATCTTATAAAATTAAGAAACCGTTTTCGAAGAAATTGGCAAAGAACGCGTGCTTATATCTTCTTGGATCATGTCAAATTTTATAACAACATAATCCAAAGGAAAATTGAAAAATTCAGAAATAATAAGTGGAATAGGAAACCACAAGAGCTTGATAAATGTATCAAACCATTCTGGAATGTTACAAAAGTAATGAGGAAGAAATATATCGCAATTCCTACCCTTGATAACCTCCCTAGGTACACTAATCGATAAAAAGCAGATATCCTAGCTGTTTCGTTCCTCAAAAATCACCTAGTGTCTAGTTCAATGTCCGACGCAGACATCGAAATGACTGTTAACAATACAATCAACTTTTTAAGTTCAATGTCCACAGAAATTGATGGCTGGGTGCTGTGGGAATCGGGTAGGCACTGACTGGCGTCAACCTGGCGATGCCCAGTGTTGCAACTTTTCTTTCCACCAATTGTGCTTATTTTACCTCCAAGTGGTAGCCATCGGGTACTGGTTGTAGTTCACCCGAGCTCAACCTGCCAAACTTATAAGTGCGACCTCTTGTCCTAGGGGTTACAAAAAAGAAACTGGCCCTCCAGGTTGGGGGTTGTGCCGTCGGGGTAACTGCCCGGCCACACAAAAAACCATAGTTACGAAGTAACAACAAGCCTCGGAAACGGATGATTTTACTGATGACGAACCCTGCAAACGATATACGGACAACGACCTTAGGATCTGTACGTGGAATGTAAGGTCCCTTTATAGGCCACGTGCAGCCGAACAATTAGCGGAAGCCCTAGACTGCTGCAAAGCAGACATAACGAAGGAAAGAAGGATGAAAAACTGTGATATATATTACGGTGATTGCTACAAGAAACAAAAACAGCGCCTATTTGGATGTGGATTTGTCGTAAGAGGCAGACTTAGGCAAGAAGTCTTATCGTTCAGGTCAGTGAACGAGCGCCTCACGACAATTCGCATCCAGGCTAAATTTGCCAACATAAGCCTTATATGCGCACATGCCCCCACAGAGGAGAAAGATGACGACACCAAAGACAGGTTCTATGAGCTCCTGGACAAAACGTATGAGCAATGCCCTAGCTACGACATTAAAATTGTTCTTGGCGATTTTAACGCAAAGCTAGGAAGAGAGAACATCTTTGGTAGCACGGTCGGGAGGCACAGCCTACACGACACCACAACCCATAGCGGATTTAGGCTGATCGACTTTGCTGTGGGGCGAAATGTTGTAGTAGCCAGTACGAGATTCCCACATCTCGATATTCACAAAGGAACATGGCGATCGGACCACCACCTTCTTTTAGTTAAATCTACAAGCAGAAGAGGAGAGACAAACAGCCAGCTTCTCAGGAGAAAAAAAGGAGGAGCATGAGGAGCGCGCGATCGGCAGAATAGAGGGTTATTACTGCAGGAATGAGGTAAGGAAGTTTTACCAAAGCTTAAAGTCAACCAGTCAAGCTTATAAGTTCCAAACCGAAGCCTGTAAGGATGATCAAGGGAACATCGTAGTAGATTCACAGTCGATGCTGAGGATATGGTGAAACCATTTCTGCAGACTGTATAACGGCGACGAAGAACCAAATCCGCTGTCAGGCGGAACGAACCACGTGAACCAACCCCAATGAAAGGGACGATGAAGATCAACAATTCCGTCCACCCGACCCGGATGAAGTGAGGATAGCTATATCTAAACTGAAATCCAACAATGCTGCTGGAGCTGACGGCCTACCCGCCGAGCTTTTTAAGGCCGCAGGCGATGATTTTGTAAGGAACATGCACCAACTCATCTGTAAAATATGCTAGGAGGAAAATATGTCCGATGAATGGAACCTCAGCATTGTTTGCCCGTTCCACAAGAATGGAGACCCCTTTGACTGCGCCAACTATCGGGGGATAAGTCTCCTTAACACCGCTTACACGACCTTATCTGCCGTATTGTGTGAACGGCTAAAGCCATTCGTTAAAAACTTGGTCGGTCTTTGAAGAATTTACTGTGAGCTCTGGTGATTCAGCAACAGAAGAAACTATTCATGCAAGAACGCTTAGTATGTAAGTATATTAGTCTTTGCTTTGTGCGCGATTTGAAAATTGCAATGTTTATATCATTATTCCTTCGTAGTAGATTACTCTTTGTCTCAATTTTGTAAAAATTCGCAACATGAAGGCAGAACCAAGATGGAGGTGTACATGTACGTATGGTACATTTGTAACACAATAACTTTCAGACAATTATGAAACCTGTTTGGTGTCCCAAAGTCCTCAGCCTAGATTGCAGTTGGTCGTATCAGCAGATGGCTGGCAACTCAAGCAAGCACATACATAAAGTGGCCACAAGGAAGTGCTTTCGCCGAAAATTGCCGAAAGTTTGAAACAAAAAAGCTACCTGGTGTAATTGTTGCTATTGATTGCACACATATTACGATAAAAGCCCCAAAGTCAAATAAAGAATGTTACTACAAACGCAAGCAAAATTTTACAATCACTTTGCAAGCAGTTGTGAACGCCGATAGAAAATTTATTGGCATATGTGTTGGCGAATCGGGATCCTTTCACGACAGTAGAATATTAAGGACGTCTGCATTGTACCACAGAGCACTCTGTGGTCTCGTCTGTTTGCTTCAAATATATGATTAATGTTTGTAATTTATATTATTTCGAATCATGTAGTGGACCGATTAAAGATTATTGTGTGCGGAAAATTAATTTATTATTCAAGCAATATTTTAAACACATTTTTCTTTTGTGAAAAAATTTTTTTGGAGTCAGTTACTTGTAGATATTTTCGCTAATTATATGAATGACTGGGGAGAAAACAGAACACGTACCCAGGACAATTGCGTTAGATATTGGCGGGACATTTTGACTCTTGCAGGAGTGTCTTTACTTTAATATGACTGCTTTTACACATGCTTAATTTGACAGCATACTTTTCTAACCCATAACGAAAAGAGGTCAAACTTTTCTTGTCTCATCTCTCTGATGAGAGATTTGCATCTGCCAACAAGATGGAAAGGGCTGCTGTCAGATTTAGCGCGTGCAAAAGCACCCATATCAGATTGCAAACATTTCCGCAAGAGTCAAAATAAATAAATCCCGCCATTATCCGGCAGAACGAACTGATTCCGGAAAAGCAGACAATGAATTGATGGTTAGAAATTTTCAGAGCAGGTTCAATTACCCGGGACAATTTCGCTCTGCTCTAATTCAACGTGATTAATATTCGTAATTTTAATTATTCCGAATCAAATAGTAAACAGGTTAACAAAAATTGTGTGTGGAAAATTAAGTTATTGTTTCAGAAAATTTTTAAATTCATTTTTTTCTTGCGAAAATCATCATTTTGGTGTAAGTTTTATGCAGAAATTTTCGCTATCTGTATGAATATTAGGGAGACATTTTCAGAACACGTTCTAATAACACTGTACCATTTCGCTCTGCTGAATATTGGCGGTCCTATTTTTTCACTTTTAGAGGCGCAAAATTCAACCTGATTATTATTGGTAATTTTTAAATGTTGTGAATTGAATAGTGTGGGGGCATGGGCTTATGTACACAGGGCAAAGTTTCTGACTGCACCCAACCTGGTAGGATGCCAGCGCGATCCCTGTTTGTGCATAAGTCAAGTTGACATACAGCCTCCTCGTGGCGCCCCTGGATAGCCATCACAACAACCGTTGTGTGGTGAACTAATGTATGCAGCGATCCCCCTCTGCCCGAGGGTCAAATAATGGGCCTGGCCTACCAGTTGTAGGTTGTGCGTGAGGTTAACTCCCTCACCACTTAAAAAACCAACGGTTACGAACCGACAACAGGCCTCGGATATGGACGGATTCAAAGTTGACGACCCCAGCAAACGATCAAAGGACAATGATTTTCGGTTCTGCACGTGGAATGTGAGGTCCCTGAACAGACCACGTGCAGCCGATGAACTCGCGGAGGCCCTGGACTGCTACAAAGCAGACGTCACCGCCATCCAGGAGATGCGATGGGATGGGCCGGGCAAAAGGAAGATGAGAAACTGCGACATCTACTACGGTGATTGCTACAAAGAGGGAAGCCAGCGCTTATTTGGATGCGGATTCGTTGTTCGAGGCAGACTTAGGCAAAAAGTCTTAAGCTTTGATTATATCAGCGAGCGCCTCATAACAATCCGCATCAAGGCTAAATTCGGGAACATCAGCCTGATTTGCGCACACGCCCCGACGGAGGAGAAGGATGACGATAGCAAGGATGACTTCTATGATCTCCTAGAAAGAACATACGATCGATGCCCCAGCTATGACACCAAGATCGTTCTAGGAGATTTCAACGCACAGCTGGGCAAGGAAGAAATCTTTGCTAGAGTCATCGGAAAACACAGCCTGCACGACAACACATCCGGAAACGGACTCAGGCTGGTAGATTTCGCCTCGGGGCGTAACCTCTCTGTGATGAGCACGCGGTTCCCACACCTCAACATCCATAAGGGGACCTGGCGGTCTCCTGATCAATCAACCGTCAACCAGATTGATCACGTTGCGATCGACGTCAGACACTCCTCCAATATTCTCGATGTCCGAACGTTCCGAGGAGCCAACATCGACTCGGACCATTTCCTTGTTGTAGCCAAGGTAAGGATGAGGATATCGAGAGAAGTACGAAGTCGAGAAAGAACACTACGGTTTGACGTCGGAAAGCTACAATCGCAATCGACCGCTAGGAACTTTGCCGACCGAGTCTCCCTGAAACTCTCTGAAAGTTCGACGCTGCCTGCACATTCAATAGAAGAAGAATGGAAACGTTGTCAAAAAGCCATCAAAGAAGCTGCCACTGATGTGCTGGGTTTCACGACACCACCCAGAAGGAACCCATGGTTTGACGACGAGTGCAGGCAGGTACATGCAGCCAAGCAGGAGGCCTACAAGGCAACGCTGCATCGAACAACGAGAGCTGTTCGTGAGCTCTACGAACAGAAGAGAAGGGAAGAGCACCGGCTTCTCAGAAAGAAAAAGAAAGAGCATGAGAAGCGCGCGGTCGTGGAGATGGAGAGGTGTTACGACAGGAAGGAGGTCCGAAAGTTTTACCAAAAGGTAAAACAAGTATCAGGAAGATATAGACCTCGGACCGAAGCCTGCAGGGACGAAAATGGACAACTAGTAGTAGAATCGCAGTCGATGCTGAGAATTTGGAAAAATCATTTCTGTAGACTGTTAAGCGGCGATGACGACACAAATTCCGCTGTCAGGCAGAATGTTTTACTCAATTTGGACGATGATGAACACGAATTCCGTCCCCCCGACTTAGACGAAGTTAAGATAGCGATATCTAGACTGAAGTCGAACAAAGCTGCTGGAGCGGACGGATTGTCCGCGGAATTGTTTAAGGCAGCTGGAGATGACCTGGTTGGGCGCATGCACCAGCTCATCTGTAAGATATGGTCGGAGGAAAGCATGCCCGATGAGTGGAATCTCAGCGTCGTTTGTCCGGTCCACAAGAAAGGAGACCCCTTTGACTGCGCCAACTATAGAGGGATCAGCCTCCTTAACATCGCTTATAAAATACTCTCTGCCGTTCTGTGTGAACGCCTGAAACCCTTTGTCAACAACCTGATAGGTCCTTATCAGTGCGGTTTCAGGTCAGGAAAGTCCACAATAGACCAAATATTTACACTCCGGCAGATCCTGGAAAAGACTCAAGAGATGCAGATCGACACCCACCACCTATTTGTCGATTTCAAGGCCGCATATGACAGCGTGCATAGAGACGAGCTATACAGCGCCATGTCTAGTTTTGACATTCCTGCCAAACTCGTCAGGCTGTGCAGGATGACGATGGAGAACTCTCGCTGCTCCATCAAGGTCGGTAACGAACTCACCGAGACCTTCAATGTCAAAAAAGGTTTTAGGCAAGGCGACACGCTGTCATGTGACTACTTTAACATCATACTTGAGAAGATCGTGCGAAACTCTAACGTCAACACCCGAGGCACGATCTTCCAAAAGTCCGTTCAACTGCTTGCATACGCGGACGACATTGACGTGATTGGACGAACACAGCGAGCCGTCAATGAGGCGTTTGCTGGCATTGAAGCGGAAGCGGCTAAAATGGGTCTAGCGGTAAACCAGGGCAAAACAAAGTACATGCTGTCATCACGAAAGGACGCACAACACCGACGTCTCGGACAGAGCGTCATATTGGGCAGCAGAAACTTTGAGGTAGTCAAGGACTTCGTCTACCTAGGCTCCGGAGTAAATAGGGACAACAACACCAGTACCGAGATCAAGCGCAGAATTACTCTTGCCAATCGCTGTTTCTTTGGGCTCAAGAGGCAATTGAGTAACAGAGCCATCTCTCGAAACACCAAATTGACCTTGCATAAAACCCTGATCATCCCAGTCCTGCTCTATGGCGCAGAGACATGGACGCTATTGAAAGCGGATGAAGAAGCTCTTGGTTGTTTTGAGAGAAAAGTTCTGCGTACGATCTTTGGTCCTGTTTGCGTTGATGGCGTTTGGAGGAGAAGGTTCAACCACGAACTATACGGGCTGTACAGCGGCATGCACCTAGTTAAGCGTCTTCGGATCCAACGCTTAAGATGGCTAGGTCATGTAGAGCGGATGGACACCACAGCTCCGGCCCGAAGAGTCTTCGACACCGAGCCATTGGGACAGCGCAACAGAGGACGTCCTCGCACTAGATGGCGCACACAAGTGGAAAAGGACCTCAACCAACTTGGTGTGCGCAACTGGAGGCAGCTGGCGAAAGATCGTGCTGGCTGGAGAGGCATGTTGGTTGAGGCCCAGGTCCACCCCGGACTGTAGCGCCAATCGAAGAAGAAGAATTGAATAGTGGACCGATTAAATTATTATATTGTTTGTGCAATATTTTAAACACATATTTTTTTAAAGAAAATCTGTATTTTGGCGTCAGTTTCTTGCAGAAATTTTCGCTAATTATAGAAACGAAAAAGGACTACGATTTGCGAGTGTGCTCCTGGAATGTAAGAACAGTCTTCACTCCATGGACGTAGGCACCGTAGCCTACGACGTCAAAATCGTGTTGGGAGACATCAATGCTAAGAACGTTAGGGAAAACATCAGGGGGCGAACGTCGACTCTGACCATTTTCTTGTTGAAGCAAGATTCCTTTTACAAAAAAGCCAAAAGCCTGGCCACAGGCTTTAGGAAAGGCACCCAGGCTTCTCGAAATTGCGACGGCAACCTAGTTACGGACCCACAGGGAATAGTGGATGTGTTTAAGGAACACTTCCAACAGCTGCTTAGCGGGCTAACTCCAGTCGACGAAGCAGTCCTCCCCCCTAGCTTGGAAGAAGTCGGTACAGCCATTAAAAGGCTGAAAACAACAAAGCCGAAAGCTCAGATGGCTTACCATCTGAGCTTTTCAAAGCTGGGGGCAATGTTATGGTAGGGAGCATGCACCAAATCGTTTGCCGAATTTGGGAAGACGACTGGAATATCATTTCCATATGCCCCTTCCACAAAAAAGGAGATCCTACCTCCTGCAAGAACTGTAGAGGTAGTTCCCTGCTCAATGTCGCCTAAAAGATCCTATCCAGCGTACTGTATGGACGTCTAAGGCCGTTTTGCACCGCACTAATCGGCACGTACCAGTGAGGCTTCCCGCCCAGCAAATCGACTAAGGTAAGACTACTAAGGCTAAGGCAGATCCTGGAGAAGACCAGCGAGTTTCAAATCGATACTCACCATCTTTTCATCGATTTTAAAGCCCCATACGACAGTATTCATCATAAGGAGCTATTCGAAGCTAGGGAAGAATTCGGGATCCCGGGAAAACTTGTCCGGTTGTGTCGCAGCACGCTAACACATACGCGATGCACCGTGCAGTTCGGTTCAAAAACCTCTGAACCATTCGAAACCTGCACCGGATTTCGGCAAGGACGTGCGCTGTCTTGTGATTTCTTCAATTTGGTACTGGAGAAGATAGTGCGGCGGGCAAAAGTCAACACGGAAGGTAGTGTCTTCTACAAGTCAATCCAGCTGTTGGGATGCGCTGATGACATCGACATTATCGCGCGGTCCCAACGTGCCATAGTGGAAGCTTTCACTCAGTCTAAAGGTGAACGAGGACAAGACAAAATATATGCTATCGAGCAAAAAACCATCCGCCGCACACCACCTTGGCCAAAATGTCACAATCGACAGCTATAATTTCGAGGTGGTTAAATAGTTTGTCTACCTCGGGGCAAATGTACACTCCACGAATGACATCGTAGTGGGGATCCAACGTAGAATCGCCCTTGGCAACCGATGCTACTTCCATCTGTTAAAACAACTGGGCTTGAAACTCCTGACTCGAAGGACCAAAGTCATGCTCTACAAAACCCTTATTCTGCCAGTCCTACTTTATGGAGCCGAAAGCTGGACATAAAGTAAAGCTGCAGAGCTGATTCTTGGTGCCTTCGAAAGAAAAGTTCTACGTCGGATATGTACAGAACCGCGAACTCTGCGGGCTGTACAAGGATGTGGATGTAGTCCGGAAGGAAAATATCCGTCGACTACACTGGCTCGGCCACATCGAACGAATGGACAACAACGCTCCAGCAAAGAGGGTCTTCGAATCCGAGCCCCTTTGTTCAAGAAGGAGAAGAAGACCGCACCTCCAGTAAAAAAGACGCGGATGTAAGACAGCTTGGCCTTGATGACTGGAAACAGCGTGCCCAGGATCGTCACCCATGGAAGGCAGCAATTGCTCAGGATCAGACCCTTTATGGTTCGTCTGCCTGATAAGTAAGTGGTATGAATATTTATGGACACGTTCTAATTACAAAGGACTGTTGCGTTATGCTAGACATTGGCGGGATTTTTTTCATTTTGACTCTTGTGGAAATTTCTTCCTTTAACTATGACTGCTTTTACACACTCTTAATTTGACAGTTCGCTTTCCCATCTCATAGGACAAAGAGTTTGCCAACATGATGGAAAAGCTTGTTTCATATGGCTGCTTTTACAAACGCTTAATTCGACAACGAGCTGAGCAAAAGATGTGATACTTGTCTTTTGTCTCACCTATCTTGACAACAGGATGGATAAGCTTGCTGTCTGAATTAGCGTGAAAAAGCAGGCAATGAATTATTGTGAAGAAATTTTCAGAGCACGTTCAATAACCCGGGACCATTTCTCTCTGCTGGATATTGGCGGGATTTTTTCAGTTTCTTGTTAAAATGTTCAGCTAGTTTTATGAATATTTGGGGAGACATTTTTTCTAGTTTCATATGGCTGCTTTTGCACACTCTAAATTTGACAGCGAGCGTTTCCACTCATAAGCAAAAGATGTGAACTTCTTCTTACATCTCGCTTATCTCTAGATGGCTGGGTGCTGTGGGAATCGGGAAGGCACTGACTGGCGTCAACCTAGCGATGCCCATTGTTGCAACTTTTCCTACACACCAATCGCGCTTATGCTACTTCCATGGTAGCCATCGTTTACTGGTTGTAATTCACCCCAGCCCCCAGTAGCGGAAGCCCTAGACTGCTGCAAGGCAGATATACTCGCCATCCAAGAAGTGCGATGGGATGGACCGGGCAAAAGAAGGATGAAAAACTGCGATATATATTACGGTGAGTGCTACAAACAACAAAAACAGCGCCTATTTGGAAGTGGATTTGTCATTAGAAGCAGACTTAGGCAAAAAGTCTTATCGTTCAGGTCCATGAACGAGCGCCTCACGACAATTCGCATCCAGGCTAAATTTGCCAACATAAGCCTTATGTGCGCACATGCCCCCACAGAGGAGAAAGACGATGCAGCAAAGACAGTTTCTATAAGCTCCTGGACAAAACGTATGAGCAATGCAATAGCTACGACATTAAAATTAGCGCAAAGCTAGGAAGAGAGAACATCTTTGGTAGTACGGTCGGGAAGCACAGCCTACACGACACCACATCCGATAACGGATTTAGGCTGATCGACATTTCTGGGCGAAATGTTGTAGTAGCCAGTACAAAATTCCCACATCTCGACATTCACAAAGGGACATGGCGATCTCCTGATCAATCAACCATCAATCAGATTGATCACATTGCGATCGACGCAAGGCACTCCTCCAGTATTATAGATGTCCGAACGTTCCGAGGTGCCAACATTGACTCGGACCACCACCTTGTAGTAGCCAAGATAAGGTTGCGGATATCCCGAACACCGCCAAGACAAAGAAATACTGTGAGGAAGTTCAACGTCGGCCGGCTACAATCCTTTTCCGATCGTGTCTCCCTCAACCTCTTAAGAAATCCTACGCCGCCAACATCAAGTATTGAAGACCAGTGGCAGCATTGCCAAAAAATTACTTGATTGGAGGAGATTTCAATAGCCGTCACAGAAGCTGGGGTTGTCTAAGAGCTAAGGCATGGGGCAACGTACTACAAGAACTTCATTGTACCCATCAATTTCAAATAATGTTCCCTCCCTCTCCTACATATTTCCCATCTAATGGTAGAGGTAACCCTTCCACCCTTGACTTTTTCCTTACCCTGAACTGTTCAGTCAGCCCAACACCATTACTGCGAATCTTCCCAGTTCAATTATTAATCTTATAAAATTAAGAAACCGTTTTCGAAGAAATTGGCAAAGAACGCGTGCTTATATCTTCTTGGATCATGTCAAATTTTATAACAACATAATCCAAAGGAAAATTGAAAAATTCAGAAATAATAAGTGGAATATGAAACTACAAGAGCTTGATAAATGTATCAAACCATTCTGGAATGTTACAAAAGTAATGAGGAAGAAATATATCGCAATTCCTACCCTTGATAACCTCCCTAGGTACACTAATCGATAAAAAGCAGATATCCTAGCTGTTTCGTTCCTCAAAAATCACCTAGTGTCTAGTTCAATGTCCGACGCAGACATCGAAATGACTGTTAACAATACAATCAACTTTTTAAGTTCAATGTCCACAGAAATTGATGGCTGGGTGCTGTGGGAATCGGGTAGGCACTGACTGGCGTCAACCTGGCGATGCCCAGTGTTGCAACTTTTCTTTCCACCAATTGTGCTTATTTTACCTCCAAGTGGTAGCCATCGGGTACTGGTTGTAGTTCACCCGAGCTCAACCTGCCAAACTTATAAGTGTGACCTCTTGTCCTAGGGGTTACAAAAAAGAAACTGGCCCTCCAGGTTGGGGGTTGTGCCGTCGGGGTAACTGCCCGGCCACACAAAAAACCATAGTTACGAAGTAACAACAAGCCTCGGAAACGGATGATTTTACTGATGACGAACCCTGCAAACGATATACGGACAACGACCTTCGGATCTGTACGTGGAATGTAAGGTCCCTTTATAGGCCACGTGCAGCCGAACAATTAGCGGAAGCCCTAGACTGCTGCAAAGCAGACATAACGAAGGAAAGAAGGATGAAAAACTGTGATATATATTACGGTGATTGCTACAAGAAACAAAAACAGCGCCTATTTGGATGTGGATTTGTCGTAAGAGGCAGACTTAGGCAAGAAGTCTTATCGTTCAGGTCAGTGAACGAGCGCCTCACGACAATTCGCATCCAGGCTAAATTTGCCAACATAAGCCTTATATGCGCACATGCCCCCACAGAGGAGAAAGATGACGACACCAAAGACAGGTTCTATGAGCTCCTGGACAAAACGTATGAGCAATGCCCTAGCTACGACATTAAAATTGTTCTTGGCGATTTTAACGCAAAGCTAGGAAGAGAGAACATCTTTGGTAGCACGGTCGGGAGGCACAGCCTACACGACACCACAACCCATAGCGGATTTAGGCTGATCGACTTTGCTGTGGGGCGAAATGTTGTAGTAGCCAGTACGAGATTCCCACATCTCGATATTCACAAAGGAACATGGCGATCGGACCACCACCTTCTTTTAGTTAAATCTACAAGCAGAAGAGGAGAGACAAACAGCCAGCTTCTCAGGAGAAAAAAAGGAGGAGCATGAGGAGCGCGCGATCGGCAGAATAGAGGGTTATTACTGCAGGAATGAGGTAAGGAAGTTTTACCAAAGCTTAAAGTCAACCAGTCAAGCTTATAAGTTCCAAACCGAAGCCTGTAAGGATGATCAAGGGAACATCGTAGTAGATTCACAGTCGATGCTGAGGATATGGTGAAACCATTTCTGCAGACTGTATAACGGCGACGAAGAACCAAATCCGCTGTCAGGCGGAACGAACCACGTGAACCAACCCCAATGAAAGGGACGATGAAGATCAACAATTCCGTCCACCCGACCCGGATGAAGTGAGGATAGCTATATCTAAACTGAAATCCAACAATGCTGCTGGAGCTGACGGCCTACCCGCCGAGCTTTTTAAGGCCGCAGGCGATGATTTTGTAATGAACATGCACCAACTCATCTGTAAAATATGCTAGGAGGAAAATATGTCCGATGAATGGAACCTCAGCATTGTTTGCCCGTTCCACAAGAATGGAGACCCCTTTGACTGCGCCAACTATCGGGGGATAAGTCTCCTTAACACCGCTTACACGACCTTATCTGCCGTATTGTGTGAACGGCTAAAGCCATTCGTTAAAAACTTGGTCGGTCTTTGAAGAATTTACTGTGAGCTCTGGTGATTCAGCAACAGAAGAAACTATTCATGCAAGAACGCTTAGTAGGTAAGTATATTCGTCTTTGCTTTGTGTGCGATTTGAAAATTGCAAAGTTTATATCATTATTCCTTCGTAGTAGATTACTCTTTGTCTCAATTTTGTCCAAATTCGCAACATGAAGGCACAACCAAGATGGAGGTGTACATGTACGTATGGTACATTTGTAACACAATAACTTTCAGACAATTATGAAACCTGTTTGGTGTCCCAAAGTCCTCAGCCTAGATTCAAGTTGGTCGTATCAGCAGATGGCTGGCAACTCAAGCAAGCACATACATAAAGTGGCCACAAGGAAGTGCTATCGCCGAAAATTGCCGAAAGTTTGAAACAAAAAAGCTACCTGGTGTAATTGGTGCTATTGATTGCACACATATTGCGATAAAAGCCCAAAAGTCAAATAAAGAATGTTACTACAAACGCAAGCAAAATTTTACAATCACTTTGCAAGCAGTTGTGAACGCCGGTAGAAAATTTATTGGCAGATGTGTTGGCGAATCGGGATCCTTTCACGACAGTAGAGTATTAAGGACGTCTGCATTGTACCACAGAGCACTCTGTGGTCTCGTCAGTTTGTTTCAAATATATTTCTTTTGGGTGATTCTGCGAATCCTGCTATGAAACGGCTAGTGCCGAATTACAAGGATTACGGACAACAAAGATCTTTTAATTATTTACACTCAGCAACAAAATTGGTACTGAAAGGTAGGCTTAGAAGAATAAACAGATTCACTGAACAACGAAATCTTCAATCAGTAGAGACAATTGTAGTAAGTGCTTGCATTTTGCACAATGTATGTATAGTGAGTAATGATCAATATACAGTAACTGATCCATTACAATTCCTTTCTCATCTGATGCTGAGCACAACGATGATTTTGATAATGACACTGCTATAAATCGCTTTCCGTTTGATTTATTTATTAATTTTTCAAGCATTTGTAATTTCTTTGCAGCTTTTTCTTGCTCCCGTTCCTTCTTTTGCAATTATTTTTTGAAGTAGTCCGAACGAATTATTTTTGATCTTTTCGCGTGGAAGGCAACGACAAAAAGACGTCGATGGCGTGTCTGTAGAATCTGTTGACTCATCAAATGGAAGTAATGGATCGTCAGGCGTTTTCGCGGTGGTTGGCCAGGATAATAATGTATCTGTTTCGAAATCCTGTTAAAAAATAAAATTAGATATGTTGCTGCTACAAATTGTTTTTGTTTCTTACCGCAAATATATATTTCGCACTAGCCTTGCTCTCTGTGGTTATGGGCTTGTCTCCAAATAGGTCATTCATTTCCTCCATGAATGGCGCTGTGCATGGGCAAGGACCTGTACTTTTCGCGTTGTCCTTGGAAGATTTATACGACCTCATAAGCGTAGCCATCTCAACTTCCAAGTGCCTGACTTCAATATTTGGATCCTAAGAATTAAATGCTTGTTATTGTTGCTTTACATTTTTTTAAAACTACATACGAAACCGGCTGCAAGCATATCCTCCAATATATGCGCATACGCCATACGCTTTTTGCGGTGGTTCTCCGTCTCTTGCACGCGAACCCTGTAAAAAATTACGAACTAATTGGTTTCGTCAACAGTCCACCGTTTTGCTGGTCTGTGAATTCAAAATAAAACATCAGGATTTAATTAAAGTACTTTATTTAATTTTAACTTACCTTTTCGACATGTCTGTGAACAATATATAATAGGAATATATATATATATATAATATAAATTAAATATTTAAACTTTCTTTCACGAGTTTCTTCAAATTTCAGATTTCACAATTTTCAAAGTAAACATTTACAAGTGTCAAATAACTGGTATATTATCATACCAACCCTTAGTAAACAAATAATTTCCTCCGGCGCCATCTATGAATGAGACGTTTTAACGCGTCATAGTCAGTGATGACACTGAAATTTTTTCTGGAGACTTTAAACTCAGTGAAATGTGTTGTTGCTGCTTCCCGTGTGAAATATTACCAAACTGAGCATTTTGAGTATTTTGGTGGCATTATCTTGCAGAAATTTTCGCTAGTTTTATGAATAAAAACTAGCTTGGCTAAAAGCAGCCAATGAATTGTTTGGGAGACATTTTTAGAGCACGTTCAATTACATGGGACAAATTCGCTCTGATGGATATTGGCGGAATTTTTTCACTTTGATAAGCGCAAAGTTCAACATGATTAAAAATTAATCTATTATTCAAGCAATACCTGAAACACAATTTTCTTTTGTGAAAATCGGAATTTTGGTGTCAGTTTCTTGCAGAAATTTGCTAGTTATATGAATATATAACAAGAAATTTTCAGAACACGTTCTAATTCCCGGGATAATTTTTTCTAGTTATTGGCGGAATTTTTTTCACTCTGACTCTTGCGGAAATTCTTCCTCTCAATATGGCTGCCTTACACTCGCTAAATTTGACAGCAAGCCTTTCCATCTCTTGGGCAAAGGGGTTGAAACTTTTTTATATCTCATCTCTCTTGACAGCAAAATGGAATAGCTTGCTGTCAAAATTAGCGCGTGTGTAAGCATGTAATGAATTGTTGGGGAGAAATTTTCAGAGCACGTTAAATCACTCACATGATATATATTTGCAATTTTAATTATTCCTAATCACTTAGTGGACTTGACTAGAGCACTTATGAAAATCGGTATTCTGGTGTCAGTTTTTGCAGAAATGTTTGCTAGTTATATGAATAATTAGGAAGAAATTTCCTGAACTCGTTCTAATTACCCGGGATTATTTCGCTCAGCTGAATGCTGGTGGAATTTGATCACTTTTCTCTTGGGGAAATTTCTTAATTTGACAGCTAGCTTTTCTATCTCTTAGGCAAAAGAGGTGAAACTTTTCTTATGTTTTACCCCTCTTGACAGCATGGTGGAAAAGCTTGCTGTCAAAATTAGCGTTCGCAAAAGTAGGTTACGTTACCGATCTTAATGGAGCATCGAGAGTTCTCCAACGTCATCCTACACAGACTGATGAGTGTGGCAGGAATGTCAAAACTAGACATGGCGTTTTATAGCTCGTCTCAATGCACGCTGAACAGATGGTGAGTGTCCATTTGCATTTCTTGGGTTTTTTCCAGGATCTGCCTTGGTGTGAAGATTTGGTCTATTGTTGACCTTCCTGGCCCGAAGCCACACTGATATGGACCTATCAGATTATTAATGAATGGCTTCCGGCGGGTACACAAAACGGCAGAGAAGATTTTATACGCGATGTTAAGAAGACTGATCCCTCGATAGTTGGTGCAGTCGAAGGGGTCTAATTTCTTTGGATCGGAGAAACGATGCCGAGATTCCACTCGTCGGGCATGCTTTCCTCAGACCATACCTTGCAGAAGAGCTGCTGCATGCGCCCTACCAGATCATCTGCCTTTAATATTTCAGCGGACAATCCGTCCGCTCCAGCAGCTTTGTTAGACTTCAGTCTTGATATTGCTAACTTGACCTCGTCTTAGTCTGGGGGACGGATTTCGCATCTGTCATCGTCCAGATTGAGTGGAACATTCTGCCTGACAGCGGTATTTTTGTCCTCATCGCCGTTTAACAGTCTACAGAAATGATCTTTACAGATTCTCAGTATCGACTGCGACTCTACTACCAGTTGTCCATTTTCATCCCGACACGCTTCTGTTCGAGTTTTATATCCGTTGGGTAAATGTTTTGCCCTTTCGGACGTCATTCTACCCATAACACTTATCCATCGCCTCGACCGCGGCTTCTCATGCTCTTTCTTTTTTTCTTCTGAGAAGCCGGTTATCTTCCCTTTCCTTCTGTTCGTGGATCTCACGAACAGCCCTCGTTGTTCGATGCAGCGTTGCCTTGTAGGCCACCTGCTTGGCTGCATTTGCCTGCTTGCACTCGTCGTCAAACCATGGGTTCTTTCTAGGTGGTGTCGTAAAACCCAGCACATCAGTTGCAGCTTCTTTGATGGCTTCTCGAAAACGACACCATTCTTCTTCGATGGCTTGTGCAGGTGGCGTTGAACTTACAGAGAGTTTCTGGTAGACTTGGTCGGCAAAGACGTCAAACCGTGGTGTTTTTTCTCGACTTCATATTTCTCTTGATATCCCGATTCTTACGTTGGCTTCAAGAAGGAAATGGTCTGAGTCAACATTGGCTCCTCTGAACGTTCGGATATCAAGAATACTGGAGGAGTGTCTGACGGCGATCGCAACGTGGTCAATCTAGTTGACGGTTGATTGATCTGGGGACCGCCATGTCCTTTTATGGATGTTGAGGTGTGGGAACCGCGTGCTAGCAACAGAGAGTTTACGTCCCATGACAAAGTCCACCAACCTTTGGCCGTTACTGTACGTGGTGTCGTGTAGGCTGTGTTTTCCGATGACTTTAGCAAAGATTTCCTCTTTACCCAGCTTGGCGTTGAAATCTCCAAGAACGATCTTGGAGTCAAAGCTGTGGCATTGAGCGTATGTTCTTTCTAGGAGATCATAGAAGTCACCTTTGCTACTATCATCTTTGTCCTCTGTCGGGCAATGGGCGCAAATCAGGCTGATGTTGCCGAATTTAGCCTTGACGCGGATTGTTATGAGGCGTTCGCTTTTACAGACAAAGCTTAAGACTTTTTGCCTAAGTCTGCCTCGAACAACAAACCCACATCCAAATAAGCGCCTCTCTCTGCTGCAATCACCGTAGTAGATGTCGCAGTTTATCATCCTTTTCTTGCCCGTCCCATTCCATCGCACTTCCTGGATGGTGGTGATGTCTGCTTTATAGCAGTCAATTTCCACTTTTCTCGTTCCCTGCGGATTCGTTCTGCTGCGATTCTTCTCTTCATGTCTACTGGTTTCTCGTTGTTGACGTCATGTACAGCCTGAACGAATCCATTAAGGATGATGTCTTGTGGTTTGAAATCGAGAAGAAGTTCGACCTGACAGAATGTCGTTGTCGTGCTGCATTGCGTGTTAATTGCCCATTGCAGATGTCTCATCTCTAAGTCCCAATCGTAGTTCTTCTTATTCGAAGTCCGCAGGTGTTGTACAATCGTCTGATTGATGCGCTAAATTTGCCCGTTGGCCCAGGCGTACGTACTGTTGTATTGATGCGTCGAATATTATTGCAATCACAGTATACTTAAAATTCTCTCGACGCAAAAGCTGTTCCACGGTCGGCAATCAGGATATCTGGCAAACCAAAGTAAACAGTAAGTTAAACTAAAATCTCAATTAGCGGCTTTGTCTTCGTACTCCTCACTGCCTTGACCACCACATATTTTGTTAAGGCATCCACGATCCCTAGAACATGTGTTCTCCCTCGCCGGCCCCAAATGATCAATATGGATCGTTCGAAATGGGATTTGGTTTGACGTCGTACACATGCATCCGCCCTTCTGATGTTCCTGACGAAAAGTATTTTCACCTTTCCAATGGTTCAATGAGTGGTGGCCCGTGGCGTTGTGGGTATGTGCGTCGACCCCAACCCCGACATCGTAGGTTTGATTCCAGCTCTGAGCGACGAAAACAATTTTCACGACCCCACCTCTTTCGAGTAACTGACTATGCTCAAAGAGTATTTCCTGTCTACAAAAAGCTTCTCAAACATGGCCGTTTGGAGTCGGCATAAGACTGTAGGTTCCTTCCACACGTGAGAGAACAATAGCACGCACAACACGAGTGGTTGCTGAGAAGCTAGGCCCTGGCCCCCTACGAGCTGTAGCTCCACCCGTACTATTATATTATTATTATATAATGATTCAATGATTTCGACGAGTCTGCGATCTTGGCGTTGCATGCATTAAATCCAGTCGTTGCGTTCGATGTCAATACTTAAAATTTTTGTAGCTACGGTCGAAAGCTCACACGCAGGTTCGACCGATGCTCTGCTAAATGCATCCACATGTGTCATTTTGTTACCAGATCGATGAACCACTGTAAAATCAAACTCCTGAACACGTAACCATAATTTTCCATTCTTTTACAGCACTAATAGCTGTACAATCGGTGATCACTGCGAACCGTCTTGCAAGTAGGTATGTTCTAAGTCTTTCCAGTGTTGCAACCACGGCAAGTACTTCCAGCTCATAACTTGCATACTTTAATTCGTATGGTGTGCATGCCCTGCTGAAATATAGTTCTGGCCTCAGTTCGTTGTCGTTATCGGTTGACTGGAACAATATTCCTGCAAGTCCTACGGAGCTCGCATCTGTGTGCACCTCATGTTGTCTCCTGATATCGAACACTTCTAACACGAGTTTGCTGCATAAAATTTCTTTCAATGTGTTGAATGCTACTGCGTGTGGTTCCTTCCATTCGAACGGAGTATTTATTCTGTCCTTTTTGAGCATCGATGTGAGTGGCTTTGCAATAATGGAAATGTGATGCACGAATTTCCTGAAGAAACTTGCCAATCCAATAAATCGTCTTAGTTTGCTGTGGGAAGTTTAAAATCGCTGTTGTTTTTCGTTCGTCTGGTTTGCGGCTGTCATCAGATAGTTGATGTCCCAAGAATTTAATTTGGTTAGTGAGAAATATACATTTGCTCAATCGCATTGACATACCTGCGTTTCGCTCATGTTGTATGAATCCTGATAGAATCGTGATCCCTTCCTCCGGTGATTTGAGGGTATTATCACTTCATCCACATAACCAAATATTTTCCCTTTCAGTGGCTTAATTAACTTAGCGATAGCCTCGTGGAAAACACAAGAGGCGCTTACAAGTCCAACCGGCATGCGATTGAACTCGTATTTTCCACTATTCGTTACGAAGGCCTTTAATCTCCTACATTTTTCCTCGATGGCTATTTGATAATACCCTGACATAAAATTCAGAACGGTGAAATACTTTTTGCCTGCGGCAAAAACTAAGATATCTTCTATAGTGGGCATTAGATAGGGTATCTTTACTGTGTACTAGAATTGAGTGCTCGGAAATCTATGCACATGCGATCTTCGGACGATATCTTTACAAGGACTACTGGCGACGAATACGGCGATTGTCTGGGACGAATGACTCCGAATTCAAGCAGCTCTGCAACAATTTTGTTAATGATTTCTCTTTTCGCAAGGATATGCGATATGGGTTATTGGCGATCGGAGTGTTCGATGTGAGAGTTATGTTCATTGCCGTAGTGTTACATTCTCCTAATTTTTCGAGAGATTCACCGACGCAGTCGTCGAACGTGTTGACTAGTTCCAAAATACTCTTTTGTGTATGAGCCTCCAATTTGCTGCCGGGTTTGATGTTTTTCGATTCTTCAAGATGGCATGTTTCTTTTCCTACGACAAGATGATATGTGTTGTTGCTCAATATGTCGTTTCCCAAGATAATTTTGTGAGGTAGGACGTCGTCATTAACAACTAGGAGAATGTGTTCGAAGTGTCGATCATCCATAAGAATTTGTGCGTTGATAAAGCTGTTGCCCGTCCATACTCCTCCGCCGAATCCGCGTTTGGGGCTGTCTTTTTTCTTTCAGGGCAAGAATTATCTCCATGGCCATTTTGGCTGCATATCGTACAGCGTTGATTGCGTTGGGGTTGTGGGCAGTTGATGGAAATGTGCCCTGGCTTTTCACAGTGAAAACATTTCAATATTCGTGCGTTGTTCGTTGTTGGTGCGTTTCGTTGGGATTCTCCGCTGAAACTTCTAAACGTAGAAGTTGACGTCATCGTTCCCGTTGGACAATTGGTGATAAACCGATAGATAGCGTTTCTAAATTCGTTTAGTGAAATGAAATGTAAACTTGCAAGTGCAGACTGTAGTTCCACCTGCTTCATCCCCCTACGTATATACGTAATAATTGCAGGATCAGACAAACCATGTTTTGTCCCAAGCCCTTACATTGAAAAAGTATTCCGTTATCGATTCAGACGATTTGCTAGTGCATTCGACCATTGCAAAGTTTTCTGCCAAGATTTTCCACTAAGCGGGTAGTGAATTTTTCCCGAGTATGCATTGATCCCAGGAGTGCTTCTGACCATAACTTCGCTGGGCCTTTTATTTTTGACAGGCATACAAACAATACACTTCTTTTGTCCCATCCGTAACTTAAAATGAATACGTTTACTCGTTTTATATATTGTTCGGCGGTCGATGAAAGCTGATCAGAAAGGTTGTATTCTGGTATAAGCGAATGTATTTCATTTACATTGGACAATGGTGATTGGGAAGTAC
This sequence comes from Eristalis arbustorum, assembly GCA_916610145.1. Taxonomy (NCBI): domain Eukaryota; kingdom Metazoa; phylum Arthropoda; class Insecta; order Diptera; family Syrphidae; genus Eristalis; species Eristalis arbustorum. Next base: position 51,390,321 of record OU744319.1, on the reverse strand, counting down.
TCGTGTTTGGTGACCATGATGGCGTTGGAGTAGCGCTTACTGCTGTTGGAATAATGGCTGTTTGTTGTGCTGATGTTGTGTGCGTTTCTCTGGTATTAAGAATTGTATTCAAAGAAGACAATTGGAGTTGCGAACCTTGAATTTAATTCGTTAAATTCGTGATATCGTTCCGTATGGTCAACATGTCTTCTTCTTCGTCATCGCTGAGCAGATGTTCGTTGGAAATTTCATCGGTTCCGAGAACTTTAAGTGTGCGTGCAATAAGTTCTGCTCATCTGCCGGTGGTTGGTTGATTATGTGTTCTTAGAATCACTTTGAGTTCTTTTATATGTAGTTCGTTTATTTTAGGCATCATCATAGGCATCATTAGGCATCAAAATCTGTATTTTGGCGTCGGTTTCTTGCAGAAATTTCCGCTAGTTTTACGAATACAAAATTGCTTGGTTAAAAGCAGCCTATGAATTGTTGGGGAGAAATGTTTAGAGCACGCTCAATTACCCAGGACCATTTCGCTATGTTGAATATTGGCGGGTTTTTTTCACTTTGACATGGCGCAAAATTCAACATGATTAATTTTAGTAATTTTAATTATTGCGAATCAAATAGTGGAGAGATTAAAGGTAATTGTTCCGCTCAATATGACTGCTTTTACACGCGCTAAATATGACAGCAAACTTATCATCTTTTAGGCAAAAGAGGTGAAACCTTTCTTATGTCTCCCCTCTCTTGTCAGCATGGTGGAAAAGCTTGCTTAATTTTTTAATTTCTTACACCTTATTTTTGATTTAACACGAATTCAAAAAAAATATGTACAGTCGTACCCGCTTAATTGAAACTCTTTTAATTGAAAAACCCGCCTATATGAAACATTTATTCTATCCCCGTGAACATATTCACAGATTTCATACAAACATTTCCTTTTTATTGAAACCCGCTTAATTGAAAAACTCAGATATTTGAAAAAGAAAATCTGAAAAATATATTACTTTTCACAGAAAAGACACCGCTTAAATGAAAAATTTTCGCTAGAAAAATCACATGCAGAGTCCTTCAATGCAGCTATTGAACTTGTAATTTTTCTGTATGTACTGCTCGTTAAAACATTCTTACATATTTCAAAATATCGGCGCGAAAGATAACGTTTATAAAGTAAATTAAATAGAAATTGAAATTACAGAAAAATTACTAAGATTTACAGCGGTCATGAATCTAAGAAAAAAACAAGTTTGTCTATAAAAGTCACACTTAAAATTTTAGAATATCTTGATGATGGTGAGACGCGGAAAACCATTTATACGCAGTTTACTTCAAGCGCACTAACGCAAGCAAGGATATGGATACAATGCGATTTCATTCATTAAATTTTTGGATCCACTAAACAATTCGTCTAAATGAAATCTTTTTTTCAATTACCAGAGGTCCGCTTTAATGTAAAACCCGGTTAATTAAAATGAAAATTCGGTTTTTTGTGATTTCATTTGAGCGTGTTCGACTGTATATGAGTTTTTGCAGTGTTGGTTATCAATCAAATGATAACTCTACTTAACGGCTTGTTCAGTTTAAGAGAAATACCCCTTTTTTTAACATATGAATTAGTTTGTTGATATTGCGTCATCATAATATCAATAAAATTCTTGAAGTTGAATGTTTAATTAAGTTAGTGTTTATATTTGGTGAAATCTTCAAATTGCATAATTAGAATTGTGATTAACTTTTAAAAGGTAACATTGTATCATATTGTTGTCTTAGAAAATAGCAGTAAGAAATTTTATTTTATATCGTTTTTACAGTGCCCTTATTAATACAATGTCTAAACAACAGCATATTCCGAAAAGACAAAACATTCACTAGAGACGAACTTTTTTTTGTACTTATGGATTGAATTTGAAGTGTAAACTAATTTTATTTGCTTGTTATATATATGAATTGTTTTGTCTTATTATTATTTAATGGAGCTTAATATCATTTTTTTTGCACGGTTTTTAAAGATTGAGAAACGGATCCCCAAATTTACATATAAATTATGTTTTTTTTTTCACACGATTTTTTTAAACTGTTTTCTCAGGAACGCATCTACCGTGTAAAAAAAGACTTAACTGTACTCGGAAACATTTCGCTCTGCTCTATATTGGAGGGATTTTTTCACTTTGACTCGACTTGGCGCAAAATTCAACATGATTAATATTCGTTATCTTAATTATTCCGAATCAAATTCCTTCCTTCCTTCTTGTGGCGCTACAGTTCGGGGTGAACCTGGGCCTCGGCCAACAATCCTCTCCAGCTGGCACTTTCTTTAGCCAGCTGCCTCCAATTTCGCACTCTAAGTTGGTTGAGGTCCTTCTCCACTTGAGTGCGCCATCGGGTTCGTGGTCGTCCTCTATTGCGTTGTCCCACTGGTTCGGAGTCGAAGACTCTTCGGACAGGAGCAGTGTTGTACATGCGCTCAACATGGCCTAGCCATCTTAGGCGTTAAATCCGTAGACGCCGACTAGACTCATGTCGCCGTAAGGCCCGTACAGTTCATGGTTGAATTTTCTTCTCCAAGAACCTTCAACGCAAATAGGACCAAAGATTAAACGCAGAACTTTTCTTTCGAAGAGACCAAGTGCGTCTTTATCCGTTCTTGAGATAGTCCAAGCTTCTGCGCCATACAGCAGAAGATAAACGACCAAGTTCTTATATAATGTGAGCTTAGTCTTTCGGGAGAGGGCTCTACTACTCAATTGCCTCTTGAGCCCAAAGATACAGCGGTTGGCAAGAGTTATTCTGCGTTTAATCTCGGTACTGATGTTGCTTGCAGTGTGTCAATGTCATCGGCGTATGCTAACAATTGCAAGGACTTCTGGAAGATCGTGCGTCTAGTGTTGGCGTGTGAGTTTCGCACGATCTTCTCCAGGAACATGACAGCGCGTCGCCTTGCCTTAAACCTTTTTTTTCATTGAAGGTCTTGGTGATTTCGTTACCGACCTTGATGGAGCAGCGAGATTTCTCCATAGTCATCCTGCAATATCTGACGAGTTTGGCAGGGATGTCAAGACTAGACATGGCGTTGTATAGCTCGTCTCTATGCACACTGTCATATGCGGCCTTAAAGTCGACAAATAGGTGGTGGGTGTCGATCTGCATCTCTTGTTTTTTCGAGGATCTGCCGTAATGTGAAAATTTGATCGATAATGAACTTCCCAGGCCTGAAACCGCACTGATAGGGACCTATCAGGTTGTTGACGAATGGTTTCAGGCGCTCACACAGAACGGCAGAGAAGATTTTGTAGGCGATGTTAAAGAGAGTTATCCCCCTATAGTTGGCGCAGTCAAAGGGGTCTCCTTTATTGTGGATCAGGCAAACGATACTAAGATTCCACTCATCGGGCATGTCCTCCGACCATATGCTACAGATGAGCTGGTGCATGCGCCCAACCAGATCATCTCCAGCTGCTTTAAACAGTTCCGCGGACAATCCGTCCGCTACAGCAGCTTTGTTCGACTTCAGTCTCGATATCGCTACCTTGATTTCGTCTAAATCGGGGGAACGGAATGCTCTTCTAACGTCGTCCATTGCGTGGAGTGGAACATTCCGCCTGACAGCGGTATTGGTGTCCTCTTCGCCGTTAAACAGTCTGCAGAAGTGATCCTTCCAGATTCTCAGTATCGACTGCGACTCTACTACGAAAAGTCCCTCTTCGTTCCGACAGGCTTCTGTCCGATGTTTGTACCCTTTGGATAGTTGTTTCACCCGCTGGTAAAACTCTCGGACATTATTTCTGCCGTACCACCTCTCCAGTTCCTCGATCGCGCGCTTCTTATGCTCCTTCTTTTTCTTTTTGAGAAGCCGGTGCTCTTCCCTCCTTTTAAGTTCGTAGAGCTCACGAACCGCTCTCGTCCTTCTATCCAGCGTCGCCTTATGTGCTGCTAGCTTCGCTGAATGCGCCTGCCGACACTCGCTGTCAAACCATTGGTTTTATTCTAAGTGGCATTTTAAAACCCAACACATCAGAGGCAGCTTCTCTAATGGCGTTTTGACAACGGTTCCACTGTTCGTCGATTGTTTCGCCTGGCAGGGTTGGACTCTCTGAGAGCTTCAGGGAGACTCGATCGGAAAAGTTCCCAGCGGTCGATTGCGATTGTAGCTTTCCAACGTCGAACTGTTTTGGTCTTGCTCTACTCCGTTGTACAATCGATATCCGAGTTCTGACCTTGGCTACAACAAGGTAATGATCCGAGTCGATGTTAGCACCTCGGAACGTTCGGACATCGAGGATACTGGAGGAGTGTCTGACGATGATCAAACTGGTTGACGGTTGAGGTGAGGGAACCGTGTGCTGGCTACAGTGAGGTTTCGCCCCGTCACGAAGTCCAACAGCCTGAGTCCATTGTCGGACGTGTTTTCGTGTAGGCTGTGTTTTCCGACGACTCTAGCAAAGATTTCTTCCTTGCCCAGCTGTGCGTTGAAATCTCCTAGAACGATCTTGGTGTCATAGCTGGGGCATCGATCGTATGTTCTTTCTAGGAGATCATAGAAGTCATCCTTGCTATCGTCATCCTTCTCCTCCGTCGGGGCGTGTGCGCAAATCAGGCTGATGTTCCCGAATTTAGCCTTGATGCGGATTGTTATGAGGCGCTCGCTGATATAATCAAAGCTTAAGACTTTTTGCCTAAGTCTGCCTCGAATAACGAATCCGCATCCAAATAAGCGCTGCCTTCCCTCTTTGTAGCAATCACCGTACTAAATGTCGCAGTTTCTCATCTTCCTTTTGCCCGGCCCATCCCATCGCATCTCCTGGATGGCGGTGACATCTGCTTTGTAGCAGTCTAGGGTCTCCGCGAGTTCATCGGCTGCACGTGGTCTGTTCAGGGACCTCACATTCCACGTGCAGAACCGAAAATCATTGTCCTTTGATCGTTTGCTGGGGTCGTCAACTTTGAATCCGTCCATATCCGAGGCCTGTTGTCGGTTCGTAACCGTTGGTTTTTTAAGTGGTGAGGGAGTTAACCTCACGCACAACCTACAACTGGTAGGCCAGGCCCATTATTTGACCCTCGGGCAGAGGGGGATCGCTGCATACATTAGTTCACCACACAACGGTTGTTGTGATGGCTATCCAGGGGCGCCACGAGGAGGCTGTATGTCAACTTGACTTATGCACAAACAGGGATCGCGCTGGCATCCTACCAGGTTGGGTGCAGTCAGCAACTTTGCCCTGTGTACATAAGCCCATGCCCCCAAAATAATATTTTACACAAATGTTTTTTCTGCAAAATTCGGTATTTTGGCGACAGTTACTTGTAAAAATGTTCGCTAATTATGTTAATATTTGGAAAGACATTTTCAGAACACGTTTTAATACTCGAGACCATTTCGCTGTGCTGAATATTGGCGGGCTTGTTTCCACTTTGAGAGGCTCAAAATTCAACATGATTATTATTCGTAATCTTAAATCTTGCGAATTAAATAGTAGACCGATTACATTATTATATGTATGTTGGCGTCAGTTTCTTGCTGAAATTTTCGCTAGTTTTATGAATAAAAAGTAGGTTAAAAGCTGCCTATAAATTGTTGGGGAGAAATTTTCAGAGCACGTTTAAATACTCGGAACCATATCGGATTTTTTCATTTTGACAGGCACAAAATTCAACATGATTAATATTGGTAATTTGAATTATTTCGAATCATATAGTGGACCGATTAAGAATGATTGTGTGTGGAAAATTTATTTGTTATTCAAGCAACATTCTAAATACATTTAATTCTGTGAAAATCTGTATTTTGGTGTCGGTTTCTTGCAGAAATTTTCGTTAGTTATATGAATAAGAAATAGCTTGGTCAAAAGCAGCCTATGAATTGTTGGGGAGAAATGTTTAGAGCACGCTCAATTACCCGGGACCATTTCGCTATTCTGAATATTGGCAGGCTTTTTTCATTTTGACAGGCGCAAGATTCAACATTATTATTAGTAATTTTAATTATTGCGAATCAAATAGTGGAGAGATAATTGTTGCGTGGAAAACTAATTTATTGTTCAAGCAATATTCCTAACACATTTTTCTTCTGTGAAAATAGGTATTTTTGTTTCAGTTTCTTGCAGGAATTTAGGAAGAAATTTTCAGAACATGTTCTAATTACCCGGGATCATTTCGCTCTGCTGGATGCTGGCCGAATATTTTTCATCTGCTGCTTTTACACGCGCTAAATTTGATATCAAGCTTTTTCATCTTGTAGGCAAAAGAGGTGAAACTTTTTTTATGTCTCACCTCTCTTGACAGCATTATGGAAAAGCTTGCTGTCAGCGTGTGTAAAAACAGGTAATGAATTATTGGTTTTTTTGTATTTATTGGTATTATTGGAATCTGCTGAATATTAGCGGGTTGTTTTTCAATGTGACAAGCGCAAAATTCAACACGAACAATATTCGTAATTTTAAATATCCCGAATAAAATAGCGGACCGATGAAATATGATTGTGTTTGGAAAATTTATTGATTATTCAAGCCATATTTTAAACACATTTTTCTTTTTTAATTATCGGCATTTTGGCGTCAGTTACTTGTAGAGATGTTCACTAATTATTGGCAGGATTTTATTCATTTTGACTCTTGCGGGAATTTTTCTAGTTTTATAAGGCTGCTTTTACACTCGCTAAGTTTTTCAGCGAGCTTTTCCATCTCACAGGCAAAAGAAGTGCAATTTTCTTTTGTGAAAATCGGTATTTTGGTGTCAGTTTCTTGCAGAAATGTTTTCTAGTTATGTGAATATAAAATTTGTTTTTGGGGAATTTAAGTAGTGGACCGATTAGAGATGATTGTGTTTCCACACACATTTATTATTGTTCAAGCTATATTCTTACCGCATTTTTCTTCTGTGAAAATAGGTATTTTGGTGTTGGGGTTTTGCAGAAATGTTTGCTAGTTACAGGAATATTTAGGAAGAAATTTTCAAAACACGTTCTAATTACAGGGGATCATTTCGCTCCGCTGGATATTGGCGGGATTTTTTTCATTGTGACTCCTGCAGGAATTTCTCTAGTCTCATATGGCTGCTTTTACACTCGCTAAATCTGAAATTTCAATTTCTTGCAGAAATTTTGGCTACTTATATGAATATTTTTGGGAGGAATTTTCAGAACATGTTCAAATTACAAAGGTCAGTTGCGCTGTGCTTGATATTGGCGGGATTTTTCACATTTTGACTCTTTCGGCAATTTCTTCCGTTCAATATGGCTGGATGATTGTGTGTGGAAAATTAAGTTATTGTTTCAGAAAATTTCTTGGAGAAATTTTCGCTAGTTGCTTGCATCTTCTTCTTCTTTGTGTGGCGCTACACTCGGGGGTGGGCCTGGGCCTCAACCAACATGCCCTTCCAACTAGTGCGATATCTGGCTAGCTGCCTCCAGTTTCGCAAACCAAGTTGGTTAAGGTCCTTCTCCACTTGGGTGCACCACCACGTTGCCCGACATGTTCGGATTCGAAGATTCTTCGGGACGGAGCTGTGGTGTCCATCCGCTCTACATGACCTAGCCACCGTAGGCGTTAGATCCGTAAACACCTAACTTATCTCATGTACAACCTTTACAGGTCGTGGTTGAATCTCCTCCTCCAGATCCCATCAACATAAACAGGACCAAAAATCGCACGTAGAACTTTTCTCTCAAAGAGACCAAGGACTTCTTCATATTGTCCATGCCTCCGTGCCGCATAGCAGGACTGGGATGATCAGTATTGATCAGTATCCTGTATAGATTCAACTTGGTTCTTCGAGAGAGGGCTCTGTTACTCAATTGCCTCTTGAGCCCGAAGAAACAGCGGTTGGCAAGAGTTATCCTACGCTTGATCTCGGTACTGATGTTGTTAGTACAGTTTAGTCCGGAACAGAGGTAAGTGAAGTCCTTGACTATCTCGAAGTTTTATAGCTGCCCATCGTGACGCTCTGTCCGAGACGTCGATGTCGTGTGTCCTTTTTTGAGGTCAGCATTTACTTCCTTTTGCCCTCATTCATCGCCAGACCCATTTTAGGCTCCTCAAAGCAAGCAAAAGCCTCACTGACGGCTCGCTGAGTTCTGCCAATCACATCAATATCATCGACGTATGCTAACAATTGCACGGACTTCTGGAAGATCGTGCCTCTAGTGTTGTCGTGTGAGTTTCACACTATCTTCTCCAGGACGATGTTGAAGAAATCACATGACAGCGCGTCGCCAAAAACGTCAAAAACCATTTTTGACATTAAAGGTCTCGGTGAGTTCGTTAATGGAGCAGCGAGAGTTCTCCATCGTCGTCCTGCACAATCTTACGAGTTTGGCAGGAATGTCAAAACTAGACATTGCGTTGTATAGCTCGTCTCTATGCACGCTGTCATATGCGGCCTTGAAATCGACGAACAGATGGTAAGTGTCGATTTGCCTTTCTTGGGTATTTTCCAGTATCTGCCTTAGTGTGAAGATTTGGTCTATTGTGGACTTTCCTGGCCTAAAGCCACACTGATATGGACCTATCAGATTATGAATGAACGGCTTCAAGCGGTTACAAAAAACGGCAGAGAGGATCTCATGCGCGATACTACTACAAACGATACTGAGATTCCACTCGTCGGGCATGCTTTCCTCAGACCATATCTTCCAGATGAGCTGGTACATGCGCCCTACCAGATCATATCCAGCTGCCTTAAATATTTCAGCGGACAATCCGTCCGCTCCAGCAGCTTTGTTCGACTTCAGTCTCGATATCGCTATCTTGACTTCGTCTAGATCGGAGGGACGGAATTCGCGTCGGTCGTCGGTATTTTGGTCCTCATCAGAAATGATCTTTCCAGACTCTCAGTATCGACTGCGACTCTACTACCAGTTGTCCATTTCCATCCCGACAGGCTTCTGTCCGAGTTTAATATCCGCTGGATAATTTTTTTACCCTTTGATAAAACTTTCGCACGTCATTCTTGCTATAACACCTCTCCATCTCCTCGACCACGCGCTTCTCATGATCTTTCTTTTTTTTCTTCTAAGAAGCCGGTTCTCTTCCCTTCTCTTCTGTTCGTAGAGCTCACGAATATGCCTCGTTGTTCGATGCAGCGTTGCCTTGTAGGCCTCCTGCTTGGCTGCATTTGCCTGCCTGCACTCGTCGTCAAACCATGGGTTCCTTCTGGATGGTGTCGTAAAACCCAGCACATCAGTTGCAGCTTCTTTGATGGCTTCTCGAAAACGACTCCATTCTTCTTCTATGGTTTGTGCAGGCGGCGTCGAACTTACAGCCAGTTTCTGGAAGACTCAGTCGGCAAAGATCCTAGCAGTCCGCTGCAATTGTAGTTTCGCGACGTCAAACCGTGGTGTTCTTTTCGGCTCCGTTGTTCTCTTGATATCCTGATTCTTACCTTGGCTACAACAAGGAAATGGTCCGAGTCAACATTGGCTTCTCGGAACGTTCGGATATCAAAAATACTGGAGGAGTGTCTGACGTCGATCACAACGTGGTCAATCTGGTTGACGGTTGATTGATTTGGGACCGCCATGTCCTTTTATGGATTTTGAGGTGTGACGTTCTGACCGAGTCACCGATGTTGTGTGTCTATGCTCTCTTTGTTTTGTCATCATTCACCACTAAACCCACTTTTCCGCCATTTGAGTTTCGCACGATCTTCTCCAGGACGATGTTGAAGAAATCACATGACAGCGCGTCGCCTTGCCTAAAGCCTTTTTTGACATTGAAGGGCTCGGTGAATTCGTTACCCACCTTGATGGAGTAGCGAGATTTCTCCATCGTCATCCTGCACAATCTGACGAGTTTTGCAGGCATGTTAAAACTAGACATACATACACGTTTAAAGACATAAGCCATAGATGGGTGAGTACGCTGCTGATCCAAATTAAAGTCATACATACATACGCATGCTGAATTTAATAATTGCAACATATTGATTCTCGTGCATTGATCATATAACTCAACCATCAATTTATCTATTTAAATATAAGCGTGTAAGCCAAAAAAACGGGTATCGGCACTGAGTGATATAAACGGAACTAAATACGTTAACGGAATCGATTCCAAAGACATAAGTACATACAATTCCGGTACAAATAACAAATAAACAAATAACGACAATTCAATATGTCCAGATTACTTTCGACTTTACGTGCTTATCGGGGTCATCTATAGGGGTCACTTACCAGGTTCGCGATATTCTCCGAGAAAATTACGAAACTCATTACGTTAGAGGCGTTAGAAACGCGTTTAGAAAAGCTTGATGAATTACTCTTTGATAGCGAAGCCGTTACAAAACGAGACATCTTAAATTACGTGGCGCGGATCTTTGATCCTCTCGGGCTTATAGCGCCCTCGGTAGTGCAGCTCAAAATTCTCCTTCAAGAACTCTGGCAAAAGAGTTACTATTGGGATGACCTCCTACCATAGGATATCGAGAAAAAATGGCGTCAAACACGTGACGATCTCCACCTTTTAATATATATATATATTCCCCGTCCAGCCCATAGTGCGTCGTGCAGTATAACACCTTCAGCCCTTCTAGAACATTCCATCTGGTGGTCGGGCCCACCATGGCTGCGACAAGACGAAAAGCAGTGGCCAATTACACTGGAACTAAAAGAGCACCCTGATTGTAAAAGTGAGGAGAAAAAACAGCCCGCGCGGTCTATGTAGTGCAAAACTCGCAACACCCGTTCGAATTACATTGCTCGCGAATTTCGTCGTGGAATTTGTTAATCCGTACTACCGCTCATATGTATAGGTTGATTCACAAATGCAGTCATAAATTACAGTCCATTTTATGCGAACTACTATCCCAAGAAATTTATAGTGCCAAACGAGAACTAATAAAATGGTTGCAAACTTTGTGTTTTAAAGAAGATATTGCGTTTTCAATAAGAATGGTCACTTCCCAAGGTCTAGCTTACTAGCAAGAATGAAACCCTTCTTAGATGATGACTGCTTACCAATATGGACGTAAACCTTGCATTACTAAGGGATATATCGCACTATTTATATGTATGGGCACAAAGGCTATACATTTGGAGCTGGTCAGCGATCTTACCACTGACGTCTTTTTAGCTGCCTAGGAAAACCTACGCACATCTACTACTCATCTACATCTACTACACTACTACTACGGTACCAATTTCCAGGGCTCGGCTAGAGTACTATCCGAGGTGCATCAACTCACGTTGTCCGAGCAGCACAATTCTCTTATCGCGCAGTTCCTCGTGCAGGACTTTATTACTTGGCATTTTAATCCCCCTCAGCACCACATTTTGGCGTATTGTGGGAGCGGGGGTGAAGTCCGTTAAAAGACATCCACATCGTGTCATTGGATCCGACATCCTCAACTTCGAAGAGATATACCCTTCTTACTCAGATCGAAGCGTTATTGAACTCTCGCCCTTTATGTCAATACTCCGATAATGATATTGATGCTCTAACACCTGCTCATTTTATTTTAGAAGAAGCGTATTCAACCGTACCAGATACTGTGGAGGAGGTTAATCGAAACCTTCGATCTAGATGGCAAAACCTGCAAGCCAAGATACATGGATATTGGAAGAGATGGAGTATGGAATATCTTTCATCATTACAACAACGACCACGTTGGTTACAGCCTCAACAAAATCCTCAAATCAACGACCTGGTAGCAATAAAGGAGGGAAATTTACCACCCGGCAAGTGGGCAATGGGACGGGTCACTGCTATCCACCCCGGAAAAGACGGTCATGTTGGAGTGGTCTCAGTTCGAACGGCCAAAGGAATCCTCGTGCGTCCAGTTCACAAGCTTTCGGCGTTTCCTTTTAACTGAAACTTTGTTCCAGGGGTGGGGGAATGTTTGGGAATTAATCACTATTTATTACTAAAGTTAAATTGCCAAATTGAATTTATAATTGTTGCTCCGAATTACTCATAATAATTTCCAAGTACGATTAAACTCATACAATCACTCATAATCATTCTTTCGTAAATTCATTGATTGCAATGCTGCCTTAAGCAAATTAACTGGCTATCATCTATTATAACACTTATTAACAGCCATCATACACTTATATGATATAAATTGTATAACACTTTTACTCAAATTGGATTGTCAAATTGTTCCCGTTCACTTGAATTTAAACCACTCACAAGGAAGGAAGGTGATGAAATAAATTTATATTCGTGCATAATTAACCATTTTCTTTATTCATACACATAAAACTTTGTCCACATAGAGCCGGATCGGGCAAAAAAGAATTCGGATGGCGCTCATTGGAATATATACTTTATATTTTAATACATGTCAGTCGCACATCTTAAGCATCTTGGAAACATTATCTCACCATCGTTGAAATCATCATCATCTTTGACATCATTCATCATCATCTCCAGCATCGTCGATCATCTCTTGCATCGTGGAATTCATCATCATATTCGTCATCATCTCCAACTTCTTCGATACATCGACGTCCTCATCATCAGATACTGCATCGTCCACATCATCGTTGCATCATTTTTCAAGTTTTAAAAGACTATGAAGTCGCAGCTATGTGAATCCAAACTATTTGGTTGAGTGATGACATTGTTCTCCCCAAGTTTACTGCGGCTGACGAAAATATTGCATTCATGAAAACGCCTTTTGATGGCGTCGACTGTGGAATTCTGAACATTTGGCAATGTAATAATTCCATTATGAAAACCAACGAACAGCAGTTTTCTTCTAAAACTACACTCTTTGCCAGAATAACAAAATATGCATTGAAATATGTAAATGATAAAAACGTAGAAGTTAAAGTCAGAATAACAAACAAAATTGAGCAGGACTAAATATTAATTTGCATCCCTTTTATATGATCTGAGCTAAATTGAATGCTCTTGTGGTACCAAATAAATTTCTAATGCACAAACGCCGCAGATGAGATGTATGAATTGCCTTTTTATGGCTGCAACACATCGTCCATCAAATTCTGAACATTTGCTGTCGCTTAGCAATGTAATAATTTTATTATGAAAACCAACGAACAGCAGTTTTCTTCTAAAACTACCCTTTTGCAAGAATAACATAATATGTATTATAATACAACACAATTGAGTTTCATATCATCTTCTGCAAATTGAATGCTGTGGTACAAAACCGAATCTCTAATAGACTATGAAGTAGCAGCTATGTGAATCCAAACTATTTGATTAAGTCATGATTGCTCTCCCCAAGTTTACTGCTGCTGACGAAAAGATTGCATTCATGAAAACGCCTTTTTATGGCGTCGACTGTGGAATTCTGAACATTTACTGTCGTTTAGCAATGTAATAATTTTATTATGAAAACCAACGAACAGCAGTTTTCTTCTAAAACTACACTTTGTGCCAGAATAATAAAATATGAATTGAAAAATTGAAAAAATGTGAATGATAAACACGTAGAAGTTAAAGTCAAAACAACAAACAAAATTGAGCTGGACTAAATATTAATTTGCATCCCTTTCATATGATCTGAGCTAAATTTAATGCTTTTGTGGTACCAAATAGAGGCTTAATACAGTCGTTCACAGAACTCCATTGAGTACAGACGTGTTTCGGCTTCCCTATAAATTGTGGAAAATCATCAAGATATGTGCAAAGTCCTGACTTTACCTATAAGAACCAGTGGTGTAGCGGTAGAGTAATCGACCGTGGACTCTGGTTGCCGGGTTCAATTCCCGAAAAATTCTTATAACTTTTTTTCTCCACATGATAAAAATAGATTAGACACTAAGAGTGAGTTAGTGAAATCTATGTGATGGAAGAAATTTAGCGGTCCGCGCTGAGCGGACAACAACAGCAGGGAGGAGACCGGAACATCAGGCCAACAGCCTGAAACAAGGCAGAAGAGAAGGAGTAGGCTACAACAACAGCCAACTATAGTTAAACGCCGTTCTACTGCAACAGGCGATATAACAGCTGGGGAAGAACTGGCAACAAGAACAATAGCAGCTGAACCTGCTACAACAAAAGAAGCATTAGCCCTCGACGACGTTCGGTACGAGTCGGCAGAGGGCGAAGGTAGATTTTCCTTCGGAAGCAAAGGGAAATGCATACAGTGCTCTGTCATACGAGTCGGATGACGAAGAGGACGACGACAGAGAGGAGCTGGCAAAAGTCGAGAGACAGAGAGAAGAATTGCCATCCAACAAAATTGCCATCAAAACAAAAAAAGGCTGCGGAAAATCAAATTGAACAACAACAAAAGAAGCCGAAGCAGCAGCAGAAGCAAGAAAAAGAACAGATCTTTCACCTGCCAAAGGGACAACGTTTGGTAACTACCATGCAACAACGACAACCTCTGCAGCAGCAACATAGAAAACTCAAGCAGCAGTAGAAACAGAAGAAGCCTCCACAGGAGAAACAACAACAGCAAATAGCAGCAGCCAAATCAGAGAGATGCCGTCCAATTAATGTCTTCGGAATGGAGACAAAGGATGTTGACGCCATATGTAAGTTGGTCACTAAGCATTCTTTTTATATTAAGTGTAAGGGAACCTTAATGGTGTCAGTCCACTGCTTATCAGTGGTTGATTACAATGCCGTTAAAGAAAAGCTATCGGCGGCTGAGGCTGAGATTTTCTCATACACCCCAAAAGGGGAAAGATTGCAGACCATGCTCCTTTAGGGCGTGGATCCCGCTACTGATCCCGAGGACATCCTCGCTGAGCTGCGCCAGGCGCAAAGAAGAAGCATTTACTTCAATGTGCTCGTTGCCAGAGGTTTGGGCATGCCGCGGCGAACTGCAACATGCAGTCCCTAAACGGGACAAAGACAGAACAATTCCGACAAATCTTCGGTCGACCAGTCTTCTTCCTTGCATAAGCAAGGTTTTTGAAAAGATAGTCATTCGAGTTCTGGAACAATGGGTTGAGGAAAATAATATCATACCGGACAACCAGTTCGGATTTAGGGCGGGGCATGAAACCATACATGCCGCGCCCAAACTGGTGTCCGACATTCAATGGAATAAAGTTAAAAAACAATGCACGGGTGCATGCCTGATTGACCTGAAGAAAGCGTTCGACACCGTTTGGTTAGAGGGCCTCTTCCTCAAGCTGGTCAGGCTCGGCATAAGTAAACCATACATGATCTATGACATGATAACAGGTAGAAAGTTCATCGTGAAAAGTGGCGATGTAACTTCTGCCACGGTCTTTGACATCAAAAACGGTCTGCAACAAGAAGCGGTTGGTTCGCCGATCCATTTTTCAATATTCACTGCAGATCTGATAGGTTCAATGCCGCACTTAATTGCGTACGCCGACGATTAAGTGGCGTACAGATCAGGTCCGAAGGTCGAAGAATATCTTGTTGCAAGGTGACTTCGATCAAATTCAGCGATTTTGCGACGGCTGGAAGTTGATTATGAACTTCAGGAAGTGTGAAACTATCCTTTTCAGAACCCCGTTGTACATGGTATCATGAGATACGCGCACAAACTGGCGTAAGTTCGGCATTGTTGACCCACAAGAACGCCCTTTAGATGTGAAAAGTGTAGTTAGCTATATTGGCATTTGGTTGGATCAATACCTGTATTTTGACAAACATATAGATATTGCTCTGGCCAAAGCTAAAAAGGCCTTTGCTGTGGCAAGGACGTTGTTTTACAGCAGCCAACATGATACCAGGGTGAAGGTAATCTGCTACATGGCTCTCATCCGGCCAATTATGGCATACGGTTGTCCACTGTGGTTCAACGTGAGTCTTTCCAAGATGGAAAAGATAAGGTTGTTCGAGAGACAATGTCTTCGGACTTGTCTCCGTTTGTATCTGAGTACAAGAAGTACTATCCCAATGAGGTCTTATACAACGAGGCAAACCTCAACAGGATAGATAATTTTTATATTAAGCTGATCAGAAGGCACATTGCACGAGCTATGACTTCTTCCAACAGTCTGATCTTTGGGGCTTACTACCCCAACGTTATGTATCATGAGAGAGTGCGCCTTTCCGGCTTTATTCCTCCCGAGGCGTTCCTCTATCTCGACTCAATTGGCCTAATACAGGATCCACACGGATGTCCTGTAATCTTCCACGTCGTACGCCGAACAGTGGACAGGCGACTTCAATACGAACGGGATGTCGCTCGCAGTCGCGAGGATCTCCTCCGGTTCAGTAGATCGATCTCTGCTCGAGACAGGAGAGAGTCTGCCAAAGAACGGCAATTTTACTGGTGGTTACACCAAAACCAGTCTCCGCCGCGGGTAGCTTCCCATATTGACGATCTAGTTGACCATAGTTGCCAACTTACATAGGTTAAGTTAGAAAGTAAGAAAAAAAAGGGTGCACAACGGCGTATAAACTATAAATATTAGGCATATACGTAACATATACGCCCTGGCGCACGCGTCCGTGTGCCACGGGCATAGTTAAGATAGTACCTTAAGTTTTAAGTTAGGTTAAGTTAGTTTAAGATAGATAAACAAGAGCCAAGTCTTTTAACAGTTTTCTTGGCATAAGATATTCAGATATTAACAGAATCCAAAAGACGAAACAAGAAAAAAAAACTGCTCAAGCCGAAGGCATTACCAAAATTATACCCGTATAGCGTCAGTAGGTTAGAAGTAAGAACATTTGTCATGTTAGTTATGCTAGTTTTAAGCATTTTTGTCTAGCATGTAAGTAAATGAATTGAAAAATAAAATAAAAATGACAAAAATAAGAGTTTTAATACACAAAAGCCGCAGATGAGATGTATGAAATGCCATTTTTATGGCTGCAACACATCGTCCGTAACTATTCTGTACATTTGCCGTCGTTTGGCAATGTAATAATTCCATTATGAAAACCGAGGAACAGCAGTTTCCTTCTAATATGTTTGCTGTCGTTAAGCAATGTAATAATTCCATTACGAAAACCGACGAACAGCAGCTTACTTCTAAAAGTATCCTTTTGCCAGAATAAGAAAATAAGTATTAAAATATGTATTTGATAAAAATGAAGAAGTTAATATAAAAATAACAACAAAATTGAGCTGGACTAAATAAGCCATATTAATTTGTATCGCTTCCATTTGATCTAATGCAAATTGAATGCTTTTATGGCACTAACTAGAGTTTAAATACACAGAAGCCGCAGATCAGATGTATGACATGCCTTTTTATGGCTACGACACATCGTCCTTCAAATTCTTAACATATGCTGTCGCTTGGCAATGTAATAATTTCATTATGAAAACCAACGAACAGCAGTTTCCTTCTACAACTACCCTTTTGCAAGAATAACAAAAAAGATCTGTTGCAAATTAAATGCTTTTGTGGTACTAAACCGAGTTTTAATAGGCTATGAAGTCGCAGCTATATGAATCCAAACTATTTGAATCCTATATTTGAAGCCGCAGGTGAGATGTATGAAATGCCTTTTTATGGCTACGACACATCGTCCATCAAATTCTGATAATTTGCTTTCGTTTGGCAATGTAATAATTCCATTATGAAAACCAACGAACAGCAGTTTCCTTCTAAAAGTACCCTTTTGCCAGAATAACAAAATAAGTATTAAAATATGTATTTGATAACAATGTAGAAGTTAATCTAAAAATAAAAACAAAATCGAGGTGGACTAAATAAGCCATATTAATTTTTATCCCTTTCATATGATCTGAGCGAAATTGAATGCTTTTGTGTTACCAAATAGTGTTTAAATACACAAACGCCGCGGATATGATTTATTAATTGCCTTTTTATGGCTGCGACAAATCGTCCGTCAAATTCTGAACATTTGCTGTAGCTTGGCAATGTAACAATTCCATTATGAAAACCAACGAACAGCAGTTTTCTTCTACAACTACCCTTTTGCAAGAATAACAAAATATGTAAACAAAATTGAGTTTTGCTAAATAAGCCATATTAAAATTTATAACGTCGAAATTCGGCTGTCTAGTTCTGAACAATTGCTATCTTTTGGGAAAATAATAATTCCATTATGAAAACCCACGAACAGCAGATTCCCTCTAAAACTACCCTTGAGCCAGAATAACAAAATAAGTATTAAGTATGTTTGGGAATTAATCACTATTTATTACTTAAGTCAAATTGCCAAATTGAATTAATAATTGTTGCTCTGAATTATTCATAATAATTTCCTTGTACGATTAAACTCATAAAATCACTCATAATCATTCTTTCGTAAATTCATTGATTGCAATGTTGCCTTAAGCAAGTTAACTGGCTATCATCTATTATAACACTTATTAACAGCCATCATACACTTATATGATATAAATTGTATAACACTTTTACTCAAATTGGATTGTCAAATTGTTCCCGTTCACTTGAATTTAAACCACTCACAAGGAAGGAAGGTGATGAAAAAAATTTATATTCGTGCATAATTAACCATTTTCTTTATTCATACACATAAGACTTGGTCCACATAGAGCCGAATCGGGCAAAAAAGAATTCGTATGGCGCTCATACATACATTATATTTTAATATATGTCAGTCGCACATCTCAAGCATCTTGGAAACATTATCTCACCATCGTTGAAATCATCATCATCTTTGACATCATTCATCATCATCTCCATAGATGGGTGAGTACGCTGCTGATCCAAATTAATGCACATACATACATACGCATGCTGAATTTAATAATTGCAACATATTGATTCTCGTGCATTGATCATATAACTCAACCATCAATTTATTCATTTAAATATAAGCGTGTAAGCAAAAACACGGGTATCGGCACTGAGTGACATAAACGGGACTAAATACGTTAACGGAATCGATTCCAAAGACATAAGTACATACAATTCCGGTACAAATAACAAATAAACATATAAGGACAATTCAATATGTCCAGATCACTTTCGACTTTACGTGCTTATCGGGGTTACTTACCAGGTTCGCGATATTCTCCGAGAAAATTACAGAACTCATTACGTTAGAGGCGTTAGAAATGCGTTTAAAAAAGCTTGATGAATTACTCGTTGATAGCGAAGCCCTTACAAAACGAAACATCTTAAAGAACGTGGCGCGGATCTTGGATCCTCTCGGGTTTATAGCGCCCTCGGTAGTGCAGCTCAAAATTCTCCTTCAAGAACTCTGGCATGAGAATCACTATTGGGATGACCTCCTACCATAGGATATCGAGACAAAATGGCGTCGAACACGTGACGATCTCCACCTTTTAATATATATATATATTCCCCGTCCAGCCCATAGTGCGTCGCGCAGTATGACACCTTCAGCCCCTCTAGAACATTCCATCTGGTGGTCGGGCCCACCATGGCTGCGACAAGACGAAAAGCAGTGGCCAATTACACTGGAACTAGAAGAGCACCCTGATTGTAAAAGTGAGGAGAAAAAACAGCCCGCGCGGTCTATGTAGTGCAAAACTCGCAACACCCGTTCGAATTACATTGCTCGCGAATTTCGTCGTGGAATTTGTTAATCCGTACTACCGCTCATATGTATAGGTTCATTCACAAATGCCGTCATAAATCACAGTCCATTTTATGCGAACTACTACCCCAAGAAATTTATAGTGCCAAACGAGAACTAATAAAATGGTTGCAAACTTTGTGTCTTAAAGAAGATATTGCCTTTTCAATAAGAATGGTCATTTCCCAAGGTCTAGCCCACTAGCAAGAATGAAACCCTTCTTAGATGATGACTGCGTACTTCGAGTGGCGGTGGATGGATACAAGAGGCAGATGTACCCTTCAACGCGAAACATCCCATCATCATACCAAAAGGACATGTCATACCCAGACTGATTGCAGTGCACGGGCACAACCGATGGCTACACCCGGGCGTGACAACCTTGTTTACTTTACTTAGACAGGAATACTGGATCTTCGGCTGCCGAAACTTACTACGGAAGGTCAGTCATGAATGTATCAAGTGCTTTTGACAGAGAAAGACTACAACATCGCAGATCATGGGAAATCTTCCGGGCCCGCGGATTCAGAGTAGCAGACCCTTTACTCATTGCGGATGCGACAATGCTGGTCCCATTTTGTTGAAATCCAAAAATAACAACAAAATTGAGTTGGACTAAATAAGCCATATTAATTTGTACCCATTTCATATGATGCAAATTGAATGCTTTTGTGGTAAAAATAGAGTTTTAATTCACAAAAGCCGAAGATGAGATGTATGACATGCGTTTTTATGACTGCGACAAATCATCCGACAATTTGTGAGCATTTGCTGTGGTTTAGCAATGTGATAATTTTATTATGAAAACCAACCAACAGCAGTTTCCTTCTAAAAGTACCCTTTTGCCAGAATAACAAAATAAGTATTAAAATATGTATTTGATAACAATGTAGAAGTTAATATTAAAAAATAACAAAAAAAAAATTGAGCTGGACTAAATAAGCCATATTAATTTGTATCCCTTTCATATGATCTGATGCAAATTGAATGCTTTTTTGGTACCAACTAGAGTTTTAATACATAAACGCCGCAGGTGAGTTTTATAAAATGCCTAATTATGGCTGCGATACATCGTCCGTCAAATTCTGAAGATTTGCTGTCGTTCAGCAATGTTATAATTCCATTATGAAAACCAACGAACAGCAGTTTCCTTCTACAACTACCCATCTGCAAGAATAACAAAATATGTATGCAATACAAACAAAATTGAGCCTTGCCAAATGAGTAATTTTTTGTTTCAAATTTGAATGCTTTTGTTTTACGAAACCGAGTTTCGAAAAACCATTTGGTTAAATAATGACATTGCTCTCCCCAAGTTTACTGCTGCTGACGAAATGATTACATCTATGAAAACGACTTTTTATTGCGTCGACATGTCGGCCGTTAAATTCTAAAAAAAATCATGTCCTTTGCCATGGTAATAATTCCATTATGAAAACCAACGAACAGCAATTTCCTTCTAAGACTACACTTTTTGCCAGAATAACAAAATATGTAATACAATACAAACAAAATTGAGCTTTGATAAATAAGCCATATTAATTTTTATAAGTTTCATATGATCTGTTTCAAATTAAATGCTTTTGTGGTACGAAACCGAGTTTTAATAGACTATGATGTAGCAGCTAAGTTAGTCTAAACTATTTGGTTACGCCATGACATTGCTCTCCCCAAGTTAACTGCTGTTGACGAAAAGATTGCAATCATGAAAACGTCGACGGTGGAGATCTGAACATTTGCTGTCGCTTGGCAATGTAAAAATTCCGTTATGAAAACCAACAAACAGCAGTTTCCTTCTAAAAGTACCGTTTTGCCAGAATAACAAAATAAGTATTAAAATATTTATTTGATAACAATGTAGAAGTTAATATAAAAATAACAACAAAATTGGGCTGGACTAAATAAGCCATATTATTTTGTATTCCTTTCATACGATCTGATGCAAATTTTATGCTTTTGTGTTACCAACTTGAGTTTTAATACATAAAAGCCGCAGATGAGATGTATGAAATGCCTTTTTATGGCTGCGACACATCGTCCGTCAAATTCTGAACATTTTCTTATCCAACAGGTGCTCGGGATAAACTCCCCCCTTTTCAACGAATATCTTGTCCAGTTCCTTAAAAATAAATGATAATTAATGAAAGAAACTTAATAACTTGTAACGTACCGCTCAAATGGAAAAGTTACTCTATCCCTGCCGGTTTTACTATTGTCTAGCTTCGACTGTTTATACCGGCGTTCCAAAGTTCGATACTTCCCGTGCAACTGTGATATCGTGAAATGGTACCCTTCTTTGGAAAGAGCGTCAGTGATTGATTGCCACATTTTGCTTTTATTTTTCAAGCTCAAACATTTGCCAACCTTCGGCATAAGCTCTTCTAATTTGTCGAGCAGAAACTTTGTTGGCGCTTCTAACCAAATTGCTCCTTCCTTTGTGTCCTCAATCACAGGACTGATTTCAGACACAATTATGTTTGGAATGTAGTCTTGTGATTGAGGAAGGATCTCGTTTGTTAAATGCTCCTTTTATGCTTCATCTGAAAAACCATTTAAAAATATTATTAAATTAAAAATATTATTAATCAAATTAAAAAAATATTATTACCAGTTTGTATCTTCCGGAATGTATTTGGCGCTCGTGCAGTTGCACATCCCTCGATTTGTTCTTGCTATTTTCCATTTTATTTTTTTTGTTTATTTTTCCTTCTATGATAAAACAAAGTCCCCAGTCCAACGCCGTCCGTTTAAGTGTCCTGACGTGTTTATTTGTTACTCTCTGTTCGACATATAGTCTGAGTAAATAAAATGTCGGAAAATTTTGCTAAATGTGATTTAAATATCACCAATAACTCTGTCGTGTGCGGTGGTATTTGTGGACTTAAATTTCACGAAAAATGTGCAATTACTTCAGAGAAAGCATTAACGTTCCTGAAGTCAGCAATAAGCTTTTCATGGAAGTGTAATGCATGTGCGAGTGTTCCAGTTCTTGGGTTGGTATGTAAAGTCGCAGAACTGAACAAATTAGTTCTTAGCCTACAGGAGGAAATTCAATCCCTCAAAAGCTATGTGACTAGAACACCACCCGAAAAACCAGCATCCACAATAAATGTGTCTAAAAAAAACTCAAAAACAAAAGGTTCAGTGACCGGTGCAAAAAAACAAATGGAAGTGTCTGATAATACAGCTGTTAGTGTTGCTTCAACAATTTTCTCAGAAAATACTAATAACTGCATGTCCAGCAACAATCCAGAAGAGTTGATTGACCCACAGTGCTCTCAATGGAAAGCTGTTAAAACAAAAAGAAACATGAAGAAAAGTAAAAAGATCATAGGCAAAGACACTGCCTACACTGAAGTAGAAGTGATAACTGAGAGGAAATGGCTTCACCTCTCTCGATTCTCCACAACAACAAAACCGGACGCAATTGCCTCGTATGCATCGAGAAGACTTGGTATCCCAACAAATCTGCTGTCTTGTCTTCCCCTCCACAAAAGAGATGCTGACCTATCAACATTCAAATTTATCAATTTTCGTCTTGGTGTTCCGGCATGCATCATCAATGAAGCCATGAAAGCTGAAAATTGGCCGCTGAATGTTCGTGTAAGAGAGTTTCGTTTTTTTCCAAAAAACGAGAGCGCTGTCAAAATGTTAACGTAGACAATGAGCAAAATTGTTCTCACTCTTCCAAAACTGATTCCCCACCATCGAAGAATCTAACTGTATATCACCAAAATGCAGGGGGAATGAGAACTAAAGTCAAGGATGTCTCTCTTGCTATCTCTCTACATGAATATGACATAATAGTTCTCACAGAAACATGGCTGAATAGCGACTTTTCGAATGCTGAATTCTTTGATGAATTTTATACTGTCCATCGAGTTGATCGCACAGCAAGAAGTGGTCATCTTCGTGGGGGAGGTGTGTTAATTGCGGTGCGCTCATCTCTCTCAATGAATATCATTGCTCTTCCAAATTGTGACATCGTGAGCGAACAACTGTGTGTTGCTGTCAACATAAGTGAACGAGTTACTGAGCGAGAGGACATTTATTTTGTTGCAAGCTACATTCCACCAGAAAGTTCGTTTTGCGTTTATGAACGTCATGTTGCTAACATTGAGTTCATTGCTGATCAGCTGACGGAACAACAACATCTCATCGTACTAGGAGACTTCAACCTTGGTGATATCAAATGGTCATACTCAACAGATGATAAATGTTTAATACCGTACAATATGAAAACAGATTTTGAATTAATGTTTATCGATTCTATGTATGCATGTAATGTCTTCCAAATGAATTATTGTCATAACTCTATCAACAGAATTCTGGACTTAATATTTGTGAATCAAAATTTAAACTGCTCCCTCAGAAAAGTTGTATGTCCATTGATGAAAAATTCAGTACATCACATAGCTCTATGTTTGAATGTTAAATGTAGTACACTTTCTATGAAACTGAATACTCAGTACAATGAAATTAAATATAATTTTGCCAAAGCCAATTATGAAGGCTTAAATAAATACCTAGCGTCAGTTGATTGTTTGAAGATTCTTTCCGGGTTAGACCTTAAAGAAATGAATACAACTGTCTTAAATGTATTAGAATTCGGATTCATTCAATTTGTACCAAGTGTAAAAAGTGTAAAATATTTTAAACTACCATGGTACAACAAAAGGTTGGTTAATTTAAAAAACGCAAAAAAAGGTATTCAAGCTGTTTAAAAAAACAAATTCTGAAAGCTCCAAAAAACGGTTTTGTCAACTACGTCGGGAGTACGAATTTTTGAATAAATTTCTGCATAAGCAATATATAATGAACACTGAATCTAATATATCCAGCAACCCAAAATGTTTCTGGCTATTTCTCAACTCGGAAAGGAATGAAAATATTACTTTGCAAAATATGGAATTCAATGGTATAGTATCTCATAGTTTAGAGACAACCTGCGAGCTGTTTGCAAAATTCTTCGAGTCGGTATATGTTGATCATACGAATATTAATCCACCTTCACTTAATGAAGATGTTTATAATACTAGTATTGGATCATTATACCTATCTACAGATGACATCTTGCAAGGTATTAGATCCTTAAACTCTTGTTTGAGTCCTGGTCCTGACAATGTGCCCTCTGTCGTTCTTAAACATTGTAACGTATGTATGTCTGTACCTTTGAAATTAATGTTTAATCTGTCATTATCCACTGGAACATTTCTAGAGGAATGGAAAAGTTCATTTATAACCCCTATATTCAAAGCGGGATCTCGTCAACAAGTAGAGAACTATATGGGTATATCAAAATTATCAGCGATACCAAAATTGTTCGAGTTAATTGTAACAAAAAAACTTAATTTCATATTTAAAGAGCAAATATCCTTACAACAACATGGATTTATATCAGGTAGATCTACATTAACTAACTTGACTCTATTTACAAAGTATCTTTTTGACTCATTAGAGTCAGGCTATCAAGTCGATGTGATATTCACCGACTTTCAGAAAGCATTTGACACAGTTTGCCATGCAATTTTGTTAAACAAACTTAAGTCATTTGGAATTCACTCCATGCTTCTCAAGTGGATTTCAAACTACCTCTCAAATAGAGTTCAATCTGTTAAAATTGGTAGTTGTCAGTCAAGAAATATTAATGTCTTATCCGGTGTTCCCCAAGGTAGTCATTTGGGACCACTACTCTTTAATATGTTTGTCAATGATATTCCTTCAATGTTTAATCATGTTAATTGTTTGATGTACGCTGATGACCTCAAGATTTTTCTTCGGATTACCAACGCACAAGACTGTTTAAACATTCAAAACGATTTAGACAAGTTATTTAAATGGTGTGACTTCAATCAGATAGCTTTAAACGTAAATAAATGTAACACATTTTCTGTTTACCATGTATTGTCGCCTATTGTTTTTGAATATTCTGTATGTGGGACAACTCTCTGTAGACAAACAGAAATAAAAGACCTAGGTGTGATTTTTGATTCAAAACTTACATTTTCTTTTCACATAGATTACGTGGTCTCCAAAGCCAACTCAATGCTTGGATTTCTTAAGCGTACATGTATCGAACTCTCAAATCCATATACACTGAAGTCTGTCTACATGTCTCTTGTTCGTCCATATTTAGAATACTGCTCTGTTATATCCTGTCTACTCAAAACATGTTTTACGTTTAGAAAGGGTTCAAAAATCCTTTACAAGATTCGTAATGAAAAAAATTAAATGGAACCTTGATTGTATGCCGCCATATTCGACCAGGTGTGCACTGATTGGATTAGATACACTAGAAAATAGGCGAAGTGTTCAGTGTATAATGTTCATCCATGATATTCTTTCGTACCGTATTAACTGTCCTGATATTCTCCAACATGTTAAATTCTATGCCCCGGAAAGAAATCTTCGATCAAGAAATCTGTTACTGCTACCCAGACACGTTTGCAATTATGGTCTAAATGAACCGCTTACTAGATGTATCCGTAATTTCAATTCTGTTTGTCCAGTAGTAGAACTATGTGATGAAAGATCAACTTTTAAAAAATCAATACCTGTATTTTAGCAAACTTTGTGTACCAATTACTTATTATTTATTTGTTATTTATTTATTATTTATTCATTATTCATTATATATTAATTATTTATTTATTGTTTAATTATTGTTTATTATTTATTTACTATCTTTAAATTGTGTACATACTTATTACTTATATATTTCTTATTTTCGATTTGTTATTAGTCAATTATATTAAACACATGTCTTGTCAATTCACACAGAATCGATAATTGTGAATGTATGTACTAAGGAAGACATTATATCTCAATTATACTGTAAAAACGTTCAGCAATCTGTTAGAATCAAATTCGGTAGATGAAATAAAGAACCATTATTATTAAATAAATAAATAAACCGCTGTAAGCTGCACCGCAAATTAATAAAAGTGATTTCCAATTTTCAAAATATTTATCACAAAAAAACCTTTAAGAATGGTTAACTGAAATCTGAAAAAATACCGCTGAATGAACTGTCGTTTGCGTTTTTATTTTGAATTTGACAGTCTTAAATTTTCTGCCCACAGAATTTTCTGTAGCAGAAATTCGCAGGGTGGGGAATTTTTTTACACTCTCGTGAGCACGCTCTTCTGTCAACAACTACGAAAAAATCAGCAATTGGAACGGCTTTGGATATTTTTCCTGTGATTTTCGGTGAATTTCACAGAAATTGGAACATACTGACTAATTTGTTATCACTCATATATGTCACGACAATAAACTTGTGATTCATACTTTATAAGAATTTTTGTGAGTAATTCATTTTTGGTTTTGTTTATCGTCGATCACTTTATCACCATCAGTCTTGACCCTTTTTGTAGCACAAAGAATTACAATTTGCTACCATTGACATGGAACAGGTATGTATGGAACTATGCCTCAAAAATTTAACTCAATTATCTAACTCATTTTGGCCGGTCACAACTTATCAATGATTCATCCTTTATGAGCTTTCTGATGATACGTATTACGTTATTCTAATAATTATTGTTTAAGAAAGAAACTGCTGTTCGTCAGTTTTCGCCAATGAATTTAGGCAATGCCAAGCGAATGCAGTTGTCTTACGAATTTTATCCTTAAAAAGGAGTCTTGCGAGTAATATTTTGGATGGTATTCTCTCAAATAGTGTAGTTTTAGAATGAAACTGCCGTTCGTCAGTTCATGAAGGACCTTGGACATTTCCAAACGACAGCAGTTGTCCAGAATGCGTCGGCCTATGTGTCGATGCAACTAGATGATTTTAGGCATGCTAGTTTTTCGTACGCAACAGTAAACTTGGTGAGAACAATATCATCAACAAATAGCCTCGAATCACAAGTAAAAACTTCATCGTTTGATAAAGTTCGGATTTGGCCAGTTTAGTACCATAGGAAAATATTCCAAGCTGAGTATTGACAACAAATTGCTTAAATATAAGCAAGTGCTAAATCTGGACGTGTGGTAATAACTACTGTACACATGCCGTGTTATACATATATCTCGAAAACCCAAGCTGACTTCTGCGTGCGATCCTTGGTTCGGTTTGCGTTAATGGAGTCTGGGAGAGGAGATTCAACCACGAACTCTAGAGACTGAACAGCAACATGCACCTAGTTAAATTAAGATAGCTCAATGCGTACCATTTGATTTGTTTTAGCACCTTACTTAAGAATTCGATAGTAATAAGATAATAACTCCTTATGCCGGTTGATTTTATTTCTCAATGAAATATTAGGTAATATAATTTTTTAGAATTTCTAATATAGAAAAAACTCGATTGTACGCTTAAGTACAAGGCAACTGGAGAGTACTCTTAAGTACAAAGAGATGGAGTACTCAATGGGATAAAGAATTAGATTTAAAATGATAATTAAGGAAATTTTAATTTTATTTAATACAAGAGTTGTATTAAATAAGCATTTAATTAGAATGTATTTAGGGACATTGCGGCTTTTTGGAACATCCGCAATCGAAATTCGACCCTGTTCCGTCGCATGAACTACATTGCCGGTCCGCAAAACATCCCTATCGACCCCTTCTGTAATCAGCTGTTTGCTGGCAATTTTGATGTTGTTGATTCAATTGTTCCTAAGAATAGTTATTTACGGAGTGAATTAAAGTATAGTCAACTAGGAGTCAATTGGCCTTTTTATGCATTCAGAACAGCAAGAAAATTACTCCCAAGATGTTTGTTATAAAATAAAAGTAGGGAGAAGGATATTTAAACGAAGTAGAAGAAGTTATATTTCCTTTTTTCCTCCAAATCCGCAACTCATTTGATTGGGATTGAAAACGTCACAAAATGTATGAAGTGCGGATGAATTAAGTTTACTATAATAGCATTTTTTAGCACTACTTCACCAACATCCGCTCAGTTTCTGGACTGCGTTTTCTATAATAGGAAAATATGCGGACATTTTCCCTCCGCAATCGATCCGCCGGTTTCCATAATCGGTATGAATATAAACTTTCGTATAGATAAGTCGTCTTCACGGCACTTGAACGAAAAACCAACCCACTGCAGACTTTTATTTTCGGTTGTATTTTTTTCGCATTGTCTTTTTTTATTTTTTGAAAAAAGAATGTTCTTTTTAGGATATAATATGAATGACTATGACTTCTTCCTGTCGTGCTGTAAGCTTTGCATTTACTTGAGTTAAGGAAAAGGGTGAGCTAATGGAGCAAAGGTACGCAGCCGAGCAGTCGTATCAATTCATTCCTCCTCCGAACGTCGAGCAACAGTCTACTTTGCGAAGATAAAAAACAAAATAAATCTTGAATTTCTGTATTTGTGTTTTATGTTCTGCTCTGCAACTGATTCGAATATCATTCTTTAAAATTGTATATAAGATCAAACCTACTTCTAGCGTTACTTCGCATATTAAAAAAGCCAAAACTAAAAAAATTTGTTTCAAACCCTTTTTCAAAAAAATCTTAATAAAGTTAAGAATGTATAAAGGATGAACAGCAAACAAACATTAATTGTTTATTTGCAGAAAGGAAGAATATGAAAACAACAATAATTGCTTGATCCAATGGGAGATAATAGCCCAATTCTAACATGCCTCTCTGATGTGATGGAAAATTGTAATGAACGATTTGTTTTGAAATGTAGACACCTGAAACACTATTGTGTGGCTTCAAAAATAATATCGATAGCGTCATGAAAAACTAGCCATAAAGGCAGTGATTAGGCACACCACTACCATGTTTTTATATTCGATATATGTTGAAATGAACTAATTTAAGTTGGAACAAAAGAAGCCTTTGTTCGTCGAGAAAATTATATATGTATAATAAAACGCGCAGCTAGAACGTTATAAAATGCGGATGCTTTATTGACCTGATCACACTGAGATCTTGTGAAAGAGTGTCTTCTTTACTTGACATTTGACATTTATTATAATTCGTTATCTCTAATTTAGTTAAGTTTATTTTAGTACATAATTGTTGGTAAGGCAGTGAGCCGATAATGTAGATAATAATAAATTAATTTAATGCATGCAACTAAACAATTCTAACATAACTCGTTGGAATATTATTCAATCTTGAACATCCTCCCCGGCCGCGAATGAAATTCGCAATGATCTTTGACAGCTCCTTTGTTGATCGAAGACCGCAACCATCTTGCATTAACTCGAACTCACTCATCATTAATGGGGGCGCTGTTTTTCATTTTGCTTTGATGTTTTCTTCTATGTCGTGTTGAATGCGCGTGAGTTACGAAACCATACGTTGGTAACCCTAATCACGCGCTGACTCTTTCCCCATTCCTCTCTTTTAATATTTGTCTATATGTTTTTTTATGAGTGGCGTCCTTTCCTAATTCTCTCTCCTCTTATTTGTTTACACGTTTGTGATCAGTGGCGTCCTTTCCCAATTCCCTCACCTCCTATATGTTTACAAGCTTGTGATCAGTGGCGTCCTTTCCCCAATTACCTTTCCTCCTATTTGTTTACGTGTTAATACATTATCAGTGGCGTCCGAGGTAACGGTGCCTTTTGATGATGAGAGTCGAAGGTGATAGAGTTGGCATTCTTGGTTAACCTTAGACGTGTACAGACGTACAATAATATTCATTGCAAATTTAATAAATAAATATTTTAAAAACACAATTAAAGCCTTTTTTTTCTTCGAAGCGATAATTGGCGCAGTCGGTATTTTCTTAGTTAAAACACGTAGTGAAAAATAGTAAGCTAATGTGCGTTTTACTGTGAATTGCAACCTAGCTTCGATAGAATCATTTTTAAAAAGTTTGAACCTAATAAATAAACAAACAACATTCAAAAACAAACGTGAAGGAAAATATATACCAAGGAATATATATATATACAAAAAAAAAACATACAGTGAAGTATATTTCCTCCTAGAAATCGGGAACTTTTGCATCACAGAAATAAAGAATAGAATTTCAAAACATATGTATATGTGAGTTTTATTCAGAATTGGTGCTAAAGTGTATAAAAAGTGTTAAACTGAGGCTAAGCTAAATCCAGGCTCAATATTATGTATGAGTGTGTTATTGTGACACATAAGTGAAATTGTACTATAATACTATAATACAAAGTGAAAAATATATTTACAAAATTGTTACACAAAAATAAACAAAAAAAAAAAAGAAATAAACAGACAACAAAGAAGAAACGACTAAACAAGTGAAAATCAGTACAATTACGATCATCATTCATCCTAGTGGAGCACCATCGAAAAGAAGAAGACGTGATTGAAGAAGCAGTAAACTGAACTGAACTGAACTGAACTGACATAATAATCAACATTCCAATACGGTGAGTCGTTCTAAGTCTATGACATTGCTATCCGTCTTTTCCCAATTTTTATGCCTCCCATCAGGAAAAACGTACTTCGTAAAAAAATCCGATTTTCGGAAAATCCAATTAAAAAAGCCTATAGAGCAAAACAGTATTCGAATACACAGAGAGATTCTTGTGTAGATCCTGCAAATAGAATTAACAGTTATCCAATTATTACATCCGAAATTGAAAATAAAACAATAAATATGAATAGTAACTCGATTGAGGTGGATATTTTTAACTCGCTCAGAATACCTGACGCGGTTAAAGATATACCTACCTTCGATGGCAATTCGCGTTTACTTTTCGATCTTATTAATAATGTAGAGGATATCTTAAGTAGCATTTCGAGGATTTCGGGGACTCCTTATGAACGGATTATTCTACGATCCATTCGAAATAAAATAGTTGGAGAGGCTAACCTAGTTCTTAATACGTACGGAACGCTCTTGCAATGGGAAGATATTAAGGGAAATTTGATTATTCACTACGCGGACAAGCGAAATGAGACAAGCCTCATACGAGATCTGCACCAGCTTAAGTAGAATAACGAAATTTTAGAAATCCTTTCAACTATATCAAATTACATTCGGGTTCATGAAATTGATATAAACGTTATTGGTTCTAAACAATTGCTGTATAATGAAATGTGTCTTAACGCATTTTTGTCGGGGCTAAGAGAACCGTTAGGGTCAACTATAAGAGCAATGAGACCAAACAGACTGTCTGAAGCTTTGAGTTTTTGTCTTCAAGAGCAAACCGTTCATTATCTTTGAAATACCCACGTTGCGTCTGCCCAAGAAAGGAGATACAGGCCCAAATTTCATTACGATTCTCGGTCAGCCTATACGAGCCAAAACTCTAATACAGGAGTACGACGAACATTCGAACCGCAACATTATTCACAACAATTGTACTTTCAGGCCATTAAATCGTGCTGAATATCAGAGATCAGGTACATACAGTAATAACACCAGACGAAATTACAACGGGTCTAATCCAACTGGTGGCATTAATTATAGACGAATTCCCCCTCCTGAACCTATGGATGTAGTTAGTGGTAATACCTCTTCAAGCAGAAATGCGAGACAATTGTATAACATTGAGACTCACAATAGCGAAGAGAATAGTCGCTATGATATCCAGAATTATCATGATTTATATGCTTCATCATCACCTTGAAGGGTCAATCAGGTTAGTGTTGATGATACAAATTTTCCCCTAGCAGCCTCCAGAAACCCATTGGGTTCATAGATATAAATAACTATAATTCAACTTTATTGCCATACATAGTAATAAAAAGCATAGATAATTTAGAGCGTAAATTTCTGATTGACACTGGAAGTAACAGATCTTTTGTAAGTCCTATAACTGCCCAAAATATGTCTTATTCATTGATTCATCCAGTACAAATCAAAACTATTTTTAGTACTGAATATGTTAATAAAAAAGTAGTTCTGGCTGGTATACCAGAACTTGAAACCAAAGATCTAGTGGAGTTTCTTATCTTTAATTTTCATAATTACTTCGATGGGCTAATAGGTATAGACATTTTGAGGAAAGTTGGCATCAAAATTAATTTAAAGAAATCGTGCTTAGAAGTTAAGAATCAGAAAATTCCTTTGCAGTACAAACCTAACCTCATGTCAAAATATTATACAATCCCTGCTTATAGCAAAGCTATTTGCTATCTTCCTGTTGATGTCAAAACAGGTAGCATATATATAAAACCCACTTTGATATCAAAGAACTTGACAATACCAGAAGGAATTTATCAAGCGCAAAATTGGTATTCATTTGTGGAAGTAATTAATAATGCGGAGTCTCCACAAAGCTTCATTGTTGAACAACCTATCGTTGCTAAAGTGTTCGAAGAAAATAACCATGTAGAGGGTCATAATTACAACATATTCAATGAAGAAAACTTAGGAAATGAAACCATTTCAGACCTAATTAAACTCCACCATTTAAATTCAGAAGAAAAACGAGCATTAATGCAACTTTGCAAACATTTTCAAGACATATTTTTTAAACCTGGACTTCTATTCCAGCATAAAATAAGAACTAAGGACGAAATTCCTATATATTGCAAATCATATCGTTACCCTTACATACATAAGAATGAGATTCATACGCAGATAAATGAATTATTAAACCAAGATATTATACGTGCAAGTTTTTCGCCATGGTCCGCACCAATTTGGATTGTACCCAAAAAAAAGGACTCATGCGGAAAAGAAAAATGGAGACTTGTAATAGATTTTAGAAAACTTAATGAAAAGACCGTAGAAGATAGGTACCCGATACCGAATATAACGGAAATATTGGATAAGCTTGGGAAGTCTATGTACTTTAGTACGTTAGATTTGGCATCGGGGTTCCACCAAATCGAAGTATCCCCAGAGGACGTTGAAAAGACGGCTTTCTCTGTAGACAACGGACACTTTGAATTTCTTCGAATGCCTTTTGGGCTTCGAAACGCCCCGTCAACCTTCCAGCGTGTAATGGATAATGTGTTGGGTGATCTCCAGGGTAAAATTTGCCTGGTTTACATGGATGATATTATTATCTACTCCACATCCCTTCAAGAACACATTGCAAACCTTACCGAAGTTTTTAAAAAGTTACGAGAAGCCAATTTAAAAGTGCAAATTGAGAAATGTGAATTCCTCAAAAAAGAAGTTGCCTTTCTAGGTCATATAGTCACTTCTGATGGCATAAAACCTAATCCGGACAAAATTAAGGCTATAAAGAATTTTCCTATTCCTAGAACGGCTAAGCAAATAAAGTTCTTTTTAGGACTGCTTGGCTGTTACAGGAAATTTGTTAAAGATTTCGCGAATCTTACGAAGCCCATGACAGAATGCCTTAGGAAGGGCAACACAATCAGCGTTGGGCTAAAGTATTTGGAGTGTTTCGAAACATGCAAATCTCTCCTTTGTAATGATCCACTTCTGCAATATCCCGACTTTACCAGACCTTTCAACTTGACTACCGATGCTAGCAATGTTGCAATAGGTGCCGTGTTGTCGCAGGGCCCTGTCGGATCAGATAAACCGATTTGCTACGCAAGTCGGACCTTATCTAAATCCGAGCAAAATTATAGTACTATAGAAAAGGAGCTTTTGTCTATTGTCTGGGCCACGAAATACTTTCGGCCATATCTGTATGGCAGACGTTTTCAAATTTTAACGGATCATAAACCTTTGACATGGCTCTTCTCTCTAAAAGAACCCAACTCCAAATTGATTCGTTGGAGGTTAAAACTTGAGGAATATGATTATTACATCACCTATAAAAAGGGCAAGCAGAATAAGAATGCAAATGCCCTATCCCGAGTAGAGATTCATACTAATGATGTCGCTGTGGCAAATGCTGAAGATCTAGACAGCTTGTCCCTTATTAATAACGTGGGCGACAACGATGACATATCTACAATTTACTCAGGTCAGGAAAATTTGGGCGATGGTATACCAATTACAGAACGAGCAATTAATGAGTTTTCAAACCAATTAATATTGAAGAAAAATCCAAATAAAACTAAACGTACTGTAAAATTTGAAATATTATTCAAAAAAAAAGAAAAGATACACTATTGAATGTAATGATGTATCAAAGGTAGAAGTAGTTATATCAATTTTCAAGGACTACATGAACTCGAAGAGAGCAACGGCAATTTTGGCAGACGAAGAAACATTTAAGACAGTCCAGTACGTATATTCTAAATATTTTAGTGGCCGCTTTCTCAAGCTTTTTCGATCTCATATACAATTAGATGATGTCACGGAAAGGGATAATCAGGAAAAATTAGTACGTGAATATCACTTGAGATCCAATCATAGAGGTATCGAAGAAACCTTTTGCCATCTGAAAAGGAGTTCCTACTTTCCAAACATGAGAAATATAATAACACGAATAATAAACTTTTGCGAAGTCTGCCAAATAAACAAGTATGATAGACACAGGGAAAAACTTAAACATGAATTAACAGAGACACCTTCCAAGCCACTGCAGATCATTCATATTGATATTTACTCAATTCACAACACCAATTTTTTAACATTGATTGATAAATTTAGTAAATTTTCTTGCGTATACTTATTAATCGCTAGGAATAGTATCAATATAATAAAAAGTCTGAAGCATTTTTTTTCTCATCATGGTGTTCCATTAACAATTGTAACCGACAATGGCAGTGAATTTTTGTCTACAATTTTTAAGGATTTTTTGAATTTATATAACATAAAGTTGCACTCCACATGTGCAAAAAGCTCTACTGGTAACTCGCCGGTAGAGAGATTTCATTCAACATTGACGGAACTTATTCGAATTATCAAACATGAAAGTAAGGAAAAGCCCATAAGCGAAATAGTAGATGAGGCCCTTTTCACTTATAATAACTCTATACATTCCGTAACAAAGTTAACTCCTTTCGAATTGTTAACCGGGAACATCAATAAAGCAAAACCCTTTCCTCTGAAACAAAAATATAATACAGAACATGAATATCTAAGAAGTCATATTCAGGACTATGAGAAACTTGCACAATTAATTCATGAAAGAAGTCTACATCTACAGCGAAAGATTATTAATAATCGCAATACAATACGTACTGATCCACCTGACCTGACCTGATAATAACACGAATAATAAACTTTTGCGAAGTCTGCCAAATAAACAAGTATGATAGACACAGGGAAAAACTTAAACATGAATTAACAGAGACACCTTCCAAGCCACTGCAGATCATTCATATTGATATTTACTCAATTCACAACACCAATTTTTTAACATTGATTGATAAATTTAGTAAATTTTCTTGCGTATACTTATTAATCGCTAGGAATAGTATCAATATAATAAAAAGTCTGAAGCATTTTTTTTCTCATCATGGTGTTCCATTAACAATTGTAACCGACAATGGCAGTGAATTTTTGTCTACAATTTTTAAGGATTTTTTGAATTTATATAACATAAAGTTGCACTCCACATGTGCAAAAAGCTCTACTGGTAACTCGCCGGTAGAGAGATTTCATTCAACATTGACGGAACTTATTCGAATTATCAAACATGAAAGTAAGGAAAAGCCCATAAGCGAAATAGTAGATGAGGCCCTTTTCACTTATAATAACTCTATACATTCCGTAACAAAGTTAACTCCTTTCGAATTGTTAACCGGGAACATCAATAAAGCAAAACCCTTTCCTCTGAAACAAAAATATAATACAGAACATGAATATCTAAGAAGTCATATTCAGGACTATGAGAAACTTGCACAATTAATTCATGAAAGAAGTCTACATCTACAGCGAAAGATTATTAATAATCGCAATACAATACGTACTGATCCACCTGACTTTGAACAGGATGAAGTTGTATATGAACAAGACGATAAGAGAAATAAGCTAGCACCAAGATATATTAATCATAGAGTCGTAAGAAATAACAAAATAACAGTGGATACCAACAGGCGAAAAGTACATAAACAAAAAATAAAAACGAAAAAAAAGAGTATAAGCATATGAATACCCACAAATAACAACATTTGATATTAACACCAAAGTACACATATGCCGATACATATAGTTTAAACTCTTTGTGTATACTGGTTTTGCAGGAGTGACTTGAAATCTCCTTGTTCTCGGATGTAGTTTTGCACACTAACCCAATCCTTTTCCTAATCCTAAAGACTATAGCAATCATACCTTAAAACGATTCATGCAAATTTAATTAATTTATTTCATTAAAGAACATAATTTAATTAACGAATTAATACAATTTTTGTACATGTAGGCTATTATAATATCATATTATGTTCCCTGTAAATCTTTGCTTTCAATTGTATTACTTAAAATATATATCCATAATGAATTATTGTTGTAGAAAAGTAGGAACTTTTAATTTTATGTTAATGTTTATACTTATTTATTTAAACATTTGTTCAATTACCGATTTTTCAAATGAATCATGTAAAATCGGATTTTAGGTGGGAGGAGTTACGAAACCATACGTTGGTAACCCTAATCACCCGCTGACTCTTTCCCCATTCCTCTCTTTTAATATTTGTCTATATGTTTTTTTATGAGTGGCGTCCTTTCCTAATTCTCTCTCCTCTTATTTGTTTACAAGCTTGTGATCGGTGGCGTCCTTTCCCAATTCCCTCACCTCCTATATGTTTACAAGCTTGTGATCAGTGGCGTCCTTTCCCCAATTACCTTTCCCCAATTACCTTTCCTCCTATTTGTTACATGTTAATACATTAAATTCATTAATAAAGAGATGAATTTCTCGTATGTAGGTAATTGTGTTAGATATTTTGTAGTTATTCCCATAGTGTATTGTTTAGCTGATGTCGGTTTAATACGATTCATACGTGACGCAGAGCCTTCATGGAACGCAAATCCATAGAAGAGCTGTGCTAGTGTTGTATCTTGGTTCCTTTTTCGCTGTAGAGAACCTGGCGAATAGAACTTGAAAAAAAAGTGAATTAATAAAGGTTTTTTTTGTTTTTGATTTCTGGTGAGAAAAAGGTGCATGTAAAAAAAGAAGACGACGGCGTATTCATATGTGTGTGTGTGTGTGCCTACAGTATATCGCGTCGCGGCGGTTTTGTTTTGTTGTGTTTTTGTCGTTTGGTGCTATGCATTCGTACAGCGTTGACATACATATTCATGTGGACTGAACGGAGACGTAGGTATGTATGTACATAATGCAATGAACTGGTGAATTGACATATGCATGGATAATGTAGTTTACTGAGCGGTGACATTTTATTGATAACGATTGAAATTATTTTAATATAAATTTAATGATCTATGGTGATTATGAGTAATTCATAAATGTTGGAAGTGATAGTGATGTGTAAATGCAGTAAGTTAATGAGTGTTGTTATGAGTGTTTCTTGTTGAGTAACATTACGTGGTTGTTTGGTGAAGCTGTTTGTGAGGTGATGTATATTGTTCGTAGGTGTCGTTGGACGGGAGCACACAGATTTTTGTTATTGGCCGTTTTATCTGACCATTTGCAGTACGTAACGACTCGTACCAAATCGTCTTTTCGTGGGTGCAAGTCGACGATGCGCGCCAAGTTCCACTTGGCTGGAGGCACATTATCTTCCTTGATGAGGACTAAGTCACCGATGCGAGGTTGGTTCTCCACCTGTGGCCATTTTGGTCGCTGCTGCAGTCGGGTGAGGTACTCCGACGCCCATCGCTTCCAAAATATTTGTTGTAGTTTTTGCATCTGCTGCCATCGCTGTAGAGGTCCAATTCGGGTGTCGGTGATATTTGCTTCAGGAACTGTGGTCAGAGCTCGCCCGATTAGGAAGTGTCCCGGGGTTAGTGCGGTGAAATCATGCGGGTTGTCCGTCATAGGACATAGAGGTCTGGAGTTCAGGCAAGCTTCAATTTGTAGTAAATATGTGCTGAGTTCCTCGTATGTATATTTTTCTTCTCCCACAACTCTTTTCAGATGATACTTCACCCCGGCTTCCCATAGTCCACCGAAATGAGGAGAAGCAGGTGGGATGAAGTGCCACTCTATCCCTTCGTTGGCGGTCATGCCGGCTACGGTCGTCCACCCGACGTCTGCTTCAGCGAATAACCTCTTCAGCTCCTTGTTGGCTCCTACGAAATTCGTGCCGTTGTCGCTGTAAAGGTGCGAACACACTCCTCTTCGGGCGATTAATCGACGTAATGCCGCGATGAATGCTTGTGTCGTTAAGTCGGTGACCAACTCGATGTGAATGGCTTTGGTAGCCAGACACACGAACACAGCGAAATATGCCTTGAGTGTTTTGGCTCCTCGACCTTTCCAGGACCTTATCTCAATTGGTCCCGCGTAATCCACTCCGGCATGCGTAAAAGGTTGTGAGATACGGATCCTTGGAGCTGGCAAATTACCCATGAATTGCCCTTTGGGCTTAGCTCGGTATCTGAAACAGATAGTACACCTATGTATAATGCTCTTTACTGAATTTTTGAACCTTAAGATCCAGTATTTATTCCGTAGGAACGCTGTGGTTTGGTGTAGGCCTCCATGCAGTGTCCTCCAATGGGCATCGGCTATTAGTAGCTTGGTGAAGTGATGATCACCTTTCACAAGGATGGGATGACGTTGGTCATAGGATAGTTCAGCCTGCTGTAACCTTCCGCCTACTCGTAGAATGCCGTCTGAATCGTAAAAGGGGCAGAGCGACTTCGGAATGTTGGCCTTTTTCTCCGATGGGAACATATCCGTTTGTACCAATTTGACCAACACCAGTGTAGTGGATTGCAATTCGGATGGAGAAAGGGGATTATAGCTCCTGTAATTGGGTAAGGACTGCGCATTAAGAATAAACCTTCTGCAATACGCTAATATTCTTATCAGTTTATTCAGATTTGACTGCTGAAACATTAAGGTAACTATATGATTTTGTGTGTATGTAGCTGTGTGGGTTTTCACATGACGTTTCTCCTCCTCCGTCTCTAGAGTCGTCGGCTGTTCTGGGTACAGAAATTTCCAAGATTGACGAAGGTATTCAGGCCCATACCACCAAAGGGTGTTTGCTATTAAGCCCGATGTCATTACTCCCCTTGACGCTAAGTCAGCTGGATTCAAGTGCCCTGGGATATGCTTCAAACTTTCCTGCTTGACCAAACGCTGTATTTCTGC
Source organism: Eristalis arbustorum (assembly GCA_916610145.1). Classification (NCBI taxonomy): domain Eukaryota; kingdom Metazoa; phylum Arthropoda; class Insecta; order Diptera; family Syrphidae; genus Eristalis; species Eristalis arbustorum. The sequence continues at coordinate 51,350,954 of OU744319.1, read as the reverse complement.
CACCCTGTGGCTGACGAATGTGAACCATCTCGTTGGGGGTGTGGCAATCCATGCGAGGGTTATTTTGAAGTCAGTCCAAGCGTATTGTTTTATGTTTCGCAGCTCCAAGACACTTGCTGTGTAATCCAACAGTTTGGCCAACATTACGGCTCCACAGAGTTCAAGTCGTGGCAGTGTCTGCGTTTTCACTGGCGCTACTCGGGTCTTGGATAGCAGTAAATGGATGTGAATTGTGTTTTGAGCATCGAGAACCCTGAGGTATACTGCTGCACCATACGCTTTCTCGGACGCGTCACTAAACCCGTGCAGCTCAAGTTCTGGTTTGTGTGAATCCACCTCGGAATGCGAATCCTTTAGAGTTGCGACAGATCTTCCTGGAAGGCCATCCATTCCTTGTTCAGGTCGAAGGGAAGCGGATCGTCCCAATCCAAACCGCGCTGCCAAAGTTGCTGCATTAGTATTTTTCCCTTTATGATGGCAGGCGAAATCCATCCATGTGGGTCGAACAGTTTGGCAATAGCGGAAAGCACGTTCCTTTTCGTTGGTACCGCAGATTCTGAAGGGATGTTTTCAAACGAAAGCGTATCTTCGCTCGGAAACCATCTGATGCCTAAAGCCTTGATGTTGCTGACCGATGAATCCGAGTTAACAGGTATGGAGAGGTTTACTTCCCTGTGTTCCATTGGGATTTTGTATAAAATCTCCTCCGAATTACTCGCCCATTTCCGCAAAGTGAAGCCTCCCGCCCGCAGCAAACTGTTGACTTGCTGAAGTCGTTCTACTGCATCTTGTATGCTGTCAGCTCCTGCAAAGAGATCATCCACATATATTTCTTCCTTTATGAGACGTGCTCCAAGAGGAAATTTCAACTGGTCGTCCTCCGCCAGCTGGTTGAGTGCTCGAATCGCCAGATAAGGGGCACATGTTGTGCCGAATGTGACCGTCTTAAGGCGGTATACCTTAATGGGTTCGGTTTCACAGTTACGCCATAAGATCATTTGGTAGTAAGAGTCCTCAGAGCAGACCCGAATTGGTCGGTACATCTTCTCGATGTCCGCGGTGAATGTGTATTGGTGTCTTCTCCAACTCAAGACAATATCCATCATGTCTATCTGCTTTTTTGGACCCTTCATCAGATGCTGGTTTAGCGAAGTTCCATCTGACGCTTTAGCTGCAGCATCAATTACCACTCTGAGCTTCGTTGTAGAACTCGACTCCTTGAAAACCGCGTGGTGCGGTAAGAAGAAATGCTGTTGTGTCCTAAGAACTTTGTCCGTGTTGACGTCAACTTCTTCCATGTGTCCGAGCTCTAGATACTCGTTGATGCATTTTGTGTACTCGTTCCGGAGTGTGGTGTTCAGTGTGATCCGTCGTTCTAGTTGAACAAGCCTACGCAAGGCGCCTTGCTTCGAGGATCCAAGCGCAGGATTGTTCCCTCCCTTGAATGGTAACGACACTTCGTATCGTCCATCCTGCAACCTCTTCGTTGTTGCCTTGAAGAAATTCTCACATTCCACGTCTTCGTCTGTGCGTTGCGTAATTTGAGGTACTTCTTCGATTTCCCAAAATCGTTAGAGCTGTCGGTCGACATCTACTATTTGGTGAAAATTTTGAATAGATTGTTTCGGTTGATAGACCTTGCCCATCAACAACTTGCGACATTGGTTCTGCGCCGCATGACACTTCTGGGAGAATAATTTCCGCATAAACCTCAGCGCCCAACAGAAGATCCACTTCTGCCGGCGTGTGGAATGTTGGGTCGGCCAGACGTAAACCTTGAATGTGGCTCCATGTTTTCGGTCTTAGTTTGTGGGCCGGAAGAACTCCTGCGGGAGTTAATATCCATTTCCAGCACGATGTCGGTATTGCAAGATGTCTTGACTCGAACTAAAGTAGTCGCTAACAAAACATCAGGCTGCGTTTTTTGTGTTGCGAGAGGTTGATAAGGTTCCGCGTTAGTAGACAATTGTGATTGTGAAGGGTTATTTGAATGTGGATGGGTGTTGAATGTACTGTGCGCTGGATGTATTGTGTGATGTAGTGTGTGATTTGTGTTGGGAATTTGAATGTGGAGGAAAATGTAAAAGGGTGTGGTGCGGTTGCTGACAAATGTAGCATCGTACTCTACTGGTGCATTACTCAGTGCTGTGGCTGTATGCCAAACAATTTTCGCACACTCCTAATTGTTGAATTGTATTCTTGCGGGAGTTAATATCCATTTTACGGAATCTATTACACGTTCGTATAGGATGTGCGAGTTTTTGGCAAATCTTACAACTGAGCTGAGTTTTCGTTGTTGGTTTAATGTGAAGAGCTTTCGCTTTCAATGGGGGTACTCGACCAAGCTTGCTGCTATCTGCAGCTTGTTGAAACCCAACGGCTTCCAACGTCCTGAACCTTTCTAGAAATTCTTTAAAAGATTCGAATTTCGGCAGTTCCTTTGTAGAACCTTGTTTCTCTTCTAATAATTGTTGGGTAAGAATAGGTAGTTTCTTGGTGAGTATAAAAATGATGATGGTATCCCAATCATCCACTGGAATTCCGAGATTCTTTAAAGCATGACGACATTCTACCGAAGTGTCCAATAGCCTTTTTAAACCAACAGACGTCTCCGTAGTCAGTGATTCCTGACCGAAAAATGTCTGCAATTGCGCATTGACAATAAAACGCTTGTGGTCATAGCGTGAGGTGAGAATATCCCAAGCTGGTTTGTAGTTACTACTAGCAATTGTCAGATGTTGAATCAATCTTTCTGCTTCGCCTCCTACACTTGATTTCAGATAGTGAAGCTTTTTTACATCAGTTAACGACGCGTTTTTGTTGATCAGAGCATCGTACAAGTCATAAAAGGATTTCCAATTTTGATAATCTCCCGTGAAAGTTGGTACATTTATTTTCGGTAAAGTTAAACGGTTCTTATCGCTAGTACTTAACGTAGCACTTACTGGTTCTTGTACCGTTGCTTGTATCCTGTCCAAGCTATCAAGCAATGATGTTTTATAATCTAAGTACTTCTCACGCACCTTCTCGTAACTTTCTTCTAGCTCCTTTACCACTTCCGGCTCTGCAGCTGTAATTCCCTTGTAGTGTTGTTAAGTACTGGTTTTAAAATTTTCCTCCAATATAGCTACTCTGTTGCTGACATAATTCTTCGTTCTTTCCTTGACAGAACGTTTCGCAAAATTGTCGCTGTCCTTAGTAATTTGTAGCAGCAAGCTCGTTTGAATTTTCAGAATCGCCGACATTATGAAGTAAACAAATGAAACGCGTAAGAGAAAAAAAAGGTGGGTATGTATTTCAACTTACGTTTCCGTTCAATTTGCTCTTTTAAATATTTTAATTTTTTCAGCCGTTAATTGTGCCGTTGATTCCTTTGTTCAACTGGACTTGCTGTTATTAACCGTACTGAAACGATGAACGGTGACTCCAATGGTGATTTACTGGAGTATCCAACGATGGTTAAAGTAATAAAAGTAATGAAATTCCAACGATGAACGAAATATGTTTGATTTTACTACACTTGAAACGTGCAAATGTTCACTGGTTGTTTGAATACATAAATGTATTTTTTTTAAGTTAATAAAGTTTTAAAAGAAACTTGTATTTTTTTTTTTGTTGAAGTTAATAAAGTTTTAATAGAAAATATACTTAATCCAATCCGGCTCGAAGGACCATGAAATGAACTAATTTAAGTTGGAACAAAAGAAGCCTTTGTTCGTCGAGAAAATTATATATGTATATATATGTACAATAAAACGCGCAGCTAGAACGTTATAAGATGCGGATGCTTTATTGACCTGATCACACTGAGATCTTGTGAAAGAGTGTCTTCTTTACTTGACATTTGACATTTATTATAATTCGTTATCTCTAATTTAGTTAAGTTTATTTTAGTACATAATTGTTGGTAAGGCAGTGAGCCGATAATGTAGATAATAATAAATTAATTTAATGCATGCAACTAAACAATTCTAACATAACTCGTTGGAATATTATTCAATCTTGAACATATGTTTTCAACCACCTGCCATTTATTGTCTGAACGCAGAGGTTATTTATCAGTATGATATATCTTAGCAATGAGAAGAATTTGCTAATCGCAATTACTTGCGCTTGGAAGCTGCAGCAGCGAGTCTGAACGCGTACAGATTTGTTCAGAATCACGAGCTCCGAGAAACGGTCACTTCCTACTCTTTCTTCCGTCTTTGCAATATGTGTAATATGACTTTACCATGATACCAGTTTTACAGCAGCTTGATGCCAGGCTGAAGGTAATCTGCTACATGGTCTTCATAAGGACGTGAGTCCTTCCCAGATGGAAAAGATGAGGGTGTTCGAGAGACGGTGTCTTAGGACTTGTCTCCGGTTGTATCGAACACCCGAGTCTGAGTACAAGAAGTACTTTCCTAACGAGGTCTTGTACAACAGGGCAAACGTGAAAAGGATACACAATTTCATCATTAAATTAATAAGAAGTCATATTACAAAATGTATGACTTCTACCAACAGTCTGATCACCGGGGCTTATTACAGCATTTATTTTTATCATGAAAAGCGTCACAACGGCTTTGTTCCACCTGAAGCATTTCTCCACATCGCCGCCCATGACTGAAATTTGTTCCAGTTTTCGTGGCCGTAAGTCTAAAAGGATGTCCTAAGGATTACAAAAAAAAGCACCCGCGAAGTGTCAGTAAGATAGAATTTAGAACTTGAATTGTTAGATATTAAGATAGATCCAACCTGGTGGGAGCCAGGTCTTCCAACGGACTTAGAGTGTGATTTGGGTATTTTAACATCCCCACTCTACACCAATCATAAATATTACTTCGATCCAGGAAATACGAAGGAATGGTAAGGGAAAAAATGCAGGCGATCGCCTGTTTATCTCTTGCAACGAAGAAGTGCTCAGAGTCGCCCATAAGGGCATTTCCAGCGTACTGTGTGAACGCCCAAGTCCCTTTGTACCTGTAACGAGTTTCAAATCGATGCACACCATCTCTTTTTCGATCTTATGGCCGCCTACGAAGGCACAAGTCTGTCTAGCTGTTATACACGTGTCACACGTGAAGAACATTCGAAACTGCAGAGAAAATGAAATACATGCTTTTGAGCAAGAATCCATCTGTCACACACCACCTGAAAAAGAAGATCACTATCGACAAGTACAATGTTGACGTGGTTAAGCAAATTTGTTCTTCCTTAGCTGACTGTCCTGGCCACACTGCTTCCAGTAATCAAGACAAAACTGTCTTGCATCCGCGACGACTTAATCTTCCAAATGTTCGGTATTAATCTCTTTCTCGAGCCAGAAAGCTCGGATTCGAAGACCCTCTTAGATGTAGCCTTTTTGTTCAAGCGCTCGATGTGGCCGGGCCAGTATAGTCGACGCATGTTTGCCTTCCGGACTACATCCACATCATGCTACAGCTGATAGAGTTTTCGGTTGTGTCTCCCCTCCATTCGCTTTATGTTATTATAACTGTCGATTGTTCTAGGTGGTGTATGATGGAACGTTTCTTTGTCGATATTCTGTTGTGTCTTCGTTGACCTTAAGGCCAGCTCGTTTTGATTATTATACAATAACCATAAATCCTTCGACTACATAACTTTGAGAAACGCGCCACGATATCGAAGTCATCCCAACAGTTGGACTGATTTATAAAAGATAGTGCCTTCCGTGTTTATATCTGCACGCCGCACTATCATCTCTAGAACCTAATTGAAGAAATCACATGACAGACTCTAATGGATGAGCGGCAATGCAACCACACATCTTTGGCGTTCATGTCGAATGTTCGCACATCCAGGATATTTGGCGCGCGTCTTCCGTCAGTGAGCACATGGTAAATTTTATTGTCGATTCTACCGTCCGGGGATCGTCAGGTTAGTGTGTAGATTATTTAGCGGGAAGCTTGTGCTGCATATGACCATATTATATTAGTCAGTGAGTCGGAAGCTGTTATCTGATGTCGTGTCGTGGAGGCTGAATTTCCGATCACAGGGAACAGGGAAGACTGTCCGCCTTTTAATAGCCTTGCAATACAGCTGTCCTTTTCAAACTTTTGTAACGGTTTAGTATTACAGATCATCTGATTAACAATGCAATATGTGCATGACAATCTGTTGACCATCAGCAACATCTTGTTGAAAGTAAGTAAAATACTTACTTTTGGCAAAGAATGGACGTAAGGGAGAATTGTAAATGGATGGTGATTTATTAATTTCTTCCTTATCCACAAGTCTCTTCGTAGTATCCAATAAGGTGCTAAAGAGCCGGATTTTGATTTTGTAGTGTTGGTTTTTGTTGGCCACAATGTCTTATACATATGAAAGTACTCCATTCCAGTCAGAAGCATCAGGATTTCCAGCAATCTATTTCCAGACATATCCAATCCCGTTGATGGATCTGGTGATTCGATGTTTTCGCCTCTAAGCGGACAGTGGACAGTACAATCTGTCGTTTTTGTTGAGATAAAATTCAATTGTAGTTCTCTTTTCTGTTAAAGAGTTCCCAAATATTGATTTGTCAACACCTTGCACTAAGGCCTAGAGATAACGTGTACAAATTTAAACTCTTCTACGACGGCAATTATTACAAAGTTGACAGCACACATGATATTATATTATTTAGTATTCGATTATTTATGTAGATGATTCTTTGATGCAAAAGAAGAAAGAAAGAAAAAATTAAAAGTTATATGTTTAAATTTGTATCTCTTGGTATGGCTCTGTTATTGTATGCCCCATCCAAAAAGTCTATCCTCCTGCAAAAGGTTATCCTATCCTATCCCTTCTCAACGCGCATGTGTGAACTTTCAGCACGTACCGGTTCGGTTTAAAAACCTCTGAAACATTCGAAACTTACTCAAGATTTCGGCAAGGGGATTCAATGTTGTATGATTTCTTCAATTTGGTGCACTATCTTCTACAAGTAAGGCCAACGATATAAACTTATGGTTAAGAAGAGAAAGACGAGTATATACTGCCGAGCGAAAACTAATTTGTCACTCAGCACTTGGGTTAAAACATAACTATTACCAGCTATAACTGTGAACTTCACGAATGGCATCGTAGTGGAGATCCGAGGTAGAATCGCATTTGGAAACCGATTCTACTTCGGTTAGCCAAAAGAACTGGGTTCATAACTCCTTACTTGAAGGACCAAAAACATGTTCTACAGAACACTTAAGCAAACAAGACTGGCAATGTTGAGCAAAACTACAGGGCTGAATCTGTGTACTTCTGTAAGGATATGTGGTGCTATCTGTGAGGAAGGTGAAAGGATGAGAAGACACAACTGCGAACTCTACGAGCTGTACCAAAATATTTATTTAGCCCGGAAGGCAAGAATAAGCATCTCAATCTCAATCTGGAGAGTATATATCATTTCAAAGACTATCAAGAAGCTATGGAAGAGACAAAGAAAGACAATCACCATCTTACGCAATGATAGATAGAGCACTGATGTCATCGGCAACTTTGTTCAAATTTTTGTGAAAACCCGAAGCTTTCTTAACTGATTCAAACCAAACTCGGAGCACTATCCCACACGTTCCACATCATCATCACATTCTGACATGGACCAGAGGAAATTAACGCATTCCAAAACGATCATCGTAAAACAACAAGACCTGATACAGCTGCAGCAACATAACGTCGGCAGTAGCTATATGTCAGCATTTCTCCCATTTCAATTACTATAATTATAATGTGTACAGAACAACGAGTTCTATGAACTAAGACTCATCAAGATAAAGATTAGCATGAGCAGCGAACAGAATACTAGTCCGCTCGAAACAATCCCCGAAAATGACCTGATCTTCAACTTCAAGGGCAGTTCGGAAAATAATAACCCAAGTCAGGGAACGCGTACTACCCCTGAGTTTGAATCACTCATTACTACGATTGTTACCCGTGTATTTAAAGAACATGGACAACTCATGGTACAAAATGCATTGAATCCAAGCGCCGAACATATGCAGGCTACTGATACAGTAATCTACATTGAATATAGAGATGACCTCTCTGACTTAGATAGGATGCCTGACATATTAGGAAACATCAGCGCTTTCTCAGGCGACGCCAGAGAACTCTGAGAGTTCTGGAGACCTATGAACCAATAATTTATACTTCAAACCGATGTGGCACTGGAATTTTTTAATACTCCTCTTAATTGAGTCTTGCCATGTGTTATGCTGACAAGCGAGATTTGGCTACCCTCGAGTACCAAATGTCATCTATAGTTCAAGGTTCCAAGTCGATTCAGGTCGCTAGATACGCATAAGGGGACATAAAGATCTGCCAAGGTTGCTTGGGATCAGAGAACCCATCGATCTACCCCGGGCTTTCCATCTTCTATACCTTAAGTTGGAGAACGAAATGGAAAAATCTGAGGTTCAGTAGGCCAATGCAGTAACAACAACAACCTTTAATGCAAGAATTCCAAATCGAATCGGCGCGGAGGCATGGACAATCTCGAAGGAGGAAGTCCTTGGTCTCTTTGAGAGAAAAGTTCTACGCACGATCTTTGGTCCTGTTTGTGTTGACGGGTTCACGGAGAAGATTCAATCACGAACTGTACGGGCTGTACAGCGACATGAGCCTAGTTAGGCTTTTACGGATCCAACGCCTACGGTGGCTAGGTCATGTAGAGGGTATGGACACCACAGCTCCGGCCCGGAGAATCTTCGAATCCGAACCTGTCGGGCAACGCAACAGAGGACGCCCGAGTTTAAGGTGGCGCACCCAAAAGGAGAAGGGATCGCGCTAGTTGGAGAGGCATGTTGGTTGAGGCCCAGGTCCACCCCGGACCGTAGTGCCACACAAAGAAGAAGAAGTGTTCAAGTGCATTGCTTGAGAGCTAGTCCCAGTCATTGCCATTCGCTCTTCCCTAGAGATCCCTTCTACCATTGTCTCATCCAACAGGTGCTCGGGATAAACTCCCCTCTTTTCACCGAATATCTTGTCCAGTTCACTAAAAATAAATGATAATTAATGAAAGAAACTTAATTTCTTGTAATGTACCGCTCAAATGGACAAGTTACTATATCTCTGCCGGTTTTACTATTGTGTAGCTTCGACTGTTTATACCGGCGTTCCAAAGTTCGATACTTCCCGTGCAACTGTGATATCGTGAAATGGTACCCTTCTTTGGGAAGAGCGTCAGTGATTGATTGCCACATTTTGCTTTTATTTTTCAAGCTCAAACATTTGCCAACCTTCGGCATAAGCTCTTCTAATTTGTCGAGCAGAAACTTTGTTGGCGCTTCTAACCAAATTGCTCCTTCCTTTGTGTCCTCAATCACAGGACTAATTTCAGACACAATTATGTTTGGAATGTAGTCTTGTGATTGAGAAAGGATCTCGTTTGTTAAATGCTCCTTTTATGCTTCATCTGAAAAATCATTTAAAAATATTATTAAATTAAGAATATTATTAACCAAATTAAAAAATATTATTACCAGTTTGTATCTTCCGGAATGTGTTTGGCGCTCGTGCAGTTGCACATCCCTCGATTTGTTCTTGCTATTTTCCATTTTATTTTTTTTTTTGTGTTGATTTTTCCTTCTATGATAAAACAAATTAATAAAAGTGATTTCAAATTTTCAAAATATTTATCACCAAACAAACCTTTAAGAATGGTTAACTGAAATCTGAAAAAATACCGCTGAATGAACTGTCGTTTGCTGTTTTTATTTTGAATTTGACAGTCTTCAATTTTCTGCCCACAGAATTTTCTGTAGCAGAAATTCGCAGGGTGGGGAATTTTTTTACACTCTCGTGAGCACGCTCTTCTGTCAAAAACTACGAAAAAATCAGCAAATGGAACGGCTTTGGACATTTTTCCTGTGATTTTCGGTGAATTTCACAGCAATTGGAACATACCGACTAATTTGTTATCACTCATATATGTCATCACAATAAACTTGTGATTCATACTCTATAAGAATTCTTGTGAGTAATTCATTTTTTGTTTTGTTTATCGTCAATCACTTCATCACCATCAGTCTTGACCCTCTTTGTAGCACAAAGAAATACAATTTGCTACCATTGACATGGAACAGGTATGTATGGAAGTATGTCTCAAAAATTTAACTCAATTATCTGACTCATTTTGGCCGGTCACAAATTATAAATGATTCATCCTTTATGAGCTTTCTGATGATACGTATTTTGTTATTCTAACAATTATTGTTTAAGAAAGAAACTGCTGTTCGTCAGTTTTCGCCAATGAATTTAGGCAATGCCAAGCGAATGCAGTTGTCTTACGAATTTTATCCTTAAAAAGGAGTCTTGCGAGTAATATTTTGGATGGTATTCTCTTAAATAGTGTAGTTTTAGAATGAAACTGCCGTTCGTCAGTTCATGAAAGACTTTGGACATTTCCAAACGACAGCAGTTGTCCAGAATGCGTCAGCCTATGTGTCGATGCAACTAGATGATTTTAGGCATGCTAGTTTTTCGTACGCAACAGTAAACTTGGTGAGAACAATATCATCAACAAATAGCCTCGAATCACAAGTAAAAACTTCATCGTTTGATAAAGTTCGGATTTGGCCAGTTTAGTACCATAGAGAAATTCTATTTGCTACCCTTGACAACTGGTTAAAAGTTAATCGGTTACATAAGCGAAAATCAGTTGTTTTGAATTCAAACACCGTTTTGTCGATGCAACGGGGCGATTCCTTCCAAGTAGACATTGTCAACCGCGAGCTGTTGTTTATAAATAAACGACAACGATGCAACGGAACGGTTTTTGGCACGCAATAGACTTTGGAGACTGCAGTCGTCCAAAATCAAACGGCCAATGTGTCTAAGAAACTTGACGATTCCAGGCATTTAGATATATCCAAGCACCTGCAGTTGTCCAGGATTCAAAGGCCGATGTATCGATGCAACGGGATAATTTCAGGCATTAGATAATGCCAAGTGCTAGCAGTTGTCCAAAATTAAACGGCCAATGTGTCAAAGAAACTTGACGATTCCAGGCATTAAGACATATCCAAGCGCAGCAGTTTTACAGGATTCAGCGATACCTCGTACAGGTTTCATCGTTTGATCAACCTCGGTTTTAGCTAGTTCTGTACCACAAACAATTTCATTTTGCTACCGTTGACTCGAGAACGGGTAAAAAATTATACTCGGGTAGCTCAAATTTCTTGTTAGAAAGAATGCTACTTAAATGATTCATTTAGCTTACCCATTCTGATTGTGTTGTGGTCACAACTCATAAATGTCTGCAAAATACGTCATGGACTCTGGATATAAGGCTTAAATAGAATGTGCACGCCAAACAAGCATTGGGAAGTGCATCAATTAAGGTCTAAGGACATGTACTGGCTTATTGGAAAATATTCCAAGCTGAGTATTGACAACAAATTGCTTAAATATTAGCAAGTGCTAAACCTGGACGTGTGGTAATAATTACTGTACACATGCCATCGTGAATACACCTTGGTATATACGATCATATCTACATAGATCTTGAAATGTCATCAAAAGGTGAATATGTTGTAGTGTGAACATAGGACTTTACTTATTCATCACTGTTTTTTTGGGGTCAAGAGAAGATTCAACCACGAACTCTAGAGACTGAACAGCAACATGCACCTAGTTAAATTAAGATAGCTCAATGCGTATCACTTGATTTGTTTTAGCACCTTACTAAAAAATTCGATTGTAATAAAATAATAACTCCTTATGCCAGTTGATTGTATTTCTTAACGAAATATTAGGTAATATAATTTTTTTTACAATTTTAATTAGTCAAAACATATACAAGTGAAAGACCTAATATAGAAAAAAAACTCGATTATACGCTTAAGTACAAGGCAACTGGAGAGTACTCTTAAGTACAAAGAGATGGAGTACTCAATGGGATAAAGAATTAGATTTAAAATGATAATTAAGGAAATTTTAATTTTATTTAATACAAGAGTTGTATTAAATAAGCATTTAATTAGAATGTATTTAGGGACATTGCGGCTTTTTGGAAATAAAGGAACGGTAACGAAAGAAAACTTTTCTAGCTCTTTAGGGTCATCTAGAGCGTTAATTTCTTCCAATAAATTTTCGGCAGGAGCTGTTTGGTTAGTTTCCATCTCATTATACGTTGTTTTGCTATTTCCAATACAAAGGTGGCTCTCATTTAGAGGTTGATCCTGTAAAATAGATAAAATAAATTAATAGACATTAGTTGACCAAGATTTGATAAGTAAGGATAAACTATACAATTTCTTAGAATGATAACAAAGAGATGAGGAACAGGAATGGAAGAGATGAAGACAATAGGAAAACACCCTTCAAAAAGTTACATAATCATGCTGATTATGGAATCCGCCTGATCGACTGCGGAGGAAGTAACTCACATCCGCAATCGAAATTCGACCCTGTTCCGTCGCATGAACTACATTGATGGTCCGCAAAACATCCCTATCGACCCCTTCTGTAATCAGCTGTTTGCTGTCAATTTTGATGTTGTTGATTCAATTATTCCAATAGTTATTTACGGGGTGAATAAAAGTATATTATGAAGTCAACAGGCCTTTTTATGCATTCAGAACAGCAAGAAAATTACTCCCAAGATGTTTGTTATAAAATAAAAGTAGGGAGAAGGATATTTAAACGAAGTATTTTGATTGGGATTGAAAACGTCACAAAATGTATGAAGTGCGGATGAATTAAGTTTACTATAATAGCATTTTTTTAGCACTACTTCACCGACATCCGCTCAGTTTCTGGATTGCGTTTTCCATAATAGGAAAATATGCGGAAATTTTCCCTCCGCAGTCGATCCGCCGGTTTCCATAATCGGTATGAATATAAACTTTCGTATATATAAGTCGCCTTCACGGCACGTGAACGAAAAACCAACACACTGCAGACTTTTATTTTCGGTTTTAATATGCATTGTCTTTTTTATTTTTTGAAAAAAGAATGTTCTTTTTAGGATATAATATGAATGACTATGTATTCTTCCTGTCGTGCTGTAAGCTTTGCATTTACTTGAGTTAAGGAAAAGGGTGAGCTAATGGAGCAAAGGTACGCAGCCGAGCAGCCGTATCAATTCATTCCTCCTCAGAACGTCGAGCAACAGTCCACTTTGCGAAGATAAAAAACAAAATAAATCTTGAATTTCTGTATTTGTGTTTTATGTTCTGCTCTGCAACTGATTCGAACATCATTCTTTAAAATTGTATATAAGATCTAACCTACTTCTAGCGTTACTTCGCATATTGAAAAAGCCAAAACTAAAAAAATTTGTTTCAAACCCCTTTTCAAAAAAATCTTAATAAAATTTCTCTATATATTATAGCGTTTCTTAAGAATGTATAAAGTATGAATAGCAAACAAACATTAATTGTTTATTAACAGAAAGGAAGAATATGAAAACAACAATAATCGTTTGATTCATCTATTGTCTGAATGCAGAGGTTATTTATCAGTATCTTAATGGTCTTTATATACCTATTTTACATAGTGTGAAGGAGACATACCCCTTAGCCATGAGAAGAATTTGCTAATCGCAATTACTTGCGTTTGGAAGCAGCAGCGAGTCTGAATGCGTACAGATTTATTCAGAATCACGAACTCTGAGAAAACGTTAATTCCGTCTTTGCAATATGTGTAATATGTATGACTTTACCATGATACCATGATACCATGATACCAGTTTTACAGCAGCTTGATGCCAGGCTGAAGGTAATTTGCTACATGGCCTTCATAAGCCAGCTATGGTGTAAGGTTTTACCCTGTGTTTCAACGTGAGTCGTTCCCAGATGGAAAAGATGAGGGTGTTCGAGAGACGGTGTCTTAGGACTTGTCTCCGATAGTATCGAACACCCGAGTCTGAGTACAAGAAGTACTTTCCTAACGAGGTCTTGTACAACAGGGCAAACGTGAAAAGGATACACAATTTCATCATTAAATTAATAAGAAGTCATATTACAAAAAGTATGACTTCTACCAACAGTCTGATCACCGGGGCTTATTACAGCATTTATTTTTATCATGAAAAGCGTCACAACGGCTTTGTTCCACCTGAAGCATTTCTCCACATCGCCGCCCCTGACTGAAATTTGTTCCAGTTTTCGTGGCCGTAAGTCTTAAAGGATGTCCTAAGGATTACAAAAAAAGCACCCGCGAAGTATCAGTAAGATAGAATTTAGAACTTGAATTGTTAGATATTAAGATAGATCCAACCTGGTGGGAGCCAGCAACGGACTAAGAGTGTGATTCGGGTATTTTAACATCTCCACTCTACACTTTTGGAGCCAATCATAGATATTACTTCGATCCAGGATATATGAAGGTATGATAAGGGAAAAAATGCGATCGCCTGTTTATCTCTTGCAACGAAGAAGTGCTCAGAGTCGCCTATAAGGGCATTTCCAGCGTACTGTGTGAACGCCCAAGTCCCTTTTGTACCTGCAACGAGTTTCAAACGATGCACACCATCTCTTTCTCGATCTTAAGGCCGCATACGAAGGCACAAGTCTGTCTAGCTGTTATTCAAGTGTCGCTGACAGAGTCGCACGTGAAGAACATTCGAAACTGCAGAGAAAATGAAATACATGCTTTTTAGCAAGAATCCATCTGTCAAACACCACCTGAAAAAGAAGATCACTATCGACAAGTACAATGTTGAGGTGGTGAAGCAAATTTTTTCTTCCTTAGCTGACGGTCCCGGCCACACTGCTTCCAGTCATCAAGACCAAACTGTCTTGTCCGCGACGACTTAATCTTCCAAATGTTCGGTCTTAATCTCTTTCTCGAGCCAGAAAGCTCGGATTCGTAGACCCTCTTAGATGGAGCCTTTTTGTTCAAGCGCTCGATGTGGCCGGGCTAGTATAGTCGACGCATGTTTGCCTTCCGGACTACTCCGAGAAAACGTGGACTACACCCACATCATGCTACAGCTGATAGAGTTCGCGGTTGTGTCTCCCCTCCATTCGCTTTATGTTATTATAACTGTCGATTGTCCTAGGTGGTGTATGATGGAACGTTTCTTTGTCGATATTCTGTTGTGTCTTCGTTGACCTTAAGGCCAGCTCGTTTTGATTATTATACAATTACCATAAATCCTTCCACTACATCACTTAGAGAAACGCGCTACGATATCGAAGTCATCCCTACAGTTGGACTGATTTATAAAAGATAATGCCTTCCGTGTTTATATCTCCACGCCGCACTATCATCTCTGGAACCTAATTGAAGAAATCACATGACAGACTCTAATGGATGAGCGGCAATGCAACCACATATCTTTGGCGTTCATGTCGAATGTTCGCACATCCAGGATATTTGGCGCGCGTCTTCCGTCAATGGTAAATTTTATTGTCGATTCTACCGTCCGGGGATAGTCAGGTTAGTGTGTAGATTATTTAGCGAGGGAAGCTTGTGCAGCATATGACCATATTATATTAGTCAGTGAGTCGGAAGCTGTTATCCGATGTCGTGTCGTGGGGGCTGAATTTTCGATCACTCCGCCAAAGATGTTTTCTTTACCGATATTGACAGAGTATTCAGATTCATCGGTTGGGGGGTTAACAGGGAAGACGATACCATTGTGTGTTAGTGCGGAACGTGCTGTCTGTCCGCCTTTTAATAGCCTTGCAATACAGCTGTCCTATTCAAACTTTTGTAACGATTTAGTATTACAGATCATCTGATTAACAATGCAATATGTGCATGACAATCTGTGTAAGTAAAATAATTACTTTTGGCAAAGAATGGACGTAAAGGAGAATTGTAAATGGATGGTGATTTATTAATTTCTTCCTTATCCACAAGTCTCTTCGTAGTATCCAATAAGGTGCTAAAGAGCCGGATTTTGATTTTGTAGTGTTGGTTTTTGTTGACCACAATGTCTTATACAATGCAAAGTACTCCATTCCAGTCAGCAGCATCAGGATTTCCAGCAATCTATTTCCAGACATATCCAATCCCGTTGATGGATCTGGTGATTCGATGATTTCGCCTCTAAGCGGACAGTGGACAGTACAATCTGTCGTTTTTGTTGAGATAAAATTCAATTGTAGTTCTCTTTTCTGTTAAAGAGTTCCCAAATATTGATTTGTCAACACCTTGCACTAAGGCCTAGAGATAACGTGTACAAATTTAAACTCTTCTACGACGGCAATTATTACAAAGTTGACAGCACACATGATATTATATTATTTAGTATTCGATTATTTATGTAGATGATTCTTTGATGCAAAAGAAGAAAGAAAGAAAAAATTAAAAGTTATATGTTTAAATTTGTATCTCTTGGTATGGCTCTGTTATTGTATGCCCCATCCAAAAAGTCTATCCTCCTGCAAAAGGTTATCCTATCCTATCCCTTCTCAACGCACATGTGTGAACTTTCAGCACGTACCGGTTCGGTTTAAAAACCTCTGAAACATTCGAAACTTAATCAAGATTTCGGCAAGGGGATTCAATGTTGTATGATTTCTTCAATTTGGTGCACTATCTTCTACAAGTAAGGCCAACGATATAAACTTATGGTTAAGAAGAGAAAGACGAGTATATACTGCCGAGCGGAAACTAATTTGTCACTCAGCACTTGGGTTAAAACATAACTATCACCAGCTATAACTGTGAACTTCACGAATGGCATCGTAGTGGAGATCCGAGGTAGAATCGCATTTGGAAACCGATTCTACTTCGGTTAGCCAAAAGAACTGGGTTCATAACTCCTTACTTGAAGGACCAAAAACATGTTCTACAGAACACTTAAGCAAACAAGACTGGCAATGTTGAGCAGAACTACAGGGCTGATTCTGTGTACTTCTGAAAGGATATATGGTGCTATCTGTGAGGAAGGTGAAAGGATGAGAAGACACAACTGCGAACTCTACGAGCTGTACCAAAATATTTATTTAGCCCGGAAGGCAAGAATAAGCATCTCAATCTCAATCTGGAGAGTATATATCATTTCAAAGACTATCAAGAAGCTATGGAAGAGACAAAGAAAGACAATCACCATCTTACGCAATGATAGATAGAGCACTGATGTCATCGGCAACTTTGTTCAAATTTTTGTGAAAACCCGAAGCTTTCTTAACTGATTCAAACCAAACTCGGAGCACTATCCCACACGTTCCACATCATCATCACATTCTGACATGGACCAGAGGAAATTAACGCATTCCAAAACGATCATCGTAAAACAACAAGACCTGATACAGCTGCAGCAACATAACGTCGGCAGTAGCTATATGTCAGCATTTCTCCCATTTCAATTACTATAATTAATGTGTACAGAACAACGAGTTCTATGAACTAAGACTCATCAAGATAAAGATTAGCATGAGCAGCGAACAGAATACTAGTCCGCTCGAAACAATCCCCGAAAATGACCTGATCTTCAACTTCAAGGGCAGTTCGGAAAATAATAACCCAAGTCAGGGAACGCGTACTACCCCTGAGTTTGAATCACTCATTACTACGATTGTTACCCGTGTATTTAAAGAACATGGACAACTCATGGTACAAAATGCATTGAATCCAAGCGCCGAACATATGCAGGCTACTGATACAGTAATCTAGATTGAATATAGAGATGACCTCTCTGACTTAGATAGGATGCCTGACATATTAGGAAACATTAGCGCTTTCTCAGGCGACGCAAGAGAACTCTGAGAGTTCTGGAGACCTATGAACCAATAATTTATACTTCAAACCGATGTGACACTGGAATTTTTTAATACTCCTCTTAATTGAGTCTTGCCATGTGTTATGCTGACAAGCGAGATTTGGCTACCCTCGAGTACCAAATGTCATCTATAGTTCAAGGTTCTGTCGATTCAGGTTTCAGCCCGAGTCCTCATATAGTGACAAAGCGCTAGATACGCATAAGGGGACATAAAGATCTGCCAAGGTTGCTTGGGATCAGAGAACCCATCGATCTACCCCGGGCTTTCCATCTTCTATACCTTAAGTTGGAGAACGAAATGGAAAAATCTGAGGTTCAGTAGGCCAATGCAGTAACAACAACAACCTTTAATGCAAGAATTCCAAATCGAATCGGCGCGGAGGCATGGACAATCTAGAAAGAGGATGAAGAAGTCCTTGGTCTCTTTGAAAGAAAAGTTCTACGCACGATCTTTGGTCCTGTTTGTGTTGACGGGTTCACGGAGAAGATTCAATCACGAACTGTACGGGCTGTACAGCGACATGAGCCTAGTTAGGCTTTTACGGATCCAACGCCTACGGTGGCTAGGTCATGTAGAGGGTATGGACACCACAGCTCCGGCCCGGAGAATCTTCGAATCCGAACCTGTCGGGCAACGCAACAGAGGACGCCCGCGTTTAAGGTGGCGCACCCAAGGGGAGAAGGACCTTAACCAACTTGGTGTGCGAAACTGGAGACAGCTAGCCAAGCCTCGCGCTAGTTGGAGAGGCATGTTGGTTGAGGCCCATGTCCACCCCGGACTGTAGCGCCACACAAAGAAGAAGAAGAAGTGTTCAAACGCCTTGCTTGATAGCTAGTCCCAGCCATTGCCAATCGCTCTTCCCTAGAGATCCCTTCTACCATTGTCTCATCCTCGGGATAAAATTCCCTCTTTTCACCGAATATCTTGTCCAGTTCACTCAAAATAAAGGATAATTAATGAAAAAAACTTAATTACTTGTAACGTACCGCTCAAATGGACAAGTTACTCTATCTCTGCCGGTTTTACTATTGTGTAGCTTCGACTGTTTATACCGGCGTTCCAAAGTTCGATACTTCCTGTGCAACTGTGATATCGTGAAATGGTACCCTTCTTTGGAAAGAGCGTCAGTGATTGATTGCCACATTTTGCTTTTATTTTTCAAGCTCAAACATTTGCCAACCTCCGGCATAAGCTCTTCTAATTTGTCGAGCAGAAACTTTGTTGGCGCTTCTAACCAAATTGCTCCTTCCTTTGTGTCCTCAATCACAGGACTAATTTCAGACACAATTATGTTTGGAATGTAGTCTTGTGATTGAGAAAGGATCTCGTTTGTTAAATGCTCCTTTTATGCTTCATCTGAAAAACCATTTAAAAATATTATTTAATTAAAAATATTATTAATCAAATTAAAAAAATATTATTACCAGTTTGTATCTTCCGGAATGTGTTTGGCGCTCGTGCAGTTGCACATCCCTCGATTTGTTCTTGCTATTTTCCATATTATTTTTTTTTGTGTTGATTTTTCCTTCTATGATAAAACAAATTAATAAAAGTGATTTCCAATTTTCAAAATATTTATCACAAAACAAACCTTTAAGAATGGTTAATTGAAATCTGAAAAAATACCGCTGAATGAACTGTCGTTTGCTGTTTTTATTTTGAATTTGACAGTCTTCAATTTTCTGCCCACAGAATTTTCTGTAGCAGAAATTCGCAGGGTGGGGAATTTTTTTACACTCTCGTGAGCACGCTCTTCTGTCAAAAACTACGAAAAAATCAGCAAATGGAACGGCTTTGGACATTTTTCCTGTGATTTTCGGTGAATTTCACAGCAATTGGAACATACCGACTAATTTGTTATCACTCATATATGTCATCACAATAAACTTGTGATTCATACTCTATAAGAATTCTTGTGAGTAATTCATTTTTTGTTTTGTTTATCGTCAATCACTTCATCACCATCAGTCTTGACCCTCTTTGTAGCACAAAGAAATACAATTTGCTACCATTGACATGGAACAGGTATGTATGGAAGTATGTCTCAAAAATTTAACTCAATTATCTGACTCATTTTGGCCGGTCACAAATTATAAATGATTCATCCTTTATGAGCTTTCTGATGATACGTATTTTGTTATTCTAACAATTATTGTTTAAGAAAGAAACTGCTGTTCGTCAGTTTTCGCCAATGAATTTAGGCAATGCCAAGCGAATGCAGTTGTCTTACGAATTTTATCCTTAAAAAGGAGTCTTGCGAGTAATATTTTGGATGGTATTCTCTTAAATAGTGTAGTTTTAGAATGAAACTGCCGTTCGTCAGTTCATGAAGGACTTTGGACATTTCCAAACGACAGCCGTTGTCCAGAATGCGTCAGCCTATGTGTCGATGCAACTAGATGATTTTAGGCATGCTAGTTTTTCGTACGCAACAGTAAACTTGGTGAGAACAATATCATCAACAAATAGCCTCGAATCACAAGTAAAAACTTCATCGTTTGATAAAGTTCGGATTTGGCCAGTTTAGTACCATAGAGAAATTCTATTTGCTACCCTTGACAACTGGTTAAAAGTTAATCGGTTACATAAGCGAAAATCAGTTGTTTTGAATTCAAACACCGTTTTGTCGATGCAACGGGGCGATTCCTTCCAAGTAGACATTGTCAACCGCGAGCTGTTGTTTATAAATAAACGACAACGATGCAACGGAACGGTTTTTGGCACGCAATAGACTTTGGAGACTGCAGTCGTCCAAAATCAAACGGCCAATGTGTCTAAGAAACTTGACGATTCCAGGCATTTAGATATATCCAAGCACCTGCAGTTGTCCAGGATTCAAAGGCCGATGTATCGATGCAACGGGATAATTTCAGGCATTAGATAATGCCAAGTGCTAGCAGTTGTCCAAAATAAAACGGCCAATGTGTCAAAGAAACTTGACGATTCCAGGCATTAAGACATATCCAAGCGCAGCAGTTTTACAGGATTCAGCGATACCTCGTACAGGTTTCATCGTTTGATCAACCTCGGTTTTAGCTAGTTCTGTACCACAAACAATTTCATTTTGCTACCGTTGACTCGAGAACGGGTAAAATATTATACTCGGGTAGCTCAAATTTCTTGTTAGAATGAATGCTACTTAAATGATTCATTTAGCTTACCCATTCTGATTGTGTTGTGGTCAGAACTCATAAATGTTTGCAAAATACATCATGGACTCTGGATATAAGGCTTAAATAGAATGTGCACGCCAAACAAGCATTGGGAAGTGCATGAATTAAGGTCTAAGGACATGTACTGGCTTATTGGAAAATATTCCAAGCTGAGTATTGACAACAAATTGCTTAAATATAAGCAAGTGCTAAACCTGGACGTGTGGTAATAACTACTGTACACATGCCATCGTGAATACACCTTGGTATACACGATCATATCTACATAGATCTTGAAATGTCATCAAAAGGTGAATATGTTGTAGTGTGAACATAGTACTTTACTTATTCATCACTGTTTTTTTGGGGTCAAGAGGCAATTGTGTTATACATATATCTCGAAAACCCAAGCTGACTTCTGCGTGCGATCCTTAGTTTGGTTTGCGTTAATGGAGTCTGGGGGAGAAGATTCAACCACGAACTCTAGAGACTGAACAGCAACATGCACCTAGTTAAATTAAGATAGCTCAATGCGTATCATTTGATTTATTTTAGCACCTTACTAAAAAATTCGATTTTAATAAAATAATAACTCCTTATGCCGGTTGCTTGTATTTCTTAATGAAGTATTAGGTAATATAATTTGTTTACAATTTTAATTAGTCAAAACATATACAAGTGAAAGACCTAATATAGAAAAAAAAAACTCGATTATACGCTTAAGTACAAGGCAACTGGAGAGTACTCTTAAGTACAAAGAGATGGAGTACTCAATGGGATAAAGAATTAGATTTAAAATGATAATTAAGGAAATTTTAATTTTATTTAATACAAGAGTTGTATTAAATAAGCATTTAATTAGAATTTATTTAGGGACATTGCGGCTTTTTGGAAATAAAGGAACGGTAACGAAAGAAAACTTTTCTATCTCTTTAGGGTCATCTAGAGCGTTAATTTCTTCCAATAAATTTTCGGTAGGAGCTGTTTGGTTAGTTTCCATCTCATCATACGTTGTTTTGCTATTTCCAATGCAAAGGTGGCTCTCATTTAGAGGTTGATCCTGTAAAATAGATAAAATAAATTAATAGACATTAGTTGACCAAGATTTGATAAGTAAGGATAAACTATACAATTTCTTAGAATGATAACAAAGAGATGAGGAACAGGAATGGAAGAGATGAAGACAATAGGAAAACACCCTTCAAAAAGTTACATAATCATGCTGATTATGGAATCCGCCTGATCGACTGCGGAGGAAGTAACTCACATCCGCAATCGAAATTCGACCCTGTTCCGTCGCATGAACTACATTGCCGGTCCGCGAAACATCCCTATCAACCCCTTCTGTAATCAGCTGTTAGCTGTCAATTTTGATGTTGTTGATTCAATTGTTCCCAAGAATAGTTATTTACGGAGTGAATTACAGTATAGTCAACTAGGAGTCAACTGGCCTTTTTATGCATTCAGAACAGCAAGAAAATTACTCCCAAGATGTTTGTTGTAAAATAAAAGTAGGGAGAAGGATATTTAAACGACGTAGAAGAAGTTATATTTCCTTTTTTCCTCCAAATCCGCAACTCATTTGATTGGGATTGAAAACGTCACAAAATGTATGAAGTGCGGATGAATTAAGTTTACTATAATAGCATTTTTTAAGCACAACTTCACCGACATCCGCTCAGTTTCTGGATTGCGTTTTCCATAATAGGAAAATATGCGGAAATTTTCCCTCCGCAGTCGATCCGCCGGTTTACATAATCGGTATGAATATAAACTTTCGTATATATAAGTCGCCTTCACGGCACGTGAACGAAAAACCAACCCACTGCAGACTTTTATTTTCGGTTTTAATATGCATTGTCTTTTTTATTTTTTGAAAAAAGAATGTTCTTTTTAGGATATAATATGAATGACTATGTATTCTTCCTGTCTGCTGTAAGCTTTGCATTTACTTGAGTTAAGGAAATGGGTGAGCTAATGGAGCAAAGGTACGCAGCCGAGCAGCCGTATCAATTCATTCCTGCTCAGAACGTCGAGCAACAGTCCACTTTGCGAAGATAAAAAACAAAATAAATCTTGAATTTCTGTATTTGTGTTTTATGTTCTGCTCTGCAACTGATTCGAACATCATTCTTTAAAATTGTATATAAGATCTAACCTACTTCTAGCGTTACTTCGCATATTGAAAAAGCCAAAACTAAAAAAATTTGTTTCAAACCCTTTTTCAAAAAAATCTTAATAAAATTTCTCTATATTTTACCGTTTCTTAAGAATGTATAAAGTATGAACAGCAAACAAACATTAATTGTTTATTAACAGAAAGGAAGAATATGAAAACAACAATAATCGTTTGATCCAATGGGAGATAATAGCCCAATTCTAACATGCCTCTCTAATGTGATGGAAAATTGTAATGAACGATTTTTTTTGAAATGTAGACACCTGAAACACTATTGTGTGGCTTCAAGAATAATATCGATAGCGTCATGAAAAACTAGCCATAGAGCCAGTGATTAGGCACACCACTACCATGTTTTTATATTCGATATATATTTTCAAACACCTGCCATTTATTGTCTGAATGCAGAGGTTATTTATCAGTATCTTAATGGTCTTTATATACCTATTTTACATAGTGTGAAAAAGACATACCCCTTAGCCATGAGACGAATTTGCTAATCGCAATTACTTGCGCTTGGAAGCAGCAGCGAGTCTGAACGCGAACAGATTTATTCAGAATCACGAACTCTGAGAAAACGTTACTTCCTACTCTTTCTTCCGTCTTTGCAATATGTGTAATATGTATGACTTTACCATGATACCAGTTTTACAGCAGCTTGATGCCAGGGTGAAGGTAATCTGCTACATGGCCTTCATAAGGCCAGCTATGGTGTAAGGTTTTACCCTGTTTTTCAACGTGAGTCCTTCCCAGATGGAAAAGATGAGGGTGTTCGAGAGACGGTGTCTTAGGACTTGTCTCCGATAGTATCGAACACCCGAGTCTGAGTACAAGAAGTACTTTCCTAACGAGGTCTTGTACAACAGGGCAAACGTGAAAAGGATACACAATTTCATCATTAAATTAATAAGAAGTCATATTACAAAAAGTATGACTTCTACCAACAGTCTGATCACCGGGGCTTATTACAGCATTTATTTTTATCATGAAAAGCGTCACATCGGCTTTGTTCCACCTGAAGCATTTCTCCACATCGCCGCCCCTGACTAAAATTTTTCCAGTTTTAGTGGCCGTAAGTCTAAAGGGATGTCCTAAGGATTACAAAAAAAGCACCCGCGAAGTGTCAGTAAGATAGAATTTAGAACTTGAATTGTTAGATATTAAGATAGATCCAACCTGGCGGGAGCCAGCAACGGACTAAGAGTGTGATTCGGGTATTTTAACATCCCCACTCTACACTTTTGGAGCCAATCATAGATATTACTTCGATCCAGGATATATGAAGGTATGATAAGGGAAAATATGCGATCGCCTGTTTATCTCTTGCAACGAAAAAGTGCTCAGAGTCGCCTATAAGGGGATTTCCAGAGTACTGTGTGAACGCCCAAGTCCCTTTTGTACCTGTAACGAGTTTCAAACGATGCACACCATCTCTTTTTCGATCTTAAGGCCGCATACGAAGGCACAAGTCTGTCTAGCTGTTATGCAGGTGTCGCTGACAGTGTCGCACGTGAAGAACATTCGAAACTGCAGAGAAAATGAAATACATGCTTTTGAGCAAGAATCCAAGAATCCAAAAACACAAGTACAATGTTGAGGTGGTAAAGCAAATTTTTTCTTCCTTAACTGACGGTCCTGGCCACACTGCTTTCAGTCATCAAGATCAAACTGTCTTGCATCCGCGACGACTTGATCTTCCAAATGCTCGGTCTTAATCTCTTTCTGGAGCCAGAAAGCTCGGATTCGAAGACCCTCTTAGATGGAGCCTTTTGTTCATAAGCTCGATGTGGCCGGGCCAGTAAAGTCGACGCATGTTTGCCTTCCGGACTACATCCACATCATGCTACAGCTGATAGAGTTCGCGGTTGTGTCTTCCCCTCCATTCACTTTATGTTATTATAACTGTAGATTGTCCTAGGTGGTGTATGATGGAACGTTTCTTTGTCGATATTCTGTTGTGTCTTCGTTGACCTTAAGGCCAGCTCGTTTTGATTATTATACAATTACCATAAATCCTTCCACTACATCACTTTGAGAAACGCGCCACGATATCGAAGTCATCCCAACAGTTGGACTGATTTATAAAAGATAGTGCCTTCCGTGTTTATAGCTGCACGCCGCACTATCATCTCTAGAACCTAATTGAAGAAATCACATGACAGACTCTAATGGATGAGCGGCAATGCAACCACATATCTTTGGCGTTCATGTCGAATGTTCGCACATCCAGGATATTTGGCGCGCGTCTTCCGTCAATGAGCACATGGTAAATTTTACTGTCGATTCTACCGTCCGGGGATAGTCATGTTAGTGTGTAGATTATTTAGCGAGGGAAGCTTGTGCAGCATATGACCATATTATATTTGTCAGTGAGTCGGAAGCTGTTATCCGATGTCGTGTCGTGGAGGCTGAATTTTCGATCACTCCGCCAAAGACGTTTTCTTTACCGATTTTGACAGAGTATTCAGATTCATCGGTTGGGGGGTTAACAGGAAAGACGATACAATTGTGTGTTAGTGCGGAACGTGCACGCTGTCTGTCCGCCTTTTAATAGCCTTGCAATACAGCTGTCCTTTTCAAACTTTTGTAACGATTTAGTATTACAGATCATCTGATTAACAATGCAATATGTGCATGACAATCTGTTGACCATCAGTAACATCTTGTTGAAAGTAAGTAAAATAATTACTTTTGGCAAAGAATGGACGTAAAGGAGAATTGTAAATGGATGGTGATTTATAAATTTCTTCCTTATCCACGAGTCTCTTCGTAGTATCCAATAAGGTACTAAAGAGCCGGATTTTGATTTTGTAGTGTTGGTTTTTGTTGACCACAATGTCATATACAATGGAAAGTACTCCATTCCAGTCAGCAGCATCAGGATTTCCAGCAATCTATTTCCAGACATATCGAATCCCGTTGATGGATCTGGTGATTCGATGTTTTCGCCTCTAAGCGGACAGTGGACAGTACAATCTGTCGTTTTTGTTGAGATAAAATTCAATTGTAGTTCTCTTTTCTGTTAAAGAGTTCCCAAATATTGATTTGTCAACACCTTGCACTAAGGCCTAGAGATAACGTGTACAAATTTAAACTCTTCTACGACGGCAATTATTACAAAGTTGACAGCACACATGATATTATATTATTTAGTATTCGATTATTTATGTAGATGATTCCTTGATGCAAAAGAAGAAAGAAAGAAAAAATTAAAAGTTATATGTTTAAATTTGTATCTCTTGGTACGGCTCTGTTATTGTATGCCCCATCCACAAAAAAGTCTATCCTCCTGCAAAAGCTTATCCTATCCTATCCCTGCTCAACGCGCGTGTGTGAATTTTCAGCACGTACCGGTTCGGTTTAAAAACCTCTGAAACATACGAAACTTACTCAAGATTTCGGCAAGTGGATTCAATGTCGTATGATTTCTTCAATTTGGTGCACTATCTTCTACAAGTAAGGCCAACGATATAAACTTATGGTTAAGAAGAGAAAGACGAGTATATACTGCCGAGCGGAAACCAATTTGTCACTCAGCGCTTGGGTTGAAACATAACTATCACCAGCTTTAACTGTGAACTTCACGAATGGTATCGCATTTAGAAACCGATTCTACTTCGGTTAGCCAAAACAACTGGGTTCATAACTCCTTACTTGAAGGACCAAAAACATGTTCTACAGAACACTTAAACAAACAAGACTGACAATGTTAAGCAAAACTACAGGGCTGATTCTGTGTACTTTTGAAAGGATATATGGTGCTATGTGTGAGGAAGGTGAAAGGATGAGAAGACACAACAGCGAACTCTACGAGCTTTACCGAAATGTTTATTTAGCCCGGAAGGCAAGAATAAGCATCTCAAACGCATCGCAGATCGTACAACAGGATCAATCTCAATCTGGGGAGTATATATCATTTCAAAGACTATCAAGAAGCTATCGAAGAGACAAAGAAACACAATCACCACCTTACGCAATGATAGATAGAGCACTGATGTCATCGGCAACTTTGTTCAAATTTTTGTGAAAACCCGAAGCTTTCTTAACTGATTCAAACCAAACTCGGAGCACTATCCCACACGTTCCACATCATCATCACATTCTGACATGGACCAGAGGAAATTATTGCATTCCAAAACGATCATCGTAAAACAACAAGACCTGATGCAGCTGCAGCAACATAACGTCGGCAGTAGCTATATGTCAGCATTTCTCCCATTTCAATTACTATAATTAATGTGTACAGAACAACGAGTTCTATGAACTAAGACTAGCATGAGCAGCAACCGGAATACTAGTCCGCTCGAAACAATCCCCGAAAATGACCTGATCTTCAACTTCAAGGGCAGTTCGGAAAATAATAACCAAAGTCAGGAAACGCGTACTACCCCTGAGTTTGAATCACTCATTACTTCGATTGTTACCCGTGTATTTAAAGAACATGGTCAACTCATGGTACAAAATGCATTGAATCCAATCGCCGAACATATGCAGGCTAATGATACAGTAATCTACATTGAATATAGAGATGACCTCTCTGCCTTAGATAGGATGCCTGACATATTAGGAAACATTAGCGCTTTCTCAGGCGACGCAGGAGAATTCTGAGAGTTCTGGAGACCTATGAAATAATAATTTATACTTCAAACCGATGTGGCACTGGAATTTTTTAATACTCCTCTTAATTGAAAGAGTCTTGCCATGCGTTATGCTGACAAGCGAGATTTGGCTACCCTCGAGTACCAAATGTCATCTACAGTTCAAGGTTCTGTCGATTCAGGTTTCAGCCAGAGTCCTCATATAGTGACAAAGCGCTAGAAACGCATAAGGGGACATAAAGATCTGGCAAGGTTACTTGGGATCAGAGAATCCATGGATCTACCCCGGGCTTTCCATCTTCTATACCTTAAGTTGGAGAACGAAATGGAAAAATTCTAATATCTCCCAACATCAGAGGTTCAGTAGGCCAATGCAGTAACAACAACAACCTTTAATGCAAGAATTCCAAATCGAATCGGCGCGGAGGCATGGACAATCTCGAAGGAGGATGAAGAAGTCCTTGGTCTCTTTGAGAGAAAAGTTCTACGCACGATCTTTGGTCCTGTTTGTGTTGACGGGTTCACGGAGAAGATTCAATCACGAACTGTACGGGCTGTTCAGCGACATGAGCCTAGCTAGGCGTCTACGGATCCAACGCCTACAGTGGCTAGGTCATGTAGAGCGTATGGACACCACAGCTCCGGCCCGAAGAATCTTCGAATCCGAACCTGTCGGACAACGCAACAGAGGACGCCCGCGTTTAAGGTGGCGCACCCAAGTGGAGAAGGACCTTAACCAACTTGGTGTGCGAAACTGGAGACAGCTAGCCAGGCTTCGCGCTAGTTGGAGAGGCATGTTGGTTGAGGCCCAGGTCCACCCCGGACTGTAGCGCCACACAAAGAAGAAGCAGAAGTGTTCAAACGCCTTGCTTGAGAGCTAGTCCCAGCCATTGCCATTCGCTCTTCCCTAGAGATCCCTTCTACCATTGTCTCATCCAACAGGTGCTCGGGATAAACTTCCCTCTTTTCACCGAATATCTTGTCCAGTTCACTCAAAATAAATGATAATTAATGAAAGAAACTTAATTACTTGTAACGTACCGCTCAAATGGACAAGTTACTCTATCTCTGCCGGTTTTACTATTGTGTAGCTTCGACTGTTTATACCGGCGTTCCAAAGTTCGATACTTCCCGTGCAACTGTGATATCGTGAAATGGTACCCTTCTTTGGAAAGAGCGTCAGTGATTGATTGCCACATTTTGCTTTTATTTTTCAAGCTCAAACATTTGCCAACCTTCGGCATAAGCTCTTCTAATTTGTCGATCAGAAACTTTGTTGGCGCTTCTAACCAAATTGCTCCTTCCTTTGTGTCCTCAATCACAGGACTAATTTCAGACACAATTATGTTTGGAATGTAGTCTCGTGATTGAGAAAGGATCTCGTTTGTTAAATGCTCCTTATATGCTTCATCTGAAAAACCATTTAAAAATATTATTTAATTAAAAATATTATTAATCAAATTAAAAAAATATTATTACCAGTTTGTATCTTCCGGAATGTGTTTGGCGCTCGTGCAGTTGCACATCCCTCGATTTGTTCTTGCTATTTTCCATATTATTTTTTTTTGTGTTGATTTTTCCTTCTATGATAAAACAAATTAATAAAAGTGATTTCCAATTTTCAAAATATTTATCACAAAACAAACCTTTAAGAATGGTTAATTGAAATCTGAAAAAATACCGCTGAATGAACTGTCGTTTGCTGTTTTTATTTTGAATTTGACAGTCTTCAATTTTCTGCCCACAGAATTTTCTGTAGCAGAAATTCGCAGGGTGGGGAATTTTTTTACACTCTCGTGAGCACGCTCTTCTGTCAAAAACTACGAACAAATCAGCAAATGGAACGGCTTTGGACATTTTTCCTGTGATTTTCGGTGAATTTCACAGCAATTGGAACATATTGGACTAATTTGTTATCACTCATATATGTCATCACAATAAACTTGTGATTCATACTCTATAAGAATTCTTGTGAGTAATTCATTTTTTGTTTTGTTTATCGTCAATCACTTCATCACCATCAGTCTTGACCCTCTTTGTAGCACAAAGAAATACAATTTGCTACCATTGACATGGAACAGGTATGTATGGAAGTATGTCTCAAAAATTTAACTCAATTATCTGACTCATTTTGGCCGGTCACAAATTATAAATGATTCATCCTTTATGAGCTTTCTGATGATACGTATTTTGTTATTCTAACAATTATTGTTTAAGAAAGAAACTGCTGTTCGTCAGTTTTCGCCAATGAATTTAGGCAATGCCAAGCGAATGCAGTTGTCTTACAAATTTTATCTTTAAAAAGGAGTCTTGCGAGTAATAATTTGGATGGTATTCTCTCAAATAGTGTAGTTTTAGAATGAAACTGCCGTTCGTCAGTTCATGAAGGACCTTGGACATTTCCAAACGACAGCAGTTGTCCAGAATGCGTCGGCCTATGTGTCGATGCAACTAGATGATTTTAGGCATGCTAGTTTTTCGTACGCAACAGTAAACTTGGTGAGAACAATATCATCAACAAATAGCCTCGAATCACAAGTAAAAACTTCATCGTTTGATAAAGTTCGGATTTGGCCAGTTTAGTACCACAGAGAAATTCTATTTGCTACCCTTGACACGGGAACTGGTTAAAAGTTAATCGGTCACACAAGCGAAAATAAGTTGTTTCGAATTCAAACACCGTTTTGTCGATGCAACGGGACGATTCCTTCCATGTAAACATTGTCAATCGCGAGCTGTTGTTTATAAATAAACGACAACGATGCAACGGAACGGTTTTTGGGACGCAATAGACTTTGGAGACTGCAGTCGTCGAACATTAAACGGCCAATGTGTCTAACCAACTTAACGATTCCACGCATTTAGATATATCCAAGCACCTGCAGTTGTCCAGGATTCAAAGGCCGATGTATCGATGCAACGGGATAATTTCAGGCATTAGATAATGCCAAGTGCTAGCAGTTGTCCAAAATAAAACGGCCAATGTGTCAAGGAAACTTGACGATTCCAGGTATTAAGACATATCCAAGCTCCGCCGTTTTACAGGATTCAGTGATACCTCGTACTGGTTTCATCGTTTGATCAACCTCGGTTTTAGCTAGTTCTGTACCACAAACAATTTCATTTTGCTACCGTTGACTCGAGAACGGGTAAAAAATTATACTCGGGTAGCTCAAATTTCTTGTTAGAATGAATGCTACTTAAATGATTCATTTAGCTTACCCATTCTGATTGTGGTGTGGTAACAACTCATAAATGTCTGCAAAATACATCATGGACTCTGGATATAAGGCTTAAATAGAATGTGCACGCCAAACAAGCATTGGGAAGTGCATCAATTAAGTTCTAAGCACATGTACTGGCTTATTGGAAAATATTCCAAGTTGAGTATTGCATAATTGCATAAATATAAGCAAGTGCTAAATCTGGACGTGTGGTAATAACTACTGTACACATGCCATCGTGAATACGCCTTGGTATACACGATCATATCTACATAGATCTTGAAATGTCTTCAAAAGGTGAGTATGTGTAGTGTGAACATAGTACATTACTTATTCATCACTGTTTTTTTGGGCTCAAGCGGCAATTGTGTTATACATATATCTCGAAAACCCAAGCTGACTTCTGCGTGCGATTCTTGGTTCGGTTTGCGTTAATGGAGTCTGGGGGAGAAGATTCAACCACGAACTCTAGAGACTGAACAGCAACATGCACCTAGTTAAATTAATATAGCTCAATGCATATCATTTGATTTGTTTTAGCACCTTACTAAAAAATTCGATTGTAATAAAATAATAACTCCTTATGCCGGTTGATTGTATTTCTTAATGAAATATTAGGTAATATAATTTTTTTACAATTTTAATTATTCAAAACGAAAGACGATATAGAGAAAAACTCTCGATTATAAGATTAAGTACAAGGCAACTGGAGAGTACTCTTAAGTACAAAGAGATGGAGTACTCAATGGGATAAAGAATTAGATTTAAAATGATAATTAAGGAAATTTTAATTTTATTTAATACAAGAATTGTATTAAATAAGCATTTAATTAGAATTTATTTAGGGACATTGCGGCTTTTTGGAAGTAAAGGAACGGTAACGAAAGAATACTTTTCTAGCTCTTTAGGGTCATCTCGGTAGGAGCTGTTTGGTTAGTTTCCATCTCATTATACGTTGTTTTGCTATTTCCAATACAAAGGTGGCTCTCATTTAGAGGTTGATCCTGTAAAATAGATAAAATAAATTAATCGACATTAGTTGACAACGATTTGATAAGTAAGGATAAACTATACAATTTCTTAGAATGATAACAAAGAGATGAGGAAGAGGAATGGAAGAGATAAAGACAATTGGAAAACACCCTTCAAAAAGTTACATAATCATGCTGATTATGGAATCCGCCTGATCGACTGCGGAGGAAGTAACTCACATCCGCAATCGAAATTCGACCCTGTTCCGTCGCATGAACTACATTGCCGGTCCGCAAAACATCCCTATCAACCCCTTCTGTAATCAGCTGTTTGCTGTCAATTTTGATGTTGTTGATTCAATTGTTCCCAAGAATAGTTATTTACGGAATGAATTACAGTATAGTCAACTAGGAGTCAACTGGCCTTTTTATGCATTCAGAACAGCAAGAAAATTACTCCCAAGATGTTTGTTGTGAAATAAAAGTAGGGAGAAGGATATTTAAACGACGTAGAAGAAGTTATATTTCCTTTTTTCCTCCAAATCCGCAACACATTTGATTGGGATTGAAAACGTCACAAAATGTGTGAAGTGCGGATGAATTAAGTTTACTATAATAGCATTTTTTAAGCACAACTTCACCGACATCCGCTCAGTTTCTGGATTGCGTTTTCCATAATAGGAAAATATGCGGAAATTTTTCCTCCGCAGTCGATCCGCCGGTTTCCATAATTGGTATGAATATAAACTTTCGTATATCTAAGTCGCCTTCACTGCACGTGAACGAAAAACCAACCCACTGTAGACTTTTATTTTCGGTTTTAATATGCATTGTCTTTTTTATTTTTTGAAAAAAGAATGTTCTTTTTAGGATATAATATGAATGACTATGACTTCTTCCTGTCGTGCTGTAAGCTTTGCATTTACTTGAGTTAAGGAAAAGGGTGAGCTAACGGAGCAAAGGTACGCAGCCGAGCAGCCAAATCAATTCATTCCTCCTCCGAACGTCGAGCAACAGTCCACTTTGCGAAGATAAAAAACAAAATAAATCTTGAATTTCTGTATTTGTGTTTTATGTTCTGCTTTGCAACTGATTCGAACATCATTCTTTAAAATTGTATATAAGATCTAACCTAATTCTAGCGTTACTTCGCATATTGAAAAAGCCAAAACTAAAAAAATTTGTTTCAAACCCTTTTTCAAAAAAAATCTTAATAAAGTTTTACCGTTTCTTAAGAATGTATAAAGGATGAACAGCAAACAAACATTAATTGTTTATTAACAGAAAGGAAGAATATGAAAACAACAATAATCGTTTGATCCAATGGGAGATAATAGACCAATTCTAACATGTCTCTCTGATGTGATGGAAAATTGTAATGAACGAATTTTTTTGAAATGTAGACACCTGAAACACTATTGTGTGGCTTCAAAAATAATATCGATAGCGTCATGAAAAACTAGCCTTAGAGGCAGTGATTAGGCACACCACTACCATGTTTTTCTATTCGATATATGTTTTCAACCAACTGCAGGTTATTTATCAGTATCTTAATGGTCTTTATATACCCATTTTACATAGTGTGAAAAAGACATACCCCTTAGCCATGAGAAGAATTTGCTAATCGCAATTACTTGAGCTTGGAAGCCGCAACGAGTCTGAACGCGTACAGATTTATTCAGAATCACGAACTCCGAGAAAACGTTACTTCCTACTCTTTCTTCTGTCTTTGCAATATGTGTAATATGTATGACTTTACTATGATACCAGTTTTACAGCAGCTTGATGCCAGGGTGAAGGTAATCTGCTACATGGCCTTCATAAGGCCAGCTATGGTATAAGGTTGTACCCTGTGTTTCAACGTGAGTCCTTCCCAAATGGAAAAGATGAGGGTGTTCGAGAGACGGTGTCTTAGGACTTGTCTCCGGTTGTATCGAACACCCGAGTCTGAGTACAAGAAGTACTTTCCAAACGAGGTCCTGTACAACAGGGCAAAAGTGAAAAGGATACACAATTTCATCATTAAATTAACAAGAAGTCATATTACAAAAAGTATGACTTCTACCAACAGTCTGATCACCGGGGCTTATTACAGCATTTATTTTTATCATGAAAAGCGCCACAACGGCTTTGTTCCACCTGAAGCATTTCTCCACATCGCCGCCCCTGACTGAAATTTTTTCCAGTTTTCGTGGCCGTAAGTCTAAAAGGATGTCCTAAGGATTACAAAAAAAAGCACCCGCGAAGTGTCAGTAAGATAGAATTTAGAACTTGAATTGTTAGATATTAAGATAGATCCAACCTGGTGGGAGCCAGCAACGGACTTAGATAGTGATTCGGGTATTTTAACATCCCCACTCTACACTTTGGGAGCCAATCATAGATATTACTTCGATCCAGGAAATACGAAGGAATGATAAGGGAAAAAATGCGATCGCCTGTTTATCTCTTGCAACGAAGAAGTGCTCAGAGTCGCCCATAAGGGCATTTCCAGCGTACTGTGTGAACTCCCAAGTCCCTTTTGTACCTGTAACGAGTTTCAAATCGCTGCACACCATCTCTGTTTCGATCTTAAGGCCGCATACGAAGCCACAAGTCTGTCTAGCTGTTATGCAGGTGTCGCTGACAGTGTCGCACGTGATGAACATTCGAAACTGCAGAGAAAATGAAATACATGCTTTTTAGCAAGAATCCATCCGTCAAACACCACCTGAAAAAGAAGATCACTATCGACAAGTACAATGTTGAGGTGGTGAAGCAAATTTTTTCTTCCTTAGCTGACGGTCCTGGCCACACTGCTTCCAGTCATCAAGACCAATCTGTCTTGCATCCGCGACGACCAAATGTTCGGTCTTAATCTCTTTCTCGAGCCAGAAAGCTCGGATTCGAAGACCCTCTTAGATGGAGCCTTTTTGTTCAAGCGCTCGATGTGGCCGGGCCAGTATAGTCGACGCATGTTTGCCTTTCGGACTACACCCACATCATGCTACAGCTGATAGAGTTCGCGGTTGTGTCTCCCCTCCATTCGCTTTATGTTATTATAACTGTCGATTGTCCTAGGTGGTGCATGATGGAACGTTTCTTTGTCGATATTCTGTTATGTCTTCGTTGACCTTAAGGCCACCTCGTTTTGATTATTATACAATTACCATAAATCCTTCCACTACATCACTTTGAGAAACGCGCAACGATATCGAAGTCATCCCAACAGTTGGACTGATTTATAAAAGATAGTGCCTTCCGTGTTTATATCTGCACGCCGCACTATCATCTCTAGAACCTAATTGAAGAAATCACATGACAGACTCTAATGGATGAGCGGCAATGCAACCACATATCTTTGGCGTTCATGTCGAATGTTCGCACATCCAGGATATTTGGCGCGCGTCTTCCGTCAGTGAGCACATGGTAAATTTTATTGTCGATTCTACCGTCCGGGGATCGTCAGGTTAGTGTGTAGATTATTTAGCGAGGGAAGCTTGTGCTGCATATGACCATATTATATTAGTCAGTGAGTCGGAAGCTGTTATCTGATGTCGTGTCGTGGAGGCTGAATTTCCGATCACTCCGCCAAAGATGTTTTCTTTACCGATTTTGACAGAGTATTCAGATTCATCGGTTGGGGGGTTAACAGGGAAGACGATACCATTGTGTGTTAGTGCGGAACGTGCACGCTGTCTGTCCGCCTTTTAACACGTTCTACCCGGCGTGGACCACCGGTGGTCCACGGGCACTGCGTATATCTGGCGGCGTGGACCACCTGTGGTCCACATGCAACCACTTTGTACAAAATTCGCACAATAACTAAGATTCTGCTGTCTGCCAACAATAACGAAAGCAATTGAATATTAAAAAATGCCGTTTTACGAACAAAATTTCAAATCGAGCGTGCTATTCTTATCAACATTGAAAAAAAACGCCGGGTAGAACGTGTTAATAGCCTTGCAATACAGCTGTCATTTTAAAACTTTTGAAACGATTTAGTATTACAGATCATCTGATTAACAATGCAATATGTGCAGGACAATCTGTTGTCCATCAGTAACATCTTGTTGAAAGTAAGTAAAATACTTACTTTCGGCAAAGAATGGACGTAAAGGAGAATTGTAAATGGATGGTGATTTATAAATTTCTTCCTTATCCACGAGTCTCTTCGTAGTATCCAATAAGGTACTAAAGAGCCGGATTTTGATTTTGTAGTGTTGGTTTTTGTTGGCCACAATGTCTTATACATTGGAAAGTACTCCATTCCAGTCAGAAGCATCAGGATTTCCAGCAATCTATTTCCAGACATATCCAATCCCGTTAATGGATCTGGTGATTCGATGATTTCGCCTCTAAGTAGACAGTGGACAGAACAATATGCCGTTCATTTTGTTGAGATAAAATTCAATTGTAGTTTTTTTTTCTGTTAAAGAGTTCCCAACTATTGATTTGTCAAAACCCTAGAGATAACGTGTACAAATTAAAACTGTCCTACGACGGCAATAATTTTTAAGGTCTAAGGACATGTACTGGCTTATTGGAAAATATTCCAAGCTAAGTATTGACAAGAAATTGCTTAAATATAAGCAAGTGCTAAATCTGGACGTGTGGTAATAACTACTGTACACATGCCATCGTGAATACACCTTGGTATATACGATCATATCTACATAGATCTTGAAATGTCATCCAAAGGTGAATATGTTGTAGTGTGAACATAGTTCATTACTTATTCATCACTGTTTTTTTGGGCTCAAGAGGCAATTGTGTTATACATATATCTCGAAAACCCAAGCTGACTTCTGCGTGCGATCCTTGGTTCGGTTTGCGTTAATGGAGTCTGGGGCAGAAGATTCAACCACGAACTCTAGAGACTGAACAGCAACATGCACCTAGTTAAATTAAGATAGCTCAATGCGTATTATTTGATTTGTTTTAGCACCTTACTAAAAAACTCGATAGTAATAAAATAATAACTCCTTATGCCGGTTGATTTTATTTCTTAATGACATATTAGGTAATATAATTTTTTTACAATTTTAATTAGTCAAAACATATACCAGTGAAAGACCTAATATAGAAAAAAAACTCGAGTATACGATTAAGTACAAGGCAACTGAAGAGATGGAATACTCAATGGGATAAAGAATTAGATTTAAAATGATAATTAAGGAAATTTTAATTTTATTTAATACAAGAGTTGTATTAAATAAGCATTTAATTTGAATTTATTAAGGGGCATTGCGGCTTTTTGGAAGTAAAGGAACGGTAACGAAAGAAAATTTTTCTGGCTCTTTAGGGTCATCTAGAGCGTTAATTTCTTCCAATAAATTTTCGGTAGGAGCTGTTTGGTTAGATTCCATCTCATTATACGTTGTTTTGCTATTTCCAATACAAAGGTAGCTCTCATTTAGAGGTTGATCCTGTAAAATAGAAAAAATAAATTAATAGACATTAGTTGACAACGATTTGATAAGTAAGGATAAACTATACAATTTCTTAGAATGATAACAAAGAGATGAGGAAGAGGAATGGAAGAGATGAAGACAATAGGAAAACACCCTTCAAAAAGTTACATAATCATGCTGATTATGGAATCCGTCTGATCGACTGCGGAGGAAGTAACTCACATCCGCAATCGAAATTCGACTCTGTTCCGTCGCATGAACTACATTGCCGGTCCGCAAAACATCCCTATCAACCCCTTCTGTAATCAGCTGTTTGCTGTCAATTTTGATGTTGTTGATTCAATTGTTCCCAAGAATAGTTATTTACGGAGTGAATTACAGTATAGTCAACTAGGAGTCAACTGGCCTTTTTATGCATTCAGAACAGCAAGAAAATTACTCCCAAGATGTTTGTTGTGAAATAAAAGTAGGGAGAAGGATATTTAAACGAAGTAGAAGAAGTCATATTTCCTTTTTTCCTCCAAATCCACAACTCATTTGATTGGGATTGAAAACGTCACAAAATGTATGAAGTGCGGATGAATTAAGTTTACTATAATAGCATTTTTTAAGCACAACAACAACACCGACATCCGCTCAGTTTCTGGATTGCGTTTTCCATAATAGGAAAATATGCGGAAATTTTCCCTCCGCAATCGATCCGCCGGTTTCCATAATCGGTAAGAATATAAACTTTCGTATATATAAGTCGCCTTCACGGCACGTGAACGAAAAACCAACCCACTGCAGACTTTTATTTTCGGTTTTAATATGCATTGTCTTTTTTATTTTTTGAAAAAAGAATGTTCTTTTTAGGATATAATATGAATGACTATGACTTCTTCCTGTCGTGCTGTAAGCTTTGCATTTACTTGAGTTAAGGAAAAGGGTGAGCTAACGGAGCAAAGGTACGCAGCCGAGCAGCCAAATCAATTCATTCCTCCTCCGAACGTCGAGCAATAGTCCACTTTGCGAAGATAAAAAACAAAATAAATCTTGAATTTCTGTATTTGTGTTTTATGTTCTGCTTTGCAAGTGATTCGAACATCATTCTTTAAAATTGTATATAAGATCTAACCTACTTCTAGCGTTACTTCGCATATTGAAAAAGCCAAAACTAAAAAAATTTGTTTCAAACCCTTTTTCAAAAAAAATCTTAATAAAGTTTTACCGTTTCTTAAGAATGTATAAAGGATAAACAGCAAACAAACATTAATTGTTTATTAACAGAAAGGAAGAATATGAAAACAACAATAATCGTTTGATCCAATGGGAGATAATAGACCAATTCTAACATGTCTCTCTGATGTGATGGAAAATTGTAATGAACGAATTTTTTTGAAATGTAGACACCTGAAACACTATTGTGTGGCTTCAAAAATAATATCGATAGCGTCATGAAAAACTAGCCATAGAGGCAGTGATTAGGCACACCACTACCATGTTT
This sequence comes from Eristalis arbustorum, assembly GCA_916610145.1. NCBI lineage: Eukaryota > Metazoa > Arthropoda > Insecta > Diptera > Syrphidae > Eristalis > Eristalis arbustorum. The sequence continues at coordinate 51,312,291 of OU744319.1, read as the reverse complement.
TTATATTCGATATATGTTTTCAACCACCTGCAGGTTATTTATCAGTATCTTAATGGTCTTTATATACCTATTTTACATAGTGTGAAAAAGACATACCCCTTAGCCATGAGAAGAATTTGCTAATCGCAATTACTTGAGCTTGGAAGCCGCAGCGAGTCTGAACGCGTACAGATTTATTCAGAATCACGAACTCCGAGAAAACGTTACTTCCTACTCTTTCTTCTGTCTTTGCAATATGTGTAATATGTATGTCTTTACCATGATACCATGATACCAGTTTTACAGCAGCTTGATGCCAGGGTGAAGGTAATCTGCTACATGGCCTTCATAAGGCCAGCTATGGTATAAGGTTGTACCCTGTGTTTCAACGTGAGTCCTTCCCAGATGGAAAAGATGAGGGTGTTCGAGAGACGGTGTCTTAGGACTTGTCTCCGGTTGTATCGAACACCCGAGTCTGAGTACAAGAAGTACTTTCCAAACGAGGTCTTGTACAACAGGGCAAACGTGAAAAGGATACACAATTTCATCATTAAATTAATAAGAAGTCATATTACAAAAAGTATGACTTCTACCAACAGTCTGATCACCGGGGCTTATTACAGCATTTATTTTTATCAAAAAAAGCGCCACAACGGCTTTGTTCCACCTGAAGCATTTCTCCACATCGCCGCCCCTGACTGAAATTTTTTCCAGTTTTCGTGGCCGTAAGTCTAAAAGGATGTCCTAAGGATTACAAAAAAAAGCACCCGCGAAGTGTCAGTAAGATAGAATTTAGAACTTGAATTGTTAGATATTAAGATAGATCCAACCTGGTGGGAGCCAGCAACGGACTTAGAGTGTGATTCGGGTATTTTAACATCCCCACTCTACACTTTGGGAGCCAATCATAGATATTACTTCGATCCAGGAAATACGAAGGACTGATAAGGGAAAAAATGCAGGCGATCGCCTGTTTATCTCTTGCAACGAAGAAGTGCTCAGAGTCGCCCATAAGGGCATTTCCACCATACTGTGTGAACTCCCAAGTCCCTTTTGTACCTGTAACGAGTTTCAAATCGCTGCACACCATCTCTGTTTCGATCTTAAGGCCGCATACGAAGGCACAAGTCTGTCTAGCTGTTATGCAGGTGTCGCTGACAGTGTCGCACGTGAAGAACATTCGAAACTGCAGAGAAAATGAAATACATGCTTTTTAGCAAGAATCCATCTGTCAAACACCACCTGAAAAAGAAGATCACTATCGACAAGTACAATGTTGAGGTGGTGAAGCAAATTTTTTCTTCCTTAGCTGACGGTCCTGGCCACACTGCTTCCAGTCATCAAGACCAATCTGTCTTGCATCCGCGACGACCAAATGTTCGGTCTTAATCTCTTTCTCGAGCCAGAAAACTCGGATTCGAAGACCCTCTTAGATGGAGCCTTTTTGTTCAAGCGCTCGATGTGGCCGGGCCAGTATAGTCGACGCATGTTTGCCTTCCGGACTACACCCACATCATGCTACAGCTGATAGAGTTCGCGGTTGTGTCTCCCCTCCATTCGCTTTATGTTATTATAACTGTCGATTGTCCTAGGTGGTGTATGATGGAACGTTTCTTTGTCGATATTCTGTTATGTCTTCGTTGACCTTAAGGCCACCTCGTTTTGATTATTATACAATTACCATAAATCCTTCCACTACATCACTTTGAGAAACGCGCAACGAAGTCATCCCAACAGTTGGACTGATTTATAAAAGATAGTGCCTTCCGTGTTTATATCTGCACGCCGCACTATCATCTCTAGAACCTAATTGAAGAAATCACATGACAGACTCTAATGGATGAGCGGCAATGCAACCACATATCTTTGGCGTTCATGTCGAATGTTCGCACATCCAGGATATTTGGCGCGCGTCTTCCGTCAGTGAGCACATGGTAAATTTTATTGTCGATTCTACCGTCCGGGGATCGTCAGGTTAGTGTGTAGATTATTTAGCGAGGGAAGCTTGTGCTGCATATGACCATATTATATTAGTCAGTGAGTCGGAAGCTGTTATCTGATGTCGTGTCGTGGAGGCTGAATTTCCGATCACTCCGCCAAAGATGTTTTCTTTACCGATTTTGACAGAGTATTCAGATTCATCGGTTGGGGGGTTAACAGGGAAGACGATACCATTGTGTGTTAGTGCGGAACGTGCACGCTGTCTGTCCGCCTTTTAATAGCCTTGCAATACATCTGTCATTTTCAAACTTTTGTAACGATTTAGTATTACAGATCATCTGATTAACAATGCAATATGTGCATGACAATCTGTTGATCATCAGTAACATCTTGTTGAAAGTAAGTAAAATACTTGCTTTTGGCAAAGAATGGACGTAAAGGAGAATTGTAAATGGATGGTGATTTATTAATTTCTTCCTTATCCACGAGTCTCTTCGTAGTATCCAATAAGGTACTAAAGAGCCGGATTTTGATTTTGTAGTGTTGGTTTTTGTTGGCCACAATGTCTTATACATATGAAAGTACTCCATTCCAGTCAGAAGCATCAGGATTTCCAGCAATCTATTTCCAGACATATCCAATTCCGTTGATGGATCTGGTGATTCGATGTTTTCGCCTCTAAGCGGACAGTGGACAGAACAATCTGTCGTTCATTTTGTTGAGATAAAATTCAATTGTAGTTCTCTTTTCTGTTAAAGAGTTCCCAAATATTGATTTGTCAAAACCCGAGAGATAACGTGTACAAATTTAAACTGTCCTACGACGGCAATAATTATTAAGGTCTAAGGACATGTACTGGCTTATTGGAAAATATTCCAAGCTAAGTATTGACAAGAAATTGCTTAAATATAAGCAAGTGCTAAATCTGGACGTGTGGTAATAACTACTGTACACATGCCATCGTGAATACACCTTGGTATATACGATCATATCTACATAGATCTTGAAATGTCATCCAAAAGTGAATATGGTGTAGTGTAAACATAGTTCATTTCTTATTCATCACTGTTTTTTTGGGCTCAAGAGGCAATTGTGTTATACATATATCTCGAAAACCCAAGCTGACTTCTGCGTGCGATTCTTGGTTCGGTTTGCGTAAATGGAGTCTGGGGGAGAAGATTCAACCACGAACTCTAGAGACTGAACAGCAACATGCACCTAGTTAAATTAAGATAGCTCAATGCGTATTATTTGATTTGTTTTAGCACCTTACTAAAAAACTCGATAGTAATAAAATAATAACTCCTTATGCCGGTTGATTTTATTTCTTAATGAAATATTAGGTAATATAATTTTTTTACAATTTTAATTAGTCAAAACATATACAAGTGAAAGACCTAATATAGAAAAAAACTCGACTATACGATTAAGTACAAGGTAACTGAAGAGATGGAGTACTCAATGGGATAAAGAATTAGATTTAAAATGATAATTAAGGAAATTTTAATTTTATATAATACAAGAATTGTATTAAATAAGCATTTAATTAGAATTTATTTAGGGGCATTGCGGCTTTTTGGAAGTAAGGGAACGGTAACGAAAGAAAACTTTTCTAGCTCTTTAGGGTCATCTAGAGCGTTAATTTCTTAAAATAAATTTTCGGTAGGAGCTGTTTGGTTAGATTCCATCTTATTATACGTTGTTTTGCTATTTCCAATACAAAGGTAGCTCTCATTTAGAGGTTGATCCTGTAAAATAGAAAAAATAAATTAAAAGACATTAGTTGACCAAGATTTGATAAGTAAGGATAAACTATACAATTTCTTAGAATGATAACAAAGAGATGAGGAAGAGGAATGGAAGAGATGAAGACAATAGGACACCCTTCAAAAAGTTACATAATCATGCTGATTATGGAGTCCGCCTGATCGACTGCGGAGGAAGTAACTCACATCCGCAATCGAAATTCGACCCTGTTCCGTCGCATGAACTACATTGCCGGTCCGCAAAACATCCCTATCAACCCCTTCTGTAATCAGCTGTTTGTTGTCAATTTTGATGTTGTTGATTCAATTGTTCCCAAGAATAGTTATTTACGGAGTGAATTAAAGTATAGTCAACTAGGAGTCAACTGGCCTTTTTATGCATTCAGAACAGCAAGAAAATTACTCCCAAGATGTTTGTTATAAAATAAAAGTAGGGAGAAGGATATTTAAACAAAGTAGAAGTTATATTTCCTTTTTTCCTTCAAATCCGCAACTCATTTGATTGGGATTGAAAACGTCACAAAATGTATGAAGTGCGGATGAATTAAGTTTACTATAATAGCATTTTTGTAGCACTACTTCACCGACATCCGCTCAGTTTCTGGATTGCGTTTTCTACAATAGGAAAATATGCGGAAATTTGTTCCCCCCGCAATCGATCCGCCGGTTTCCATTATCGGTATGAATATAAACTTTCGTATAGATAAGTCGCCTTCACGGCACGTGAGCGAAAAACCAACCCACTGCAGACTATTCTATTATTTTCGGTTTTAATATGCATTGTCTTTTTTATTTTTTGAAAAAAGAATGTACTTTTTTGGATATAATATGGATGACTATGACTTCTTCCTGTCGTGCTGTAAGCTTTGCATTTACTTGAGTTAAGGAAAAGGGTGAGCTAACGGAGCAAAGGTACGCAGCCGAGCAGCCGTATCAATTCATTCCTCCTCGGAACGTCGAGCAACAGTCCACTTTGCGAAGATAAAAAACAAAATAAATCTTGAATTTCTGTATTTGTGTTTTATGTTCTGCTCTGCAACTGATTCGAACATCATTCTTTAAAATTGTATATAAGATCTAACCTACTTCTAGCGTTACTTCGCATATTGAAAAAGCCAAAACTAAAAAAATTTGTTTCAAAACCTTTTTCAAAAAAATCTTAATAAAGTTTTACCGTTTCTTAAGAATGTATAAAGGATGAACAGCAAACAAACATTAATTGTTTATTAACAGAAAGGAAGAATATGAAAACAACAATAAACGTTTGATCCAATGCGAGATAATAGCCCAATTCTAACATGCCTCTCTGATGTGATGGAAAATTGTAATGAACGAATTTTTTTGAAATGTAGACACCTGAAACACTATTGGGTGGCTTCAAAAATAATATCGCTGGCGTCATAGAAAACTAGCCATAGAGGCAGTAATTAGGCACACCACTACCATGTTTTTATATTCGATATATGTTTTCAACCACCTGCCATTTACTGTCTGAATGCAGAGGTTATTTATCAGTATCTTAATGGTCTTTATATACCTATTTTACATAGTGTGAAAAAGACATACCCCTTAGCCATGAGAAGAATTTGCTAATCGCAATTACTTGAGCTTGGAAGCCGCAGCAACGAGTCTGAACGCGTACAGATTTGTTCAGAATCACGAACTCCGAGAAAACGTTACTTCCTACTCTTTCTTCCATTTTTGCAATATGTTAGTTAGTTAGTTAGTTTAGTTGACTTTTATTTTTAATAAATGTTTTAAAATTTAAATATTAACCTAAGTCATTTATGGTTTGGCCTATGGCCGTCTACCAGGTTGACAAAATATATACATAAGTTTTACATTAAAAATCTCCATCTATGATACGCTTTCTATAACAAAGTGCTGCTACTGAGTAGTCATATAAGGCCTTCCATCCTTTTTCTCCATTTAATATGCTAATTACTTCTTCTTCGTCTAAATTATGTTTTCCGAAAATTGAAATTCGAAATTCTTTAAGAATCGGGCAAACACCAAGAAAGTGTAAAATGTCTTCTCTCTTCTTCATATTGCATAGGTCACAGAGTATTTGTAAATCTGGTCTATGAGGTATAAAGTTTAACTGAACGAGTTCCCCTCTCAATTTGAAAATGGTGCGTATTTTGTCAACTGTGTGACTGTCAAGAAAGTATGTTTTTTCATTTAGAAAATGGTTTAGTTTGCTGTAATAATTTCTAAACAGTGATGATTCAGCTTCTTCGACATATTGGTCATATGAATGTCTACCAAAATTCTCTAGAATCGAGTTAAATTTCTCTCTTAAAAGATGATGCTCATTCTCCTGAATAGACAGGTTTAGTCCGCATTCAAAAGCTGTTTTCTTCCATTCTTCGCAAAGGTATCCGTTTGTTCTTATTATACTTCTTAAAACTACATTTGGTAATCTGCAATCGTTCATCTCTAGAATTTTTATGATATAGTTGAAGTGTATTTTCCGCGTGTACAATAACAAAGGAGGAGTTCCCGTTTCAAGATGTAGCATATAGTTCGGGGTATTTTTTGGTAACCGGAATATCTTCTTCAAAAAGTACCGAAGAAATTTTTCCACGGCATCGTAGGATTTGTAACCCCATACCTGAGCTCCGTAGAGCATTATATTATACATTATATTATATTTATTTTTGAAGCAACGTTCCCAAATAGAAGAGATAGCTCGTTTAGCAACAGCTAATTTTTCTTCAAAGTATGGTTTAAAATTTAAAGAGGACGATATTAGGATACCTAGGTATTTGTATCTGGATACTACTTCAATCTCTTCCCCGTCCAACTTCCACTTTTCCAAATGTGAGATGCGGCCTCCTGCATTTCTGAATATCATCATTTTTGATTTACCAAGATTTATGGTGAGATTCCAACTTTTACAAAAAGCATTAATCCTGTTTACCATTAATTGCATGCCTTGTATAGTGTCGCACAGAAAGACGATATCATCGGAATCTTATACCACCTTTGACATCATCTGTTATATCATTGATGTATAATATAAAAAGCAGTGCGCTAAGAATACAGCCTTGTTTAACCCCCATTGTAATTTCAAAATCTTCCGAAATTATGTCTGCATTCCATGCATATGCAATATTATTCTCATACAAGGCTCTCAGGATTCGAATAATTTTGGTTGATACACCGATTTTGGAAAGCTTGTAAAAGAGTGATTTACGTGGTATTGAATCAAACGCTGCTCGAAAATCAACAAAGAAGGCGTACAGCTTTTTTTTCTTGCTCTTATATTTTTCAGCAATGTTTGTTAAGCAGAATATCTGGTCGATTGTAGAATAACCTTTCCTAAAACCAGCTTGGAATTCTTTAAGGATGTTGTGTTCTTGAACCCATTCATACAATCTTTTGTAAATTAATGAAGCAAACAGCTTGGCTGAAGTGTTTAAAAATGTGATTCCTCTTTAGTTATTCGGGTCTCCGTAGTCGCCTTTTTTGTGTATAGGGAACATGATTGCTTGCCTGAATACATCGGGGATGCTAGCAGAGTGAAATATTCTGTTAAACTCGATTGTGAGAGAATTCATAATATCGTATGTGCAATTTTTATAGAACTCAAACGGAATGCGATCAATACCAGGTGCTTTATTTGATTTCGATTTGCTTATTACTTCATTGACTTCTTCCAGAGTAAATGCACAGTCTAATTTTTTGTCTAAGAGAAGGGGGGCTGCGTATTGGTATAGTGGCGAGGTTAATGGTGCATTAAGAAGTTTGTCAAAATGGGTCCTGAGTTGCTGGGCTTTAAGAGTTACAGAGATGTTAGACGTGTATCCATTTAGGTATTTGACAGCATTCCAGAACTGAGCAGAAGATTTTGAGGTGTTTATGATCGCAATGTTTTGTTGTTCAAATGCTACTTTTTTTACATAACAAATGCGCTTATATTCCTTGTTGGCATCCTGATAGAGTGCTTTAAAAATGTTGGAGTTATTCGACCTTAGAAGTTTGAGAAACTTGAAAGATTTATTTCTAGCTTTTATGCAATCCGAATCGAACCATTTTTGTTTATATATTTTATGAGATATTAAATCTTTCTGATGTGGTATGGATTTCTTTATTATTTCCGTTAGAGTTTCGATATTGAGTGTACAGTGCTGTGTGCGAAGTTCCATAAGATTCACATTCGTGTTTCGCTGATACGATTCCGTTATTCTGTCATTCCAGACAAATTTCGGCAGAAGACTTAATGGTTTTGCGTAAGCATAGTTAGTACTATCAGTAGAAATGAGGGTTACTTCCAAGGGCATGTGGTCCGAAAAGATCTCGCTTCCTACTTGAAACCTGTCCAGAAGCTTGAGCCAATTTCCCGAAACAAAACAGTAATCGATTATTGAGCATGATGTTCCTCTAATAAAGGTCAGTTCTCCATCTGGGTCTCCTTCACAACTACCATTCAACAAGCATATGTCATACTCATCAGCAAGTTCAAGTATATTTGTTCCTTTGTTATCACAAATTGGGTCTTTAGATTTACGACACGTCTTCAGCAGAGTAATGTTGTATCCCGATGCGAAGTTATTTTGTGTGAGTCCTACACGCCCGTTGAAATCTCCAATAAGCATTATATTCGTACAGTCAAAGGAGTGCAGTGAGTCGCAGAGTTTATCAAAATCACGATGCCATTGATTACAGTTTAAGTAGATAGGTACCAACACTACGTCCAATGTATTCACTTTCAAGTTTATAGCATCCATTTCACCAGCTTTTATAAAGGTACTCGTATACAGTCCTTCGAAGTCGTCACGAAAGCCGAATAGTGTTCCACCACTTCCTCTCCCGAAAAGTGAAGTTTTTACAGCGGGAGACCAGACTAGTTCATAGTTTGAGAAAATATTTTTAAATCTAATTTCTTCATTCTCTAATAGATGTGTTTCAAATAATACAAAAATATCAAAACTTTTTACATAATTAAAAAATGTTGCAAAATTCATCTTATATTTTAGACCTGATACATTGTAACTTAAAATTTGTATTTTCTTAGTAACTAGGATTTTTTCAGAATCTTTCTGGTAGACATGTGTACATCATGCGATGTGGCCTGGCCACATCGAGCGCTTGAACAAAAAGGCTCCATCTAAGAGGGTCTTCGAATCCGAGCTTTCTGGCTCGAGAAAGAGATTAAGACCGAACATTTGGAAGATTAAGTCGTCGCGGATGCAAGATAGTTTGGTCTTGATGACTGGAAGCAATGTGGCCAGGACCGTCAGCTAAGGAAGAAAAAATTTGCTTCACCACCTCAACATTGTACTTGTCGATAGTGATCTTCTTTTAGGTGGTGTTTGACAGATGGATTCTTGCTAAAAAGCATGTATTTCATTTTCTCTGCAGTTTCGAATGTTCTTCACGTGCGACAGTATAGTCGACGCATGTTTGCCTTCCGGACTACATCCACATCATGCTACAGCTGATAGAGTTCGCGGTTGTGTCTCCCCTCCATTCGCTTTATGTTATTATAACTATCGATTGTCCTAGGTGGTGTATGATGGAACGTTTCTTTGTCGATATTCTGTTGTGTCTTCGTTGACCTTAAGGCCAGCTCGTTTTGATTATTATACAATTACCATAAATCGTTCCACTACATCACTTTGAGAAACGCGCCACGATATCGAAGTAATCTAAAGAATGGACGTAAAGGAGAATTGTAAATGGATGGTGATTTATTAATTTCTTCCTTATCCACGAGTCTCTACGTAGTATCCAATAAGGTACTAAAGAGCCGGATTTTGGTTTTGTAGTGTTGGTTTTTGTTGGCCACAATGTCTTATACATATGAAAGTACTCCATTCCAGTCAGAAGCATCAGGATTTCCAGCAATCTATTTCCAGACATATCCAATTCCGTTGATGGATCTCGTGATTCGATGTTTTCGCCTCTAAGCGGACAGTGGACAGAACAATCTGTCGTTCATTTTGTTGAGATAAAATTCAATTGTAGTTCTCTTTTCTGTTAAAGAGTCCCCAAATATTGATCTGTCAAAACCCTAGAGATAACGTGTACAAATTTAAATTGTCCTACGACGGCAATAATTATTACGGTCTAAGGACATGTACTGGCTTATTGGAAAATATTCCAAGCTAAGTATTGACAACAAATTGCTTAAATATAAGCAAGTGCTAAATCTGGACGTGTGGTAATAACTACTGTACACATGCCATCGTGAATACACCTTGGTATATACGATCATATCTACATAGATCTTGAAATGTCATCAAAAGGTGAATATGTTGTAGTGTGAACATAGTTCATTACTTATTCATCACTGTTTTTTTTTGGCTCAAGAGGCAATTGTGTTATACATATATCTCGAAAACCCAAGCTGACTTCTGCGTGCGATCCTTGGTTCGGTTTGCGTTAATGGAGTCTGGGGGAGAAGATTCAACCACGAACTCTAGAGACTGAACAGCAACATGCACCTAGTAAAATTAAGATAGCTCAATGCATATCATTTGATTTGTTTTAGCACCTTACTAAAAAATTCGATAGTAATAAAATAATAACTCCTTATGCCGGTTGATTTTATTTCTTAATGAAATATTAGGTAATATAATTTTTTTACAATTTTAATTATTAAAAACGAAAGACGATATAGAGAAAAACTCTCGATTATACGATTAAGTACAAGGCAACTGGAGAGTACTCTTAAGTACAAAGAGATGGAGTACTCAATGGGATAAAGAATTAGATTTAAAATGATAATTAAGGAAATTTTAATTTAATTTAATACAAGAGTTGTATTCAATAAGCATTTAATTAGAATTTATTTAGGGACATTGCGGCTTTTTGGAAATAAAGGAACGGTAACGAAAGAATACTTTTCTAGCTCTTTAGGGTCATCTCGGTAGGAGCTGTTTGGTTAGTTTCCATCTCATTATACGTTGTTTTGCTATTTCCAATTCAAAGGTGGCTCTCATTTAGAGGTTGATCCTGTAAAATAGATAAAATAAATTAAAAGACATTAGTTGACCAAGATTTGATAAGTAAGGATAAACTATACAATTTCTTAGAATGATAACAAAGAGATGAGGAAGAGGAATGGAAGAGATGAAGACAATTGGAAAACACCCTTCAAAAAGTTACATAATCATGCTGATTGTGGAATCCGCCTGATCGACTGCGGAGGAATTAACTCACATCCGCAATCGAAATTCGACCCTGTTCCGTCGCATGAACTACATTGCCGGTCCGCAAAACATCCCTATCGACCCCTTCTGTAATCAGCTGTTTGTTGTCAATTTTGATGTTGTTGATTCAATTGTTCCTAAGAATAGTTATTTACGGAGTGAATTAAAGTATACTCAACTTGGAGTCAACTGGCCTTTTTATGCATTCAGAACAGCAAGAAAATTACTCCCAAGATGTTTGTTATAAAATAAAAGTAGGGAGAAGGATATTTAAACGAAGTAGAAGAAGTTATATTTCCTCTTTTCCTCCAAATCCGCAACTCATTTGATTGGGATTGAAAACGTCACAAAATGTATGAAGTGCGGATGAATTAAGTTTACTATAATAGCATTTTTGTAGCACTACTTCACCGACATCCGCTCAGTTTCTGGATTGCGTTTTCTATGATAGGAAAATATGCGGAAATTTTCACTCCGCAGTCGATCCGCCGGTTTCCATAATTGGTATGAATATAAACTTTCGTATATATAAGTCGCCTTCACGGCACGTGAACGAAAAACCAACCCACTGCAGACTTTTATTTTCGGTTTTAATATGCATTATCTTTTTTATTTTTTGAAAAAAGAATGTTCTTTTTAGGATATAATAGGAATTACTATGACTTCTTCCTGTCGTGCTGTAAGCTTTGCATTTACTTGAGTTAAGGAAAAGGGTGAGCTAACGGAGCAAAGGTACGCAGCCGAGCAGCCGTATCAATTCATTCCTCCTCAGAACGTCGAGCAACAGTCCACTTTGCGAAGATAAAAAACAAAATAAATCTCGGATTTCTATATTTGTGTTTTATGTTCTGATCTGCAACTGATTCGAACATCATTCTTTAAAATTGTATCTAAGATCTAACCTACTTCTAAAATTTGTTTCAAACCCTTTTAAAAAAAATCTTCATAAAGTTTTACCGTTTCTTAAGAATGTATAAAGGATGAACAGCAAACAAACATTAATTGTTTATTAACAGAAAGGAAGAATATTAAAACAACAATAATCGTTTGATCCAATGGGAGATAATAGCCCAATTCTAACATGTCTCTCTGATGTGATGGAAAATTGTAATGAACGAATTTTTTTGAAATGTAGACACCTGAAACACTATTGTGTGGCTTCAAAAATAATGTCGATAGCGTCATGAAAAACTAGCCATAGAGGCAGTGATTAGGCACACCTCTACCATGTTTTATATTCGATATATATTTTCAACCACCTGCCATTTATTGTCTGAATGCAGAGGTTATTTATCAGTATCTTAATGGTCTTTTTATACCTATTTTACATAGTGTGAAAAAGACATACCCCTTAGCCATGAGAAGAATTTGCTAATCGCAATTACTTGCGCTTGGAAGCCGCAGCAACGAGTCTGAACGCGTACAGATTTGTTCAGAATCACGAACTCCGAGAAAACATTACTTCCTACTCTTTCTTCCATCTTTGCAATATGTGTAATATGTATGACTTTACCATGATACCATGATACCAGTTTTACAGCAGCTTGATGCCAGGGTGAAGGTAATTTGCTACATGGCCTTCATAAGGCCAGTCATGGTGTAAGGTTTTACCCTGTGTTTCAACGTGAGTCCTTCCCAGATGGAAAAGATGAGGGTGTTCGAGAGACGGTGTCTTAGGACTTGTCTCCGGTTGTATCGAACACCCGAGTCTGAGTACAAGAAGTACTTTCCTAACGAGGTCTTGTACAACAGGGCAAACGTGAAAAGGATACACAATTTCATCATTAAATTAATAAGAAGTCATATTACAAAGAGTAGGATTTTTATCAACAGTCTGATCACCGAGGCTTATTACAGCATTTATTTTTATCATGAAAAGCGCCACAATGGCTTTGTTCCACCTGAAGCATTTCTCCACATCGGCGCCCCTGACTGACATTTTTTCCAGTTTTCGTGGCCGTAAGTCTAAAAGGATGTCCTAAGGATTACAAAAAAAAGCACCCGCGAAGTGTCAGTAAGATAGAATTTAGAACTTGAATTGTTAGATATTAAGATAGATCCAACCTGGTGGGAGCCAGCAACGGACTTAGAGTGTGATTCGGGTATTTTAACATCCCCGCTCTACACTTTGGGAGCCAATCATAGATATTACTTCGATCCAAGAAATACGAAGGAATGATAAGGGAAAAATGCAGGCGATCGCCTGTTTATCTCTTGCAACGAAGAAGTGCTCAGAGTCGCCCATAAGGGCATTTCCAGCGTACTGTGTGAACTCCCAAGTCCCTTTTGTACCTGTAACGAGTTTCAAATCGCTGCACACCATCTCTATTTCGATCTTAAGGCCACATACGAAGGCACAAGTCTGTCTAGCTGTTATGCAGGTGTCGCTGACAGTGTCGCACGTGGTGAAGCAAATTTTTTCTTCCTTAGCTGACGGTCCTGGCCACACTGCTTCCAGTCATCAAGACCAAACTGTCTTGGATCCGCGACGACTTAATCTTCCAAATGTTCGGTCTTAATCTTTTTCTCGAGCCAGAAAGCTCGGATTCGAAGACCCTCTTAGATGGAGCCTTTTTGTTCAAGCGCTCGATGTGGCCGGGCCAGTATAGTCGACGCATGTTTGCCTTCCGGACTACATCCACATCATGCTACAGCTGATAGAGTTCGCGGTTGTGTCTTCCCCTCCATTCACTTTATGTTATTATAACTGTCGATTGTCCTAGGTGGTGTATGATGGAACTTTTCTTTGTCGATATTCTGTTGTGTCTTCGTTGACCTTAAGGCCAGCTCGTTTTGATTATTATACAATTACCATAAATCCTTCCACTACATCACTTTGAGAAACGCGCCACGATATCGAAGTCATCCCAACAGTTGGACTGATTTATAAAAGATAGTGCCTTCCGTGTTTATAGCTGCACGCTGCACTATCATCTCTAGAACCTAATTGAAGAAATCACATGACAGACTCTTTAATGGATGAGCGGTAATGCATATCTTTGGCGTTTATGTCGAATGTTCGCACATCCAGGATATTTGGCGCGCGTCTTCCGTCAGTGAGCACATGGTAAATTTTATTGTCGATTCTACCGTCCGGGGATCGTCAGGTTAGTGTGTAGATTATTTAGCGAGGGAAGCTTGTGCTGCATATGACCATATTATATTAGTCAGTGAGTCGGAAGCTGTTATCTGATGTCGTGTCGTGGAGGCTGAATTTCCGATCACTCCGCCAAAGATGTTTTCTTTACCGATTTTGACAGAGTATTCAGATTCATCGGTTGAGGGGTTAACAGGGAAGACGATACCATTGAGTGTTTGTGCGGAACGTGCACGCTGTCTGTCCGCCTTTTCATAGCCTTGCATTACAGCTGTCCCTTTCAAACTTTTGTAACGATTTAGTATTACAGATCATCTCATTAACAATGCAATATGTGCATGACAATCTGTTGACCATCAGTAACATCTTGTTGAAAGTAAGTAAAATACTTGCTTTTGGCAAAGAATGGACGTAAAGGAGAATTGTAAATGGATGGTGATTTATTAATTTCTTCCTTATCCACGAGTCTCTTCGTAGTATTCAATAAGGTACTAAAGAGCCGGATTTTGATTTTGTAGTGTTGGTTTTTGTTGGCCACAATGTCTTATACATTGGAAAGTACTCCATTCCAGTCAGAAGCATCAGGATTTCCAGCAATCTATTTCCAGACATATCCAATTCCGTTGATGGATCTGGTGATTCAATGTTTTCGCCTCTAAGCGGACAGTGGACAGAACAATCTGTCGTTCATTTTGTTGAGATAAAATTCAATTGTAGTTCTCTTTTCTGTTAAAGAGTCCCCAAATATTGATCTGTCAAAACCCTAGAGATAACGTGTACAAATTTAAACTGTCCTACGACGGCAATAATTATTACGGTCTAAGGACATGTACTGGCTTATTGGAAAATATTCCAAGCTAAGTATTGACAACAAATTGCTTAAATATAAGCAAGTGCTAAATCTGGACGTGTGGTAATAACTACTGTACACATGCCATCGTGAATACACCTTGGTATATACGATCATATCTACATAGATCTTGAAATGTCATCCAAAAGTGAATATGTTGTAGTGTAAACATAGTTCATTACTTATTCATCACTGTTTTTTTGGGCTCAAGAGGCAATTGTGTTATACATATATCTGGAAAACCCAAGCTGACTTCTGCGTGCGATCCTTGGTTCGGTTTCTGTTAATGCAGTCTGGGGGAGAAGATTCAACCACGAACTCTAGAGACTGAACAGCAACATGCACCTAGTTAAATTAAGATAGCTCAATGCGTATTATTTGATTTGTTTTAGCACCTTACTAAAAAACTCGATAGTAATAAAATAATAACTCCTTATGCCGGTTGATTTTATTTCTTAGGTAATATACTTTTTTTACAATTTTAATTAGTCAAAACATATACAAGTGAAAGACCTAATATAGAAAAAAACTCGACTATACGATTAAGTACAAGGTAACTGAAGAGATGGAGTACTCAATGGGATAAAGAATTAGATTTAAAATGATAATTAAGGAAATTTTAATTTTATCTAATACAAGAGTTGTATTAAATAAGCATTTAATTAGAATTTATTTAGGGGCATTGCGGCTTTTTGGAAGTAAAGGAACGGTAACGAAAGAAAACTTTTCTAGCTCTTTAGGGTCATCTAGAGCGTTAATTTCTTCCAATAAATTTTCGGTAGGAGCTGTTTGGTTAGATTCCATCTCATTATATGTTGTTTTGCTATTTCCAATACAAAGGTGGCTCTCATTTAGAGGTTGATCCTGTTAAATAGATAAAATAAATTAATATTATATTAATCGACAACGATTTGATAAGTAAGGATAAACTATACAATTCCTTAGAATGATAACAAAGAGATGAGGAAGAGGAATGGAAGAGATGAAGACAATAGGAAAACACCCTTCAAAGAGTTATATAATCATGCTGATTATGGAATCCGCCTGATCGACAGCGGAGGAAGTAACTCACATCCGCAATCGAAATTCGAAACTGTTCCGTTGCATGAACTACATTGCCGGTCCGCAAAACATCCCTATCGACCCCTTCTGTAATCAGCTGTTTGCTGGCAATTTTGATGTTGTTGATTCAATTGTTCCTAAGAATAGTTATTTACGGAGTGAATTAAAGTATAGTCAACTAGGAGTCAACTGGCCTTTTTATGCATTCAGAACAGCAAGAAAATTACTCCCAAGATGTTTGTTATAAAATAAAAGTAGGGAGAAGGATATTTAAACGAAGTAGAAGAAGTTATATTTCCTTTTTTCCTCCAAATCCGCAACTCATTTGATTGGGATTGAAAACGTCACAAAATGTATGAAGTGCGGATGAATTAAGTTTACTATAATAGCATTTTTTTAGCATTACTTCACCGACATCCGCTCAGTTTCTGGATTGCGTTTTCTATAATAGGAAAATATGCGGAAATTTTCCCTCCGCAGTCGATCCGCCGGTTTCCCTAATCGGTATGAATATAAACTTTCGTATATATAAGTCGCCTTCACGGCACGTGAACGAAAAACCAACCCACTGCAGACTTTTATTTTCGGTTTTAATATGGATTGTCTTTCTTATTTTTTGAAAAAAGAATGTTTTTTTAGGATATAATAGGAATTACTATGACTTCTTCCTGTCGTGCTGTAAGCTTTGCATTTACTTGAGTTAAGGAAAAGGGTGAGCTAACGGAGCAAAGGTACGCAGCCGAGCAGCCGTATCAATTCATTCCTCCTCAGAACGTCGAGCAATAGTCCACTTTGCGAAGATAAAAAACAAAATAAATCTTGAATTTCTGTTTTTGTGTTTTATGTTCTGCTCTGCAACTGATTCGAACATCATTCTTTAAAATTGTATATAAGATCTAACCTACTTCTAGCGTTACTTCGCATATTGAAAAAGCCAAAACTAAAAAAAATTTGTTTCAAACCATTTTTCCAAAAAATCTTCATAATTAATTTTTACCGTTTCTTAAGAATGTATAAAGGATGAACAGCAAACAAACATTAATTGTTTATTAACAGAAAGGAAGAATATGAAAACAACAATAATCGTTTGATCCAATGGGAGATAATAGCCCAATTCTAACATGCCTCTCTGATGTGATGGAAAATTGTAATGAACGATTTGTTTTGAAATGTAGACACCTGAAACACTATTGTGTGACTTCAAAAATAATATCGATAGCGTCATGAAAAACTTGCCATAGAGGCAGTGATTAGACACACCACTACCATGTTTTTATATTCGATATATGTTTTCAACCACCTGCCATTTATTGTCAGGTTATTTATCAGTATCTTAATGGTCTTTATATACCTATTTTACATAGTGTGAAAATGACATACCCCTTAGCCATGAGAAGAATTTGCTAATCGCAATTACTTGCGCTTGGAAGCCGCAGCAACGAGTCTGAACGCGTACAGATTTGTTCAGAATCACGAACTCCGAGAAAACATTACTTCCTACTCTTTCTTCCATCTTTGCAATATGTGTAATATGTATGACTTTACCATGATACCATGATACCAGTTTTACAGCAGCTTGATGCCAGGGTGAAGGTAATTTGCTACATGGCCTTCATAAGGCCAGTCATGGTGTAAGGTTTTACCCTGTGTTTCAACGTGAGTCCTTCCCAGATGGAAAAGATGAGGGTGTTCGAGAGACGGTGTCTTAGGACTTGTCTCCGGTTGTATCGAACACCCGAGTCTGAGTACAAGAAGTACTTTCCTAACGAGGTCTTGTACAACAGGGCAAACGTGAAAAGGATACACAATTTCATCATTAAATTAATAAGAAGTCATATTACAAAGAGTAGGATTTTTATCAACAGTCTGATCACCGAGGCTTATTACAGCATTTATTTTTATCATGAAAAGCGCCACAATGGCTTTGTTCCACCTGAAGCATTTCTCCACATCGGCGCCCCTGACTGACATTTTTTCCAGTTTTCGTGGCCGTAAGTCTAAAAGGATGTCCTAAGGATTACAAAAAAAAGCACCCGCGAAGTGTCAGTAAGATAGAATTTAGAACTTGAATTGTTAGATATTAAGATAGATCCAACCTGGTGGGAGCCAGCAACGGACTTAGAGTGTGATTGGGGTATTTTAACATCCCCGCTCTACACTTTGGGAGCCAATCATAGATATTACTTCGATCCAAGAAATACGAAGGAATGATAAGGGAAAAATGCAGGCGATCGCCTGTTTATCTCTTGCAACGAAGAAGTGCTCAGAGTCGCCCATAAGGGCATTTCCAGCGTACTGTGTGAACTCCCAAGTCCCTTTTGTACCTGTAACGAGTTTCAAATCGCTGCACACCATCTCTATTTCGATCTTAAGGCCACATACGAAGGCACAAGTCTGTCTAGCTGTTATGCAGGTGTCGCTGACAGTGTCGCACGTGGTGAAGCAAATTTTTTCTTCCTTAGCTGACGGTCCTGGCCACACTGCTTCCAGTCATCAAGACCAAACTGTCTTGGATCCGCGACGACTTAATCTTCCAAATGTTCGGTCTTAATCTCTTTCTCGAGCCAGAAAGCTCGGATTCGAAGACCCTCTTAGATGGAGCCTTTTTGTTCAAGCGCTCGATGTGGCCGGGCCAGTATAGTCGACGCATGTTTGCCTTCCGGACTACATCCACATCATGCTACAGCTGATAGAGTTCGCGGTTGTGTCTTCCCCTCCATTCACTTTATGTTATTATAACTGTCGATTGTCCTAGGTGGTGTATGATGGAACTTTTCTTTGTCGATATTCTGTTGTGTCTTCGTTGACCTTAAGGCCAGCTCGTTTTGATTATTATACAATTACCATAAATCCTTCCACTACATCACTTTGAGAAACGCGCAACGATATCGAAGTCATCCCAACAGTTGGACTGATTTATAAAAGATAGTGCCTTCCGTGTTTATAGCTGCACGCCGCACTATCATCTCTAGAACCTAATTGAAGAAATCACATGACAGACTCTTTAATGGATTAGCGGCAATGCAACCACATATCTTTGGCGTTCATGTCGAATGTTCGCACATCCAGGATATTTGGCGCGCGTCTTCCGTCAGTGAGCACATGGTAAATTTTATTGTCGATTCTACCGTCCGGGGATCGTCAGGTTAGTGTGTAGATTATTAAGCGAGGGAAGCGTGTGCTGCATATGACCATATTATATTAGTCAGTGAGTCGGAAGCTGTTATCTGATGTCGTGTCGTGGAGGCTGAATTTCCGATCACTCCGCCAAAGATGTTTTCTGACAGAGTATTCAGATTCATCGGTTGGGGGGTTAACAGGGAAGACGATACCATTGTGTGTTAGTGCGGAACGTGCATGCTGTCTGTCCCTTTTAATAGCCTTGCAATACAGTTGTCCTTTTCAAACTTTTGTAACGATTTAGTATTACAGACAATCTGATTAACAATGTAATATGTGCATGACAATCTGTTGATCATCAGTAACATCTTATTGAAGGTAAGTAAAAAACTTACTTTTGGCAAAGAATGGACGTAAAGGAGAATTGTAAATGGATGGTGATTTATAAATTTCTTCCTTATCCACGAGTCTCTTCGTAGTATCCAATAAGGTACTAAAGAGCCGGATTTTGATTTTGTAGTGTTGGTTTTTGTTGGCCACAATGTCTTATACATATGAAAGTACTCCATTCCAGTCAGAAGCATCAGGATTTCCAGCAATCTATTTCCAGACATATCCAATTCCGTTGATGGATCTGGTGATTCAATGTTTTCGCCTCTAAGCGGACAGTGGACAGAACAATCTGTCGTTCATTTTGTTGAGATAAAATTCAATTGTAGTTCTCTTTTCTGTTAAAGAGTCCCCAAATATTGATTTGTCAAAACCCTAGAGATAACGTATACAAATTTAAACTGTCCTACGACGGCAATTATTATTAAGGTCTAAGGACATGTACTGGCTTATTGGAAAATATTCCAAGCTAAGTATTGACAAGCAATTGCTTAAATATAAGCAAGTGCTAAATCTGGACGTGTGGTAATAACTACTGTACACATGCCATCGTGAATACACCTTGGTACATACGATCATATCTACATAGATCTTGAAATGTCATCAAAAGGTGAATATGTTGTAGTGTGAACATAGTTCATTACTTATTGATCACTGTTTTTTTGGGCTCAAGAGGCAATTGTTTTATACATATATCTCGAAAACCCAAGCTGACTTCTGCGTGCGATCCTTGGTTCGGTTTGCGTTAATGGAGTCTGGGAGAGAAGATTCAACCACGAACTCTAAATTAAGATAGCTCAATGCGTATCATTTGATTTGTTTTAGCACCTTACTAAAAAATTCGATAGTAATAAAATAATAACTCCTTATGCCGGTTGATATTATTTCTTAATGAAATATTAGATAATATAATTTTTTTACAATTTTAATTAGTCAAAACATATACAAGTGAAAGACCTAATATAGAAAAAAACTCGACTATACGATTAAGTACAAGGCAACTGGAGAGTACTCTTAAGTGCAAAGAGATGGAGTACTCAATGGGATAAAGAATTAGATTTAAAATGATAATTAAGGAAATTTTAATTAGAATTTATTTAGGGGCATTGCGGCTTTTTGGGAGTAAAGGAACGGTAACGAAAGAAAATTTTTCTAGCTCTTTAGGGTCATCTAGAGCGTTAATTTCTTCCAATAAATTTTCGGTAGGAGCTGTTTGGTTAGATTCCATCTCATTATACGTTGTTTTGCTATGTCCAATACAAAGGTGGCTCTCATTCAGAGGTTGATCCCGTAAAATAGATAAAATAAATTAATAGACATTAATTGACAACGATTTGATAAGTAAGGATAAACTATACAATTTCTTAGAATGATAACAAAGAGATGAGGAAGAGGAATGGAAGAGATGAAGACAATAGGAAAACACCCTTCAAAAAGTTACATAATCATGCTGATTATGGAATCCGCCTGATCGACTGCTGAGGAAGTAACTCACATCCGCAATTTTCCTCCAAATCCGCAACTCATTTGATTGGGATTGAAAACGTCACAAAATGTATGAAGTACGGATGAATTAAGTTAACTATAATAGCATTTTTTAACACTACTTCACCGACATCGACTCAGTTTCTGGATTGCGTTTTCTATAATAGGAAAATATGTGGAAATTTTCCCTTTGCAATCGATCCGCAGGTTTCCAGAATCGGTATTAATATAGACTAACGTATAGATAAGTCGCCTTCACGGCACGTGAACGAAAAACCAACCCACTGCAGACTTTTATTTTCGGTTTTAATATGCATTGTCTTTTTTATTTTTTGAAAAAAGAATGTTCTTTTTAGGATATAATATGAATGAATATGTATTCTTCCTATCGTGCTGTAAGCTTTGCATTTACTTGAGTTAAGGAAAAGGGTGAGCTAATGGAGCAAAGGTACGCAGCCGAGCAGCCGTGTCAATTCATTCCTCCTCGGAACGTCGAGCAACAGTCTACTTTGCGAAGATAAAAAACAAAATAAATCTTGAATTTCTGTATTTGTTCTGCTCTGCAACTGATTCGAACATCATTCTTTAAAATTGTATGTAAGATCTAACCTACTTCTAACGTTACTTCGCATATTGAAAAAGCCAAAACTAAAAAAATTTGTTTCAAACCCTTTTTCAAAAAAATCTTAATAAAGTTTTACCGTTTCTTAAGAATGTATAAAGGATGAACAGCAAGCAAACATTAATTGTTTATTAACAGAAAGGAAGAATATGAAAACAACAATAATCGTTTGATCCAATGGGAGATAATAGCCCAATTCTAACATGTCTCTCTGATGTGGTGGAAAATTCTAATGAACGAATTTTTTTGAAATGTAGACACCTGAAACACTATTGTGTGGCTTCAAAAATAATATCGATAGCGTCATGAAAATTTAGCCATAGAGGCAGTGATTAGGCACACCACTACCATGTTTTTATATTCGATATATGTTTTCAACCACCTGCCATTTATTGTCAGGTTATTTATCAGTATCTTAATGGTCTTTATATACCTATTTTACATAGTGTGAAAAAGACATACCCCTTAGCCATGAGAAGAATTTGCTAATCGCAATTACTTGCGGTTGGAAGCCGCAGCAACGAGTCTGAACGCATACAGATTTGTTCAGAATCACGAACTCCGAGAAAACGTTACTTCCTACTCTTTCTTCCGTCTTCTTTACCATGATACCAGTTTTACAGCAGCTTGATGCCAGGGTGAAGGTAATCTGCTACATGGCCTTCATAAGGCCAGCTATTGTGTAAGGCTGTATCCTGTGTTTCAACGTGAGTCCTTCCCAGATGGAAAAAATGAGGGTGTTCGAGAGACGGTGTCTTAGGACTTGTCTCCGGTTGTATCGAACACCCGAGTCT
The DNA here is from genome assembly GCA_916610145.1 of Eristalis arbustorum. Classification (NCBI taxonomy): domain Eukaryota; kingdom Metazoa; phylum Arthropoda; class Insecta; order Diptera; family Syrphidae; genus Eristalis; species Eristalis arbustorum. The sequence goes on along the minus strand of OU744319.1, from coordinate 51,290,025 downwards.
GAGTACAAGAAGTACTTTCCTAACGAGGGCTTGTTCAAAAGGGCAAACGTGAAAAGGATAGACAATTTCATTATTAAATGAATAAGAAGTCATATTACAAAAAGTATGACTTCTACCAACAGTCTGATCACCGGGGCTTATTACAGCATTTATTTTTATCATGAAAAGCGCCACAACGGCTTTGTTCCACCTGAAGCATTTCTCCACATCGCCGCCCTTGACTGACATTTTTTCCAGTTTTCGTGGCCGTAAGTCTAAAAGGATGTCCTAAGGATTACAAAAAAAGCACCCGCGAAGTATCAGTAAGATAGAATTTAGAACTTGAATTGTTAGATATTAAGATAGATCCAATCTGGTGGGAGCCAGCAACGGATTTAGAGTGTGATTCAGGTATTTTAACATCCCCACTCTACACTTTGGGAGCCAATCATAGATATTACTTCGATCCAGGAAATACGAAGGAATGATAAGGGAAAAATGCGATCGCCTGTTTATCTCTTGCAACGAAGAAGTGCTCAGAGTCGCCCATAAGGGCATTTCCAGCGTACTGTGTGAACGCCCAAGTCCCTTTTGTACCTGTAACGAGTTTCAAATCGCTGCACACCATCTCTGTTTCGATCTTAAGGCCGCATACGAAGGCACAAGTCTGTCTAGCTGTTATGCAGGTGTCGCTGACAGTGTCGCACGTGAAGAACATTCGAAACTGCAGAGAAAATGAAATACATGCTTTTGAGCAAGAATCCATCTGTCACACACCACCTGAAAAAGAAGATCACTATCGACAAGTACAATGTTGAGGTGGTGAAGCAAATTTTTTCTTCCTTAGCTGACGGTCCTGGCCACACTGCTTCCAGTCATCAAGACCAAACTGTCTTGCATCCGCGACGACTTAATCTTCCAAATGTTCGGTCTTAATCTCTTTCTCGAGCCAGAAAGCTCGGATTCGAAGATCCACTTAGATGGAGCCTTTTTGTTCAAGCGCTCGATGTGGGCGGGCCAGTATAGTCGACGCATGTTTGCCTTCCGGACTACATCCACATCATGCTGCTGATAGAGTTTGCGGTTGTGTCATCCCCTCCATTCGCTTTATGTTATTATAACTGTCGATTGTCCTAGGTGGTGTATGATGGAACGTTTCTTTGTCGATATTATGTTGTGTCTTCGTTGACCTTAAGGTCAGCTCGTTTTGATTATTATACAATTACCATAAATCCTTCCACTACATCACTTTGAGAAACGCGCCACGATATCGAAGTCATCCCAACAGTTGGACTGATTTATAAAAGATAGTGCCTTCCGTGTTTATAGCTGCACGCCGCACTATCGTCTCTAGAACCTAATTGAAGAAATTACATGACAGACTCTTTAATGGATGAGCGGCAATGCAACCACATATCTTTGGCGTTCATGTCGAATGTTCGCACATCCAGGATTTTTGGCGCGCGTCTTCCGTCAGTGAGCACATGGTAAATTTTATTGTCGATTCTACCGTCCGGGGATCGTCAGGTTAGTGTGTAGATTATTAAGCGAGGAAAGCGTGTGCTGCATATGACCATATTATATTAGTCAGTGAGTCGGAAGCTGTTATCTGATGTCGTGTCGTGGAGGCTGAATTTCCGATCACTCCGCCAAAGATGTTTTCTTTACCGATTTTGACAGTGTATTCAGGTTCATCGGTTGGGGGGTTAACAGGGAAGACGATACCATTGTGTGTTAGTGCGGAACGTGCATGCTGTCTGTCCCCCTTTTAATAGCCTTGCAATACAGTTGTCCTTTTCAAACTTTTGTAACGATTTAGTATTACAGACCATCTGATTAACAATGCAATATGTGCATGACAATCTTTTGAACATCAGTAACATCTTGTTGAAAGTATTTTACTTACTTTTGGCAAAGAATGGACGTAAAGGAGAATTGTAAATGGATGGTGATTTATAAATTTCTTCCTTATCCACGAGTCTCTTCGTAGTATCCAATAAGGTACTAAAGAGCCGGATATTGATTTTGTAGTGTTGGTTTTTGTTGGCCACAATGTCTTATACATTGGAAAGTACTCCATTCCAGTCAGAAGCATCAGGATTTCCAGCAATCTATTTCCAGACATATCCAATCCCGTTGATGGATCTGGTGATTCGATGATTTCGCCTCTAAGCGGACAGTGGACAGAACAATCTGTCGTTCATTTTGTTGAGATAAAATTCAATTGTAGTTCTCTTTTCTGTTAAAGAGTTCCCAAATATTGATTTGTCAAAACCCTAGAGATAACGTGTACAAATTGAAACTGTCCTACGACGGCAATTACTATTAAGGTCTAAGGACATGTACTGGCTTATTGGAAAATATTCCAAGCTAAGTATTGACAAGCAATTGCTTAAATATAAGCAAGTGCTAAATCTGGACGTGTGGTAATAACTACTGTACACATGCCATCGTGAATACACCTTGGTATATACGATCATATCTACATAGATCTTGAAATGTCATCAAAAGGTGAATATGTTGTAGTGTGAACATAGTTCATTACTTATTCATCACTGTTTTTTTGGGCTCAAGAGGCAATTGTGTTATACATATATCTCGAAAACCCAAGCTGACTTCTGCGTGCGATCCTTGGTTCGGTTTGCGTTAATGGAGTCTGGGGGAGAAGATTCAACCACGAACTCTAAATTAAGATAGCTCAATGCGTATCATTTGATTTGTTTTAGCACCTTACTAAAAAAATTCGATAGTAATAAAATAATAACTCCTTATGCCGGTTGATTTTATTTCTTAATGAAATATTAGGTAATATAATTTTTTTACAATTTTAATTAGTCAAAACATATACAAGTGAAAGACCTAATATAGAAAAAAACTCGACTATACGATTAAGTACAAGGCAACTGGAGAGTACTCTTAAGTACAAAGAGATGGAGTACTCAATGGGATAAAGAATTAGATTTAAAATGATAATTAAGGAAATTTTAATTTTATTTAATACAAGAGTTGTATTAAGTAAGCATTTAATTAGAATTTATTTAGGGGCGTTGCGGCTTTTTGGAAGTAAAGGAACGGTAACGAAAGAAAACTTTTCTAGCTCTTTAGGGTCATCTAGAGCGTTAATTTCTTCCAATAAATTTTCGGTAGGAGCTGTTTGGTTAGATTCCATCTCATTATACGTTGTTTTGCTATTTCCAATACAAAGGTGGCTCTCATTCAGAGGTTGATCCTGTAAAATAGATAAAATAAATTAATAGACATTAGTTGACAACGATTTGATAAGTAAGGATAAACTATACAATTTCTTAGAATGATAACAAAGAGATGAGGAAGAGGATGGAAGAGATGAAGACAATAGGAAAACACCTTTCAAAAAGTATAATCATGCTGATTATGGAATCCGCCTGATCGACTGCGGAGGAAGTAACTCACATCCGCAATCGAAATTCGACCCTGTTCCGTCGCATGAACTCCATTGCCGGTCCGCAAAACATCCCTATCAACCCCTTCTGTAATCAGCTGTTTGCTGTTAATTTTGATGTTGTTGATACAATTGTTCCTAAGAATGGTTATTTACGGAGTGAATAAAAGTATATTCAACTAGGAGTCAACTGTCCTTTTTATGCATTCAGAACAGCAAGAAAATTACTCCCAAGATGTTTGTTAGTAAATAAAGTAGTTGCACTGTCGTGCTTTAAGCTTTGCATTTACTTGAGTTAAGGAAAAGGGTGAGCTAACGGAGTAAAGGTACGCAGCCGAGCAGCCGTATCAATTCATTCTTCCTCAGAACGTCGAGCAACAGTCCACTTTGCGAAGATAAAAAACAAAATAAATCTTGAATTTCTGTATTTGTGTTTTATGTTCTGCTCTGCAACTGATTCGAACATCATTCTTTAAAATTGTATATAAGATCTAACCTACTTCTAGCGTTACTTCGCATATTGAAAAAGCCAAAACTAAAAAAATTTGTTTCAAAACCTTTTTCAAAAAAATCTTAATAAAGTTTTACCGTTTCTTAAGAATGTATAAAGGATGAACAGCAAACAAACATTAATTGTTTATTAACAGAAAGGAAGAATATGAAAACAACAATAATCGTTTGATCCAATGGGAGATAATAGCCCAATTCTAACATGCCTCTCTGATGTGATGGAAAATTATAATGAAGGATTTTTTTTGAAATGTAGGCACCTGAAACACTATTGTGTGGCTTCAAAAATAATATCGATAGCGTCATGAAAAACTAGCCATAGAGGCAGTGATTAGGCACACCACTACCATGTTTTTATATTCCATATATGTTTTCAACCACCTGCCATTTATTGTCTGAATGCAGAGGTTATTTATCAGTATCTTAATGGTCTTTATATACCTATTTTACATAGTGTGAAAAATATATATACCCCTTAGCCATGAGAAGAATTTGCTAATCGCAATTACTTGCGCTTGGAAGCCGCAGCAGCGAGTCTGAACGCGTACAGATTTGTTCAGAATCACGAACTCCGAGAAAACGTTACTTCCTACTCTTTCTTCCGTCTTTGCAATATGTGTAATATGTATGACTTTACCATGGTACCAGTTTTACAGCAGCTTGATGCCAGGGTGAAGGTAATCTGCTACATGGCCTTCATAAGGCCAGCTATGGTGTAAGGTTGTACCCTGTGTTTCAACGTGAGTCCTTCCCAGATGGAAAGGATGAATGTGTTCGAGAGACGGTGTCTTAGGACTTGTCTCCGGTTGTATCGAACACCCGAGTCTGAGTACAAGAAATACTTTCCTAACGAGGTCTTGTACAACAGGGCAAACGTGAAAAGGATAGACAATTTCATTATTAAATGAATAAGAAGTCATATTACAAAAAGTATGACTTCTACCAACAGTCTGATCACCGGGGCTTATTACAGCATTTATTTTTATCATGAAAAGAGCCACAACGGCTTTGTTCCACCTGAAGCATTTCTCCACATCGCCGCCCCTGACTGAAATTTTTTCCAGTTTTCGTGGCCGTAAGTCTAAAAGGATGTCCTAAGGATTACAAAAAAAAGCACCCGCGAAGTGTCAGTAAGATAGAATTTAGAACTTGAATTGTTAGATATTAAGATAGATCCAACCTGGTGGGAACCAGCAACGGATTTAGAGTGTGATTCGGGTATTTTAACATCCCCACTCTTCACTTTGGGAGCCAGTCATAGATACTACTTCGATCCAGGAAATACGAAGGAATGATAAGGGAAAAATGCAGGCGATCGCCTGTTTATCTCTTGCAACGAAGAAGTGCTCAGAGTCGCCCATAAGGGCATTTCCAGCGTACTGTGTGAACGCCCAAGTCCCTTTTGTACCTGTAACGAGTTTCAAATCGCTGCACACCATCTCTGTTTCGATCTTAAGGCCGCATACGAAGGCACAAGTCTGTCTAGCTGTTATGCAGGTGTCGCTGACAGTGTCGCACGTGAAGAACATTCGAAACTGGAGAGAAAATAAAATACATGCTTTTGAGCAAGAATCCATCTGTCACACACCACCTGAAAAAGAAGATCACTATCGACAAGTACAATGTTGAGGTGGTGAAGCAAATTTTTTCTTCCTTAGCTGACGGTCCTGGCCACACTGCTTCCAGTCTTCAAGACCAAACTGTCTTGCATCCACGACGACTTAATCTTCCAAATGTTCGGTCTTAATCTCTTTCTCGAGCCAGAAAGCTCGGATTCGAAGACCCTCATAGATGGAGCCTTTTTGTTCATGCGCTCGATGTTGCCGGGCCTGTATAGTCGACGCATGTTTCCCTTCCGGACTACATCCACATCATGCTACAGCTGATAGAGTTCGCGGTTGTGTCTTCCCCTCCATTCGCTTTATGTTATTATAACTGTCGATTGTCCTAGGTGGTGTATGATGGAACGTTTCTTTGTCGATATTCTGTTGTGTCTTCGTTGACCTTAAGATCAGCTCGTTTTGATTATTATACAATTACCATAAATCCTTCCACTACATCACTTTGAGAAACGCGCCACGATATCGAAGTCATCCCAACAGTTGGACTGATTTATAAAAGATAGTGCCTTCCGTGTTTATAGCTGCACGCCGCACTATCATCTCTAGAACCTAATTAAAGAAATCACATGACAGACTCTTTAATGGATGAGCGGCAATGCAACCACATATCTTTGGCGTTCATGTCGAATGTTCGCACATCCAGGATATTTGGCGCGCGTCTTCCGTCAATGAGCACATGGTAAATTTTATTGTCGATTCTACCGTCCGGGGATCGTCAGGTTAGTGTGTAGATTATTAAGCGAGGGAAGCGTGTGCTGCATATGACCATATTATATTAGTCAGTGAGTCGGAAGCTGTTATCTGATGTCGTGTCGTGGAGGCTGAATTTCCGATCACTCCGCCAAAGATGTTTTCTGACAGAGTATTCAGATTCATCGGTTGGGGGGTTAACAGGGAAGACGATACCATTGTGTGTTAGTGCGGAACGTGCACGCTGTCTGTCCCCATTTTAATAGCCTTGCAATACAGTTGTCCTTTTCAAACTTTTGTAACGATTTAGTATTACAGACCATCTGATTAACAATGCAATATGTGCATGACAATCTGTTGACCATCAGTAACATCTTGTTGAAAGTATTTTACTTACTTTTGGCAAAGAATGGACGTAAAGGAAAATTGTAAATGGATGGTGATTTATAAATTTCTTCCTTATCCACGAGTCTCTTCGTAGTATCCAATAAGGTACTAAAGAGCCGGATTTTGATTTTGTAGTGTTGGTTTTTGTTGGCCACAATGTCTTATACTTTGGAAAGTACTCCATTCCAGTCAGCAGCATCAGGATTTCCAGCAATCTATTTCCAGACTTATCCAATCCCGTTGATGGATCTGGTGATTCGATGTTTTCGTCTCTAAGCGGACAGTGGACAGAACAATCTGTCGTTCATTTTGTTGAGATAAAATTCAATTGTAGTTCTCTTTTCTGTTAAAGAGTTCCCAAATATTGATTTGTCAAAACCCTAGAGATAACGTGTACAAATTTAAACTGTCCTACGACGGCAATTATTATTAAGGTCTAAGGACATGTACTGGCTTATTGGAAAATATTCCAAGCTAAGTATTGACAAGCAATTGCTTATATATAAGCAAGTGCTAAATCTGGACGTGTGGTAATAACTACTGTACACATGCCATCGTGAATACACCTTGGTATATACGATCATATCTACATAGATCTTGAAATGTCATCAAAAGGTGAATATGTTGTAGTGTGAACATAGTTCATTACTTATTCATCACTGTTTTTTTGGGCTCAAGAGGCAATTGTGTTATACATATATCTCGAAAACCCAAGCTGACTTCTGCGTGCGATCCTTGGTTCGGTTTGCGTTAATGGAGTCTGGGGGAGAAGATTCAACCACGAACTCTAGAGACTGAACAGCAACATGCACCTAGTTAAATTAAGATAGCTTAATGCGTATCATTTAATTTGTTTTAGCACCTTACTAAAAAATTCGATAGTAATAAAATAATAACTCCTTATGCCGGTTGATTTTATTTCTTAATGAAATATTAGGTAATATAATTTGTTTACAATTTTAATTAGTCAAAAAGTATACAAGTGAAAGACCTAATATAGAAAAAAACTCTACTATACGACTAAGTACAAGGCAACTGGAGAGTACTCTTAAGTACAAAGAGATGGAGTACTCAATGGGATAAAGAATTAGATTTAAAATGATAATTAAGGAAATTTTAATTTTATTTAATACAAGAGTTGTATTAAGTAAGCATTTAATTAGAATTTATTTAGGGGCGTTGCGACTTTTTGGAAGTAAAGGAACGGTAACGAAAGAAAACTTTTCTAGCTCTTTAGGGTCATCTAGAGCGTTAATTTCTTCCAATAAATTTTCGGTAGGAGCTGTTTGGTTAGATTCCATCTCATTATACGTTGTTTTTCCAATACAAAGGTGGCTCTCATTTAGAGGTTGATCCTGTAAAATAGATAAAATAAATTAATAGACATTAGTTGACAACGATTTGATAAGTAAGGATAAACTATACAATTTCTTAGAATGATAACAAAGAGATGAGGAAGAGGAATGGAAGAGATAAAGACAATAGGAAAACACCCTTCAAAAAGTTACATAATCATGCTGATTATGGAATCCGCCTGATCGACTGCGGAGGAAGTAACTCACATCCGCAATCGAAATTCGACCCTGTTCCGTCGCATGAACTACATTGCCGGTCCACAAAACATCCCTATCAACCCCTTCTGTAATCAGCTGTTTGCTGTCAATTTTGATGTTGTTGATACAATTGTTCCTAAGAATAGTTATTTACGGAGTGAATTAAAGTCAACTAGGAGTCAACTGGCCTTTTTATGCATTCAGAACAGCAAGAAAATTACTCCCAAGATGTTTGTTAGTAAATAAAAGTAGGGAGAAGGATATTTAAACGAAGTAGAAGAAGTCATATTTCCTTTTTTTCCTTCAAATCCGCAACTCATTTGATTGGGATTGAAAACGTCACAAAATGTATGAAGTGCGGATGAATTAAGTTTACTATAATAGCATTTTTTAGCATTACTTCACCGACATCCGCTCAGTTTCTGGATTGCGTTTTCTATAATAGGAAAATATGCGGAAATTTTCCCTCCGCAATCGATCCGCCGGTTTCCATAATCGGTATGAATATAAACTTTCGTATATATAAGTCGCCTTCGCGGCACGTGAACGAAAAACCAACCCACTGCAGACTTTTATTTTCGGTTTTAATATGGATTGTCTTTCTTATTTTTTGAAAAAAGAATGTTCTTTTTAGGATGTAATATGAATGAGTATGACTTCTTCCTGTCGTGCTGTAAGCTTTGCATTTACTTGAGTTAAGGAAAAGGGTGAGCTAACGGAGCAAAGGTACGCAGCCGAGCAGCCGTATCAATTCATTCCTCCTCAGAACGTCGAGCAACAGTCCACTTTGCGAAGATAAAAAACAAAATAAATCTTGAATTTCTGTATTTGTGTTGTATGTTCTGCTCTGCAACTGATTCGAACATCATTCTTTAAAATTGTATATAAGATCTAACCTACTTCTAAAATTTGTTTCAAACCCTTTTTCAAAAAAATCTTAATAAAGTTTTACCGTTTCTTAAGAATGTATAAAGGATGAACAGCAAACAAACATCAATTGTTTATTAACAGAAAGGAAGAATATGAAAACAACAATAATCGTTTGATCCAATGGGAGATAATAGCCCAATTCTAACATGCCTCTCTGATGATAATATCGATAGCGTCATGAAAACCTAGCCATAGAGGCAGTGATTTGGCACACCACTACCATGTTTTTATATTCGATATATGTTTTCAACCACCTGCCATTTATTGTCAGGTTATTTATCAGTATCTTAATGGTCTTTATATACCTATTTTACATAGTGTGAAAAATATATATACCCCTTAGCCATGAGAAGAATTTGCTAATCGCAATTACTTGCGCTTGGAAGCCGCAGCAGCGAGTCTGAACGCGTACAGATTTGTTCAGAATCACGAACTCCGAGAAAACGTTACTTCCTACTCTTTCTTCCGTCTTTGCAATATTTGTAATATGTATGACTTTACCATGATACCAGTTTTACAGCAGCTTGATGCCAGGGTGAAGGTAATCTGCTACATGGCCTTCATAAGGCCAGCTATGGTGTAAGGTTGTACTCTGTGTTTCAACGTGAGTCCTTCCCAGATGGAAAGGATGAGGGTGTTCGAGAGACGGTGTCTTAGGACTTGTCTCCGGTTGTATCGAACACCCGAGTCTGAGTACAAGAAATACTTTCCTAACGAGGTCTTGTACAACAGGGCAAACGTGAAAAGGATAGACAATTTCATTATTAAATGAATAAGAAGTCATATTACAAAAAGTATGACTTGTACCAACAGTCTGATCACCGGGGCTTATTACAGCATTTATTTTTATCATGAAAAGCGCCACAACGGCTTTGTTCCACCTGAAGCATTTCTCCACGTCGCCGCCCCTGACTGAAATTTTTTCCAGTTTTCGTGGCCGTAAGTCTAAAAGGATGTCCTAAGGATTACAAAAAAAAGCACCCGCGAAGTGTCAGTAACATAGAATTTAGAACTTGAATTGTTAGATATTAAGACAGATCCGACCTGGTGGGAACCAGCAACGGATTTAGAGTGTGATTCGGGTATTTTAACATCCCCACTCTACACTTTGGGAGCCAATCATAGATATTACTTCGATCCAGGAAATACGAAGGAATGATAAGGGAAAAATGCGATCGCCTGTTTATCTCTTGCAACGAAGAAGTGCTGAGTCGCCCATAAGGGCATTTCCAGCGTACTGTGTGAACGCCCAAGTCCCTTTTGTACCTGTAACGAGTTTCAAATCGCTGCACACCATCTCTGTTTCGATCTTAAGGCCGCATACGAAGGCACAAGTCTGTCTAGCTGTTATGCAGGTGTCGCTGACAGTGTCGCACGTGAAGAACATTCGAAACTGCAGAGAAAATGAAATACATGCTTTTGAGCAAGAATCCATCTGTCACACACCACCTGAAAAAGAAGATCACTATCGACAAGTGCAATGTTGCTCAAACTGTCTTGCATCCACGACGACTTAATCTTCCAAATGTTCGGTCTTAATCTCTTTCTCGAGCCAGAAAGCTCGGATTCGAAGACCCTCATAGATGGAGCCTTTTTGTTCAAGCGCTCGATGTGGCCGGGCCTGTATAGTCGACGCATGTTTCCCTTCCGGACTACATCCACATCATGCTACAGCTGATAGAGTTCGCGGTTGTGTCTTCCCCTCCATTCGCTTTATGTTGTTATAACTGTCGATTGTCCTAGGTGGTGTATGATGGGACGTTTCTTTGTCGATATTCTGTTGTGTCTTCGTTGACCTTAAGGCCAGCTCGTTTTGATTATTATACAATTACCATAAATCCTTCCACTACATCACTTTGAGAAACGCGCCACGATATCGAAGTCATCCCAACAGTTGGACTGATTTACAAAAGATAGTGCCTTCCGTGCTTATAGCTGCACGCCGCACTATCATCTCTAGAACCTAATTGAAGAAATCACATGACAGACTCTTTAATGGATGAGCGGCAATGCAACCACATATCTTTGGCGTTCATGTCGAATGTTCGCACATCCAGGATACTTGGCGCGTGTCTTCCGTCAATGAGCACATGGTAAATTTTATTGTCGATTCTACCGTCCGGGGATCGTCAGGTTAGTGTGTAGATTATTAAGCGAGGGAAGCGTGTGCTGCATATGACCATATTATATTAGTCAGTGAGTCGGAAGCTGTTATCTGATGTCGTGTCGTGGAGGCTGAATTTCCGATCACTCCGCCAAAGATGTTTTCTTTACCGATTTTGACAGAGTATTCAGATTCATTGGTTGGGGGGTTAACAGGGAAGACGATACCATTGTGTGTTAGTGCGGAACGTGCACGCTGTCTGTCCCCATTTTAATAGCCTTGCAATACAGTTGTCCTTTTCAAACTTTTGTAACGATTTAGTATTACAGACCATCTGATTAACAATGCAATATGTGCATGACAATCTGTTGACCATCAGTAACATCTTGTTGAAAGTATTTTACTTACTTTTGGCAAAGAATGGACGTAAAGGAGAATTGTAAATGGATGGTGATTTATAAATTTCTTCCTTATCCACGAGTCTCTTCGTAGTATCCAATAAGGTACTAAAGAGCCGGATTTTGATTTTGTAGTGTTGGTTTTTGTTGGCCACAATGTCTTATACATATGAAAGTACTCCATTCCAGTCAGCAGCATCGGGATTTCCAGCAATCTATTTCCAGACTTATCCAATCCCGTTGATGGATCTGGTGATTCGATGTTTTCGTCTCTAAGCGGACAGTGGACAGAACAATCTGTCGTTCATTTTGTTGAGATAAAATTCAATTGTAGTTCTCTTTTCTGTTAAAGAGTTCCCAAATATTGATTTGTCAAAACCCTAGAGATAACGTGTACAAATTTAAACTGTCCTACGACGGCAATTATTATTAAGGTCTAAGGACATGTACTGGCTTATTGGAAAATATTCCAAGCTAAGTATTAACAACAAATTGCTTAAATATAAGCAAGTGCTAAATCTGGACGTGTGGTAATAACTACTGTACACATGCCATCGTGAATATACCTTGGTATATACGATCATATCTACATAGATCTTGAAATGTCATCAAAAGGTGAATATGTTGTAGTGTGAACATAGTTCATTACTTATTCATCACTGTTTTTTTGGGCTCAAGAGGCAATTGTGTTATACATATATCTCGAAAACCCAAGCTGGCTTCTGCGTGCGATCCTTGGTTCGGTTTGCGTTAATGGAGTCTCGGGGAGAAGATTCAACCACGAACTCTAGAGACTGAACAGGAACATGCACCTAGTTAAATTAAGATAGCTCAATGCGTATCATTTAATTTGTTTTAGCACCTTACTAAAAAATTCGATAGTAATAAAATAATAACTCCTTATGCCGGTTGATTTTATTTCTTAATGAAATATTATGTAATATAATTTTTTTACAATTTTAATTAGTCAAAACATATACAAGTGAAAGACCTAATATAGAAAAAAACTCGACTATACGATTAAGTACAAGGCAACTGGAGAGTACTCTTAAGTACAAAGAAATGGAGTACTCAATGGGATAAAGAATTAGATTTAAAATGATAATTAAGGAAATTTTAATTTTATTTAATACAAGAATTGTATTAAATAAGCATTTAATTAGAATTTATTTAGGGGCGTTGCGGCTTTTTGGAAGTAAAGGAACGGTAACGAAAGAAAACTTTTCTAGCTCTTTAGGGTCATCTAGAGCGTTAATTTCTTCCAATAAATTTTCGGTAGGAGCTGTTTGGTTAGATTCCATCTCATTATACGTTGTTTTTCCAATACAAAGGTGGCTCTCATTTAGAGGTTGATCCTGTAAAATAGATAAAAATAAATAAATAAATAAAATAATAATTGACATTAGTTGACAACGATTTGATAAGTAAGGATAAACTATACAATTTCTTAGAATGATAACAAAGAGAAGAGGAAGAGGAATGGAAGAGATGAAGACAATAGGAAAACACCCTTCAAAAAGTTACATAATCATGCTGATTATGGAATCCGCCTGATCGACTGCGGAGGAAGTAACTCACATCCGCAATCGAAATTCGACCCTGTTCCGTCGCATGAACTACATTGCCGGTCCACAAAACATCCCTATCAACCCCTTCTGTAATCAGCTGTTCGCTGTCAATTTTGATGTTGTTGATACAATTGTTCCTAAGAATAGTTATTTACGGAGTAAATTAAAGTATACTCAACTAGGAGTCAACTGGCCTTTTTATGCATTCAGAACAGCAAGAAAATTACTCCCAAGATGTTTGTTAGTAAATAAAAGTAGGGAGAAGGATATTTAAACGAAGTAGAAGAAGTCATATTTCCTTTTTTTCCTTCAAATCCGCAACTCATTTGATTGGGATTGAAAACGTCACAAAATGTATGAAGTGCGGATGAATTAAGTTTACTATAATAGCATTTTTTAGCATTACTTCACCGACATCCGCTCAGTTTCTGGATTGCGTTTTCTATAATAGGAAAATATGCGGAAATTTTCCCTCCGCAATCGATCCGCCGGTTTCCCTAATCGGTATGAATATAAACTTTCGTATATATAAGTCGCCTTCGCGGCACGTGAACGAAAAACCAACCCACTGCAGACTTTTATTTTCGGTTTTAATATGCATTGTCTTTCTTATTTTTTGAAAAAAGAATGTTCTTTTTAGGATGTAATATGAATGAGTATGACTTCTTCCTGTCGTGCTGTAAGCTTTGCATTTACTTGAGTTAAGGAAAAGGGTGAGCTAACGGAGCAAAGGTACGCAGCCGAGTAGCCGTATCAATTCATTCCTCCTCAGAACGTCGAGCAACAGTCCACTTTGCGAAGATAAAAAACAAAATAAATCTTGAATTTCTGTATTTGTGTTGTATGTTCTGCTCTGCAACTGATTCGAACATCATTCTTTAAAATTGTATATAAGATCTAACCTACTTCTAAAATTTGTTTCAAACTCTTTTTCAAAAAAATCTTAATAAAGTTTTACCATTTCTTAAGAATGTATAAAGGATGAACAGCAAACAAACATTAATTGTTTATTAACAGAAAGGAAGAATATGAAAACAACAATAATCGTTTGATTCAATGGGAGATAATAGCTCAATTCTAACATGCCTCTCTGATGTGATGGAAAATTGTAATGAACGAATTTTTTTGAAATGTAGACACCTGAAACACTATTGTGTGGCTTCAAATATAATATCGATAGCGTCATGAAAAACTAGCCATAGAGGCAGTGATTTGGCACACCACTACCATGTTTTTATATTCGATATATGTTTTCAACCACCTGCCATTTATTGTCTGAATGCAGAGGTTATTTATCAGTATCTTAATGGTCTTTATATACCTATTTTACATAGTGTGAAAAATATATATACCCCTTAGCCATGAGAAGAATTTGCTAATCGCAATTACTTGCGCTTGGAAGCCGCAGCAGCGAGTCTGAACGCGTACAGATTTGTTCAGAATCACGAACTCCGAGAAAACGTTACTTCCTACTCTTTCTTCCGTCTTTGCAATATTTGTAATATGTATGACTTTACCATGATACCAGTTTTACAGCAGCTTGATGCCAGGGTGAAGGTAATCTGCTACATGGCCTTCATAAGGCCAGCTATGGTGTAAGGTTGTACTCTGTGTTTCAACGTGAGTCCTTCCCAGATGGAAAGGATGAGGGTGTTCGAGAGACGGTGTCTTAGGACTTGTCTCCGGTTGTATCGAACACCCGAGTCTGAGTACAAGAAATACTTTCCTAACGAGGTCTTGTACAACAGGGCAAACGTGAAAAGGATAGACAATTTCATTATTAAATGAATAAGAAGTCATATTACAAAAAGTATGACTTCTACCAACAGTCTGATCACCGGGGCTTATTACAGCATTTATTTTTATCATGAAAAGCGCCACAACGTCTTTGTTCCACCTGAAGCATTTCTCCACGTCGCCGCCCCTGACTGAAATTTTTTCCAGTTTTCGTGGCCGTAAGTCTAAAAGGATGTCCTAAGGATTACAAAAAAAAGCACTCGCTAAATGTCAGTAAGATAGAATTCTTGAATTGTTAGATATTAAGATAGATCCAATCTGTTGGGAGCCAGCAACGGATTTAGAGTGTGATTCGGGTATTTTAACATCCCCACTCTTCACTTTGGGAGCCAGTCATAGATACTACTTCGATCCAGGAAATACGAAGGAATGATAAGGGAAAAATGCAGGCGATCGCCTGTTTATCTCTTGCAACGAAGAAGTGCTCAGAGTCGCCCATAAGGGCATTTCCAGCGTACTGTGTGAACGCCCAAGTCCCTTTTGTACCTGTAACGAGTTTCAAATCGCTGCACACCATCTCTGTTTCGATCTTAAGGCCGCATACGAAGGCACAAGTCGGTCTAGCTGTTATGCAGGTGTCGCTGACAGTGTCGCACGTGAAGAACATTCGAAACTGCAGAGAAAATGAAATACATGCTTTTGAGCAAGAATCCATCTGTCACACACCACCTGAAAAAGAAGATCACTATCGACAAGTACAATGTTGAGGTGGTGAAGCAAATTTTTTCTTCCTTAGCTGACGGTCCTGGCCACACTGCTTCCAGTCATCAAGACCAAACTGTCTTGCATCCACAACGACTTAATCTTCCAAATGTTCGGTCTTAATCTCTTTCTCGAGCCAGAAAGCTCGGATTCGAAGACCCTCATAGATGGAGCCTTTTTGTTCATGCGCTCGATGTTGCCGGGCCTGTATAGTCGACGCATGTTTCCTTTCCGGACTACATCCACATCATGCTACAGCTGATAGAGTTCGCGGTTGTGTCTTCCCCTCCATTCGCTTTATGTTATTATAACTGTCGATTGTCCTAGGTGGTGTATGATGGAACGTTTCTTTGTCGATATTCTGTTGTGTCTTCGTTGACCTTAAGGCCAGCTCGTTTTGATTATTATACAATTACCATAAATCCTTCCACTACATCACTTTGAGAAACGCGCCACGATATCGAAGTCATCCCAACAGTTGGACTGATTTATAAAAGATAGTGCCTTCCGTGTTTATAGCTACACGCCGCACTATCATCTCTAGAACCTAATTGAAGAAATCACATGACAGACTCTTTAATGGATGAGCGGCAATGCAACCACATATCTTTGGCGTTCATGTCGAATGTTCGCACATCCAGGATATTTGGCGCGCGTCTTCCGTCAATGAGCACATGGTAAATTTTACTGTCGATTCTACCGTCCGGGGATAGTCAGGTTAGTGTGTAGATTATTTAGCGAGGGAAGCGTGTGATGCATATGACCATATTATATTAGTCAGTGAGTCGGAAGCTGTTATCTGATGTCGTGTCGTGGAGGCTGAATTTCCGATCACTCCGCCAAAGATGTTTTCTTTACCGATTTTGACAGAGTATTCAGATTCATCGGTTGGGGGGTTAACAGGGAAGACGATACCATTGTGTGTTAGTGCGGAACGTGCACGCTGTCTGTCCCCATTTTAATAGCCTTGCAATACAGTTGTCCTTTTCAAACTTTTGTAACGATTTAGTATTACAGACCATCTGATTAACAATGCAATATGTGCATGACAATCTGTTGACCATCAGTAACATCTTGTTGAAAGTATTTTACTTACTTTTGGCAAAGAATGGACGTAAAGGAGAATTGTAAATGGATGGTGATTTATAAATTTCTTCCTTATCCACGAGTCTCTTCGTAGTATCCAATAAGGTACTAAAGAGCCGGATTTTGATTTTGTAGTGTTGGTTTTTGTTGGCCACAATGTCTTATACATATGAAAGTACTCCATTCCAGTCAGCAGCATCGGGATTTCCAGCAATCTATTTCCAGACTTATCCAATCCCGTTGATGGATCTGGTGATTCGATGTTTTCGTCTCTAAGCGGACAGTGGACAGAACAATCTGTCGTTCATTTTGTTGAGATAAAATTCAATTGTAGTTCTCTTTTCTGTTAAAGAGTTCCCAAATATTGATTTGTCAAAACCCTAGAGATAACGTGTACAAATTTAAACTGTCCTACGACGGCAATTATTACAAAGTTTACAGCACACATGATATTATATTATTTAGTATTCGATTATTTATGTAGATGATTCTTTGATGCAAAAAAAGAAAGAAAGAAAAAATGAAAAGTTATATGTTTAAATTTGTATCTCTTGGTACGGCTCTATTATTGTAAGCCCCATCCACAAAAAAGTCTATCCTCCTGCAAAAGGTTATCCTATCCTATCCCTTTTCAACGCGCGTGTGTGAACGTTCAGCACGTACCGGTTCAGTTTAAAAACCTCTGTAACATTCGAAACTTACTCAAGATTTCGGCAAGGGGATTCAATGTCGTATGATTTCTTCGATTTGGTGCACTATCTTCTACAAAGTAAGGCCAACGATATAAACTTATGGTTAAGAAGAGAAAGACGAGTATATACTGCCGAGCGGAACCAATTTGTCACTCAGCACTTGGGTTAAAACATAACTATCACCAGCTATATCTGTGAACTTCACTAATGACATCGTAGTGGAGATCCGAGGTAGAATCGCCCTTGGAAACCGATTCTACTTCGGTTAGCCAAAACAACTGGGTTCATAACTCCTTACTTGAAGGACCAAAAACATGTTCTACAGAACACTTAAACAAACAAGACTGGCAATGTTAAGCAAAACTACAGGGCTGATTCTGTGTACTTTTGAAAGGATATATGGTGCTATCTGTGAGGAAGGTGAAAGGAAGGGAGAAGACACAACCGCGAACTCTACGAGCTTTACCAAAATGTTTATTTAGCCCGAAAGGCAAGAATAAGCATCTCAAACGCATCGCAGATCGTACAACAGGATCAATCTCAATCTGGGGAGTATATATCATTTCAAAGACTATCAAGAAGCTATCGAAGAGATAAAGAAACACAATCACCACCTTACGCAATGATAGATAGAGCACTGATGTCATCGGAAACTTTGTTCAAATTTTTGTGAAAACCCGAAGCTTTCTTAACTGATTCAAACCACACTCGGAGCACTTTCCACACGTTTCACATCATCATCACATTCTGACATGGACCAGAGGAAATTATCGCATTCCAAAACGATCATCGTAAAAAAACAAGACCTGATGCAGCTGCAGCAACATAACGTCGGCAGTAGCTATATGTCAGCATTTCTCCCATTTCAATTACTGTAATTAATGTGTACAGAGCAACGAGTTCTATGAACTAAGACTCATCAAGATAAAGATTAGCATGAGCAGCGAACAGAATACTAGTCCGCTCGAAACAATCCCCGAAAATGACCTGATCTTCAACTTTCGGGCAGTTCGGAAAATAATAACCCAAGTCAGGGAACGCGTACTACCCCTGAGTTTGAATCACTCATTACTTCGATTGTTACCCGTGTATTTAAAGAACATGGTCAACTCATGGTACAAAATGCATTGAATCCAAGCTCCGAACATATGCAGGCTACTGATACAGTAATCTACATTGAATATAGAGATGACCTCTCTGACTTAGATAGGATGCCTGACATATTAGGAAACATTAGGGCTTTCTCAGGCGACGCAGGAGAATTCTGAGAGTTCTGGAGACCTATGAACCAATCATTGGTACTTCAAACCGATGTGGCACTGGAATTTTTGAATACTGCTCTTAATGGAAAGAGTCTTGCCATGCGTTATGCTGACAAGAGAGATTTGGCTACCATCGAGTACCAAATGTCATCTATAGTTCAAGGTTCCGAGTCCATTCAGGTTTCAGCCAGAGTCCTCATATAGTGACAAAGCGCTAGACACGCATAAGGGGACATAAAGGTGATCTGCCAAGGTTACTTGGGATCAGAGAACCCATCGATCTACCCCGGGCTTTCCATCTTCTATACCTTAAGTTGGAGAACGAAATGGAAAAATTCTAATATCTCCCAACATCAGAGGTTCAGTAGGCCAATGCAGTAACAACAACAACCTTTAATGCAAGAATTCCAAATCGAATCCTTAGACCGATGACATATGTTCGAGCAATTCCAAATTGGAAAACTACATGGACACAATTTAAGCGTGGACATGGACACAAAAGAGCGACATGAAACTGGACCTCATCAGCAGGACGAAGTTAAGGATTTTTGTGATATATCCTTTTTTTTTTTATGAAGAAGCTCTTTAAAATTCAAAAATTTTAAAATTTTTGATTGAAACGGGCTCCAATAATAACTACGTGATTTTAGTATAGCTTTTAGTTATTTAGTTTAAAACCATATTCGGAATGAACAATCGCTCTGCGCGTATTTCGTAGGCGGTAAAATTGAATTTAACTTTCCTTTTTGGCTTTCAAGAAAAAAATTCTTTTTGCTTCCTCCCTTATATTACACAACAAATGACAGCCCTGTTTTCTACAAATAACTTATGGCGATGAAGAACGAAGTAAAAAACCCAAGAACAAAACTTACTTAACGACGGAATTATTGACCATCCATAAATTTTTCATTTTCTTTCACAATGTTACAGATCAGTGTTACCACAGGTTAAATTATAAAATTATCATTTTGAAAGTATTTGAGTCCCAAAAATGTGTATTATTCCAGTCAGGTTGCAGTTCTCTTGTCAATATTTTATGTAATAAAAAAATATGAGTCCCCGGTCAAGCTAAAAAAATGAGTATCTTTTAACTCTCTGGTGGAACAGTGGCAACACTGTTCGAGTTTTTAAAAGAAAAAAAAAAACCCGTACACAAAACAGACAGAGGTAGACGACGTGCTAACTGCTGTCAACAGCAGAAATAAGAGAGCAAGGAGATATCCATTTTCGGCCATTTCTACCCCTAGTCCATAAAAGAGAGGAATGTGAGAGTAGTGGAAATCCCTTAAGCATCACAAATACTTGCACAAAAACTATGAATCCACCGCAATATGGCGGCCGATTCGTGGATTTTGTGGGATAAGAGAGAGAGAATCATGGATTTTGTGGGAAAATCGTGTGAAGTTGGCCATAACCATGTACTATTGTTCGAAGAGTGTTCAGTTGGTTCATGACTTTAATGGTAGGATTGGGTGAATAAAAGTGTAATGCCACGTATTATTTACAGGAATAGTTTCTTCTTCTTTTTTGTGTGGCGCTACAGTCCGGGGTGGACACGGGCCTCAACCAACATGCCTCTCCAACTAGCGCGATCCCTGGCTAGCTGTCTCCAATTTCGCACACTAAGTTGGTTGAGGTCCTTCTCCACTTGGGTGCGCCACCTTAAACGCGGGCGTCCTCTGTTGCGTTGCCCGACAGGTTCGGATTCGAAGATTCTTCAGGAATAGTTTGCATCAATTTAATCCATTCATGTAATATATAACCTATTTCTATGTCATAGGTGAGAAATGAAGTCTCATTCATTCATAAATTCGAAAAAAGGTAAAGAATTAAAAATTAAAATTTGTTAATTGTTAAGAGAAATTTCCAGATATTGAAACTAAAACTAAGTCAGAAAAATAGTTGCCAAAATTTGGAAGTAACTTCCATCATATATCTGTAAAAAGGAAAAGGAGCAAAGAAACTGCTTATTTTTTTGATTCAATGTTATATATATACCTGCAGAGAGAAAAAAAAAACATACGTTTATCTGTTTGTGTAATAATATCACCCTAATGCTACAGACAGAAAAACTCCTATAAACAGGAGCTTAATTAATTTACAGCGTGAACATACGCTTTGTTCTTTTGCTTACCAGTCCTCATTGTGTTGAATACTTAACACTGAAAATTTGAAAAATGTCGGGTAAACGAGCGAATTTTCAAATAAGACCTTCAATCCACCCCAATACTTAGGTTGGGGAAGAGAATCAGTTGTTCTCAAGAGCTCACACGTATTCACAGACACGGCGGGGAAAGCTTATAAGAAACGCTGCCAGGGCGTAGGAATCCTGGGGCAAGAGAGGCAAAAGGTGGATATCTCTTTACTCTCTTATTTCTGATTGACACACCTCTATGATGAAAATGTCAACTCAAGTGAGACGTAATAGTTAAAGGCAACAACACATGTACCTGCCATAACCTTGGGTGCAAGCACAAGTAGTGGTGGTATCTCCAAAGCATGAGAATCTGTTTTGTGCCAGAACAATGATAATTACTCTTTGAAAATTAGTATTTTAAGTTATATGTGGCAGGATTAAAAAATAAATTATTATTTGCTACTATTTTAATTATATAAGAAATTTCGATATCTTTATGTCTTAGAAACGAAATTTGGTCGAGGGAGCGGAGGATCATTATATGGCCATCGCAGAAATCTAACCGACACTGTTAGCTTCAAAAATATATACAACAAATAAGTTTTTTCACATGGTCCATATTTACTATATATAAATTGCGACCATTGGCGAATCGATTTTGAAAAACTAAGCGAAAGTAAGTAGTAAGTCGTTTGTTTCAAGACTCAACAAATTTAATGCTAATCGGGGACTTCAAGGGCAGGATTGGCATATCCCAAAACAACTTTTTTAACTTTCAATGGCCTATTTTTAGCGCTAACTGCAAATCATATATATCGTATATATCAGATATAGTCTGTGAAAAAAAGGAGAAGCAATACTAGATCTTGCTGATGCTGCCACGTGAACTTGCGACTGCCACGTACTGAATGGTAGCTATACGTGAAATGGTGAGGATGAGCTTGTGAACAATTTCAAAGTAGGTTCTCAAACCTTTTCGGATCACATGCCTTTGGAAATGTCTATCGTATCGTCACAAGCTCGAACTTCAAATGGGACAAACCAACTTAATCTAATACCAAAACTACACTGGGTTGAAAGAAACAAGAGTAAATTTCAAATTAGTTCGATAAAGGGTGTTTCAGGAATCAGAAATAGCGGTTAACTTCGAAGTTTTAACGCAAGTAATTAAAAAAGCTAACCCGGAATCTAAAAGCAAAAAACCTGTCCTTCCAGTACTTAAAACTTTTCCGAAATCGCAATTTACCAATTTTTAGAAAGCTATATGCAGAAGCAAACTCCAAATATAAGAACATTTGTGTCGCCAGAAAAGCGCCTTTGAACAACAAAACATTAATATTATTAATAACGCCCGAAACTCAGCCCAATTTTGGAAAGCTGTAAAATCTGTAAACAAATGTAGAAATATGACATCACTGGGCCTAGAAGCTCAATAACTTAAGAAAGCATTTTAAACGGCTTCTAAATGCACCAATCATTTCACCCTTGGTCCAGTATGCACTACCACTAATAATAATATAATATGGGTGGCGCTACAGCCCATAAAGGGGCAGGGCCTAGCTTCTCAGCAATCACTTGTGTTGCGCGTGCTATTGTTCTTTCACGAGTGGAGGGACCTACAGTTTTATGCCGACTCCGAACGGCCAAGTTAGAGAAGCCTTTTCTAGACAGGAAATACTCTTTGAGCATTATCATTGACTCGAAAGAGGTGGGGTCGTGTAAATTATTTAGGTCGCTCAGAGCTGGATTCGAACCTGCGACGTCGGGGTTGGGGTCGATGCACACACCCACAACGCCACGGGCCATCACTACGCACTACCAATAATAGAGGATGATTTTCTAGATGCACCCTTAATTTGTTGTGAAGTTCAAGATATCATAGCGAAAAGTAAAGCAACGGGGGGACGATCGTATTCCAATAGAAATTTACAAGAATGTTACCGATGAATTTACTGTGCTGCTAATAAAACTCAGCAATTGCGGAACGTTTCAAAAATCAATAATTGTTCCACTTTTAAAAATAAGAAACCTTGAAGAAGCCTCAAATTACAGGAGTATCTCCTTTCTTTGGTGGTGTCCCGTGGCGTTTAGGTATGTGCGTCGACCCCAACCTCGACGTTGTGGGTTCGATTCCTGCTCTGTGCGACGAAAAACAATTTTCACGACCCCACCTCTTTCGAGTCACTGACAATGCTCAAAGAGTATTTCCTGTCTAGAAAAAGCTTCTCAATCAAAGCCGTTCGGATTCGGCATTAAGCTGCAGGTCCCTTCCACTCGTGAGAGAACAATAGCACGCACAACACGAGTGGTTGCTGAGAAGCTAGGGCCTGGCCCCCTACGGGCAGTAGCGCCACCCATATAATATTATTATTAATATATTATATCTATTTTCTTTATACTAATGCCAAGATTTTCGCAGGAGTTATCGAAAACAGGTTGTCTGAGTGGGTCCGTAGAAAAAGCATTCTGTCTGAGTTTCAAGCTGGCTACAAGAGAAACTACTCAACAATAGATCATATATTCTCCCTATACAACATAGCAGATCACTACATACAGAAGAAAAAAAAAACAATACGTGTTCTTTGTTGACTTCCGCGCGGCTTTCGATTCTATTGCGCGTGAAACCCTTTTCTATATCCCTATCCCTAATTGGCCTGTCAAACAAAGTGATAAATAATACAGCATGTCTGGGATGGAACGACTATTTCCGATGAATTTGAAACTGAAGTGGGGCTTAAACAAGGGTGTATCCTGAGCGCTCTGCTGTTTGTCTTATTCATTAATAACATAACAGAGTCCGTGGGAGGCGGTATCACGTTCGGAGGAACAAAGATACCAGCCCCTATGTATGCAGACGACATAGTTTTCTTCTCGGAAACGGTAGCCGGTATGCAGTTTATAATGAACAGGCTATGGGATTATTGTCAGCGATTGAACTTAGAAGTCAATCAAAAGTTATTATTTTCAAAGCCGTTGGTGAAAGACATGCGAGGAACGAAAAGTGGACCTTCAACAGACAGGCAGTTGAACTTCAACTCGGTGTGCTCGGTGGATGTAAATATCCAACTTTGGCATGAAAAAACATTTTGAGGCAAGTTTGAAGGAAGCTATGAGAGCAATTTCGGCTGTATGGAAACGTTGCTTCAAAAATAAATACATTGGACATAGCATTGGTCTATGCGTCTGTATGGAGCACAGGCCTGGGGATACAATTCTTTCGAACCAGTCGAGAAAAATATCTCCGGATCTTCATCAAAAGTATCGTTTGAACGTGAAAACGTCAAACATTTCATCGCAATCTGTCCAATTTTGAAGGAGTTCTTGATGAAAATGTTCTACTTGATGTTCTTAGTTGAAAAGCTGGATGAGATACTCTACACTATACATGTCACGGTTGCATTACGATATCGCTATTGCATAATTAATGAAGACTTAGAAATCAATAAATGTAACATAACTGAACTGTGTATATATCATTCTAGTGTCTTTGTTTTCTGCCACTATAAATATTTTCTTCTTTTTTCTTGTTTGTATTTCAAAATGTCAGTCTGGTAGACGGCCATATGCCAAAACCAAAAGAAATTAGGATCTTTTGTGTGTCGATAATCGAGTTGTAATAATTTGAATGAAATAAATATAGAATAATAAAAATAATAAATAAAATAAATAAAATAATAAAAAAGTTAACTAACTAAAAAAACTAAAGAAAGCTATTATTGAACATCTAGACTGGGGAATAAACAGTGTGTCTTTCGTCCGGACAAAAGCACAACCGACCAGCTTTTCACTCTAAGAATGGTACTCGAGAAAGCTTGGGTGGTGCCAAGGGTGAGTCTTGTCACCTCCCCTTTAATTATATATATAGATGGTGTGTTGCAGCGCAGCAGAGGTGTGGAATGTTTCACAGTTGACAAAAGGTCATCATTTCATCTGCTCATGATTCGGTTATCCTCACATCCTCCCATACGCAACTCCAGCGCGCACTCTATAGGTGCAGAAGCTGGAATGAAGGTTAAAGTGTACAAATCAAAGGTTATGGCAATTTCGCCCTTCAGAACGCCTGTGCTCTACAAGTGAGTGGAGTCCCATTGAAGCAGGTGGGAAAGTTCAAGTAGCTCGGGGTCTTTTTCACGAGAATGGGATGAGTAATACTGAGCTTTCCCATAGATTAGCCTATCTCAATATTGATCCATCTTGAAAATCAGGCCGAGGTAATTGGACCAAGTCCTACAACTCGCTTGAATACGTCTGGGCATAAATCCTGAGAAGTTGGAGTCGATGGCGCTTAAAGATATCTAGTGCGTGCTTGTACTTGTAGTAAGATTCTTAGAGTCATTCCGCGATTCAGACTGCCAACAATTGAAGGCACCACCCAGAAGCTAACACAATGTGCGACATACCTCTGGGTTGTTCTAGACAGGGAATTAAACTGGAAACAAAACGTTTTAGAAAGAATTAAGAAGACTACCTGCGCCCTAAGCCCGAGCAACAGGACATGCGGCAAAAGGTGGGCCAATCCCCCAAGACAATTGTATGGATGTACACAAGGCAGCACCTGAAATCCACTAATCTTAATTTAGAATACAGCAACTAGTATGCCTGGGTACTAGGGGAGTACTCTCTACCACTCAGACCAGCCTCACTGCACATGATAGTATACTGCATGCTAGGCTACCATTTGAACATTTTGAAAGTGACTACACACTTCCATATCTCAACTTTGAAACTTCATTTAAATGTCATTTTCGATCAAGGGAAGAGTGGATGACAAGTGAACCCATTAACTGTCGAGCATTCCGGTATGTATAATATATAAGATGAAAACAGGCACATGCATTTCCTCGGAATTGTTAATCGTATGTTTCTTAAGCGGAGTTAGAGAAGTGGCCAGAATGATGGAAATACTACCGGCTGATATTACTATTCTTATTGGCAGTCAAGCGTTGATCAAGCGAAAACGAGCTCTACTGCGCGATCAGAAAATGTCTAAAGACAACCCTTCTCCGTTATTAAAGCGTACCGAGTTGGAACTCGAAGCTGTACTGTTGTTGTTGACTAACTACTAGTTTTCACCCAATTCAAAATATATAATGTAGTATAAAATACTACTCACTCAATATAATTGGTTTGAAAGACTATAGAAAAAACAACCCATACATTTAGGTGCAAAGCAAAGAGCAGAAGTCTGTCTACCTGCCGCATCAAACCCTGTGCCCCGTCCATGGCCAACATGAGCCGATAAATTCAGTCGAACGAGTTGTGTGTTTACACCGTGTCGAATAGTTCACGGGTTTTATGTTCATTTATTTGTTTCATTTTACTTCCAGCAGCTCGGTTTGACATAAATCTAGCGCGGTTGACTCGGTTTATCAATACGAGTTGACCCATCTCTAGTTTGAGTTATGGATTCGAGTAGGAACTATGTAAACATAATTATTACGAAAGTTTCTCATAAATGGATTGTTAGTAAGATTCAAATATAGTTATATTAAAGATCTATGCGAAATATATGTACTACTTACATTTAAGGATGGAGAACGAGTCGTGCTACCACTTTTTAATAAAATTGACTTTTTCAAAGACCCTTTTGTACCGTGTTCGTCATCGTTGAGTGAATGAAGTAACTAAAAGTGGAAACAAACAATTAAACTTAAGAGATACAATACAATAGGATTCAATTTGTAGTGATCAGAAAAGGCAACGGAATATGAAAATGGTTTGAAGTAGTTCTAGGATATATTACCTTTTCCACTTCTGCATCAAGTCCTTCTGCTTCGGTTTCTACACCTGACTTACGTGATTTTTCAAGCAATGTTGCACGTTTGGCAGTTAAGTAAAGATTACGTTTTATTGCTATATACGTAACGTCAGAAACCGCGCGTACTGAGTAATCCGGAATGAATGATTGCCTTAAAGCAGAATCCATATTAAGAGACTGCAACGAACCCATTATTTGCTGAGTTTGATTCGGAGAATCTATAAATTACTATAGCATTGTATTTACGAATAATTATTTAAAAATAAAATTTTACCTAGTACAATATTTTGCAGTAAGGCTTGTGTTCCAAAATATGTAAACGGCCCGCTCTCAAACATTAAGTTTTCTTTTCCAATAGTAACTTCAACTCGTCCTTCAAGTATAAGTACGAAAAAATCGACGGATTTTCCCTGCTGAAATATTAGTAGACTAGGGTCATCTTTATCTTTGCCTTTACATTTGATACTACGAATTATATCCTGATTAAGTAAGCGCCGTAATATTGGTTCAGATATATTATTCTTTTTAAACGCATCAACCGCTAAAACAATTTTTACATATTGAAATGTTTCTTGTGCTTAAATAATGCCTTACCTGTACTTAAGTACTGAAATGTTGCCAATATTAATTGTGGCGAAATTCGTACAGTTTGATGCTCCCTTTTTTCTGCAAAAGCACTGAAATCTTGTTTTTTACTTTTTTGCCTTTTTACTTTGGTACGATTGTCTACAAAAACATCGGTTTCATCTATGATTTCGGATTGAATTAATTCTTCAATAACATCTTCTAAGGTCAGTAATCCGATTGTTTCATAAAAAGGATCTCCTTGTCCTTCATTATTTACACGTCGAACAAAAGCCATGTGTCCTTTGTTACCTTCTTTGAATTGATTAAACATTATATCCAAGGTAACGTCCTCGTAAACGAAATGGCATGGGTTCTGATAAAATTCGCATAAAGTTTTAAGTGGAGTATTGTCATCCGTATCCACAAATGCTAAATCTTTGATGTAAAGTAATGTAACAATGTTTTTGGGATGTCCTTCATAAACGGGGATTCTAGAAAACCCAGATTTCATTATATCTGACACGGTTTCAAAGTCTAGTACTGCTTCTAGAGATAACATAAATGCATCTTCTATACGGGTCATTACATCAAAAACCGTTTTCCTTCTGAGTTCCAAAGCGCCTGAAATAATATTTACCTCATTTTTGTCCAAGTCGTTTATTCCTGTAGTAACCTGTTCAAAACATAATCATGTTATTATAAAAATATATTTGCTTATACTATTTATGTAATTTACGCTCTGTAACTTATAGGAAAATAATTAAAAGTCTCAAAAATAAAAAAATAAGTTAATAAATATAATAAAAGCTATATTAAGGTCAATGAAAATTGGTTTGCTCGGCATCGGGACAGCAAAAAGAAAGTAGGCGTAGCATTATGTAAAAACAACATTCTTCAGAGCCAACGACATGCCTCGGATACTGACGGATTTACTGTTGACGACCCCATCTAACGAACAAATGACCATGGTTTTCGGTTCTGCACGTGGAATGTGAGGTCCATTAAAAGGCCACGTGCAGCCTAGTGGATGCCCTTTTTCTGTAAAAGCGAACGCATCATAACAATCCGCATCATGGCTAAATTCGGTTCCCATACCCCAAAATCCATCCCCAGATCAATCAACCATCATCCAGATCACGTTGCTATCGACGTCGGGCACTCCTGGATTCTTGATGTCCTGAAAGCGGACTGCAAGGATCTGTAAGCTCTCTGTGAGTTCGACGCCGCCTGCACAAACTATCGAAAAAGAATGGAGTCTTTATCAAGAAGCCGCCACTGATGTGCTGGGTTTTAGGACACCACCTAGAAAGAACCCATGGTTTGAAGACGACTGCAGGCAGGCACATGCAGCCAAGCAGGAGGCCTACAGACAACGCTACATCGAACAACGAGGGCTGTTCGTGAGCTCTACGAACTCCGCGATCTGTGGTGCTGTTTGTGTATACGTGTTCTGGAGGAGAAGATACAACCACGAGCTGCGAGATAAGCCTAGCCAGGTGTCTACCGATCCAATCGATCACGTTCGCCAAGCTCTAGAGGGATTCTCCGAGAATTACTAGCTGGTCAAAACTCGCACTCGCACACTGTCACTCGAGAAGTGAGTGGCTACACAACACGAGGAAGACCATCTCATCAACTTGGTACCTTTTACTAAGGAAAGCTTCAACAGGAAATTGTGAAATACAAGGAAAATAACACGACAAAACAATCGCTAAGCACAATCCAATATCTACATTCCATTTGTTGTCGACGTTATAAATCCTGTAAACGACAGACGAGGCGTTGACCCTTGTTTTTTTTTTTTTTTTTTTTACAATATGTTGCAGTGGATTCAATTCAATTCAATTCAATTCAATTTATTATTGTAATTAAAATTTACATGGTACAATAAGACATACGTCTTTTATAGTACTAAGTTATAACAATTCAGTAGGTATTTATATAATTAAAAAGTTAAGTAGTCTAATGAGGTGGAAAGAAAGGAAAACGAGAGAAGGGGATGGGGATTTAGGAAAGGGATGAAAAGTAGGAAAGAACAGTAAGTTTAAAGCGTCTGGCGTTACTGATATTTCGTATCGTTAACGGTAGAGAATTCCAAAGTTTGATGGCATGTATGTAAAAAAGGCGTGATGAATTTGTAAAGCGATGACGAGATGGTATTAGAGCATGGGTTCTGACAGATCGAGCAAAATTAATTTTCTTGAACAGATACCCGGGAGTCTTATTTACTATGATATTATGATCTCTCAGATACGAACAGAAGAGAAGGGAAGACAACCGGCTTCTCAGAAGGAAAAGAAAAGAGCATGAGAAGCTCGCAGTCGAGGAGATGGAGAGGTGTTATGGCAGGAATGACGTCCAAATGTTTTACCGAAGGGTAAAAGAATTATTCAATGGATACAAAACACGAAACGGTCGGCATGAAAATGGACAACTGGTAGTAGAGTCGCAGTCGATACTGAGTATCTGAAAGATCACTTCTCTAGATTGTTAAACGGCGATGAGGAACAAAATACCACTGACAGGCAGAATGTTCCACTCAACCTGGACGATGACAGACGAGAACTCCGTCCCAGACTTAGACGAGGTCAAGATAGCAATATCAAGACTGAAGTCTAACAAAGGTGCTGGAGCGAACTATCGTCTCCTGAAATATTTAAGGCAGCTGGAGATGGTCTGGTAGGGCGCATGCACCAGCTCATCTGTAAGATATAGTCTGAGGAAAGCATGACCGATGAGTGGAATCTCAGTATCGTTTGCCCGATCCACAAGAAATGAGACCTTTGTGACTGCGCCAACTATCGAGGGACCAGTCTCCTTAACATCGTGGAAAAGATCTTCTTTGCCGTTTTATGTGAGTCGGATAGTAGTAGCTAGTTAGTTTTAGAAATATAATAAAGTAATACGATCACCGCAATCCTCCCAAATTTATGACCATGTTGATGATGTGATGATGCGCCGAATATTCATGTTTATTACGAACCAAATGCCCCCTGGACATTTTCAATGGGGATATCGATGTTCGAAAGGAACAGGAGAAATCTCCTTATGGTGAAGTGATTACCGGTGGAAAACAAAAGGAAGTGCCTTTAAGAAACGTAGTAAATTTAAGTACTTTCTTTTGAATTTTGGTGAAAATACTTGTGTTTACTTTTAAAGATATATCGCAGCAAACAAAAGACCGAATGATATATTAGTTAGCTGTATAGAAAATATACAGATATTGCCACTACCATCCCCTGCGGAATAGACACCTCGGCGTGGGGCGGGGGATTAGGTTGGCCCTGAATGCCTGCTGAACTGGTGGTCGAACTTATTCTATCACCTCCCTAATCCAGGAAGTTATGTGAACCAGAGGGTAATACTGTGCTATGTTGTAACGGTACCTGCAAAAAACTAAAGGTGAGATAAGAAAGCTACTGGGGTGACATCAGAAGAAGCAGCGATTCGCGTCGAACATAGACATAAATAAACCGATAGGCAAAACCACGTCAAAAGCCGACTGGGCAAGCGGAAGCCCAGCTCTAACTACCCAACCTCTAACAAAGGCAGAAGTGGAAGGAAGGAAGTGGAGGCTAAGAACTCTGTGACTCCTTAATCCTCCAAAGAGGAGGCAAACAGAATAAAACGCAAATAGCCAGTGACGCCTGCCTTGGGAAAACCTGGTGGATTGGATGATCCACTCAGGAGACGACTCAGTGGTGCTGGAGTCAGGTGGTATCCTCGAAAAAGGCAGAGCATAGTTGCCAACACAGCTCGTAGCACACAAAAAACGAATGGTGTTTCCGCCCTGTCATGTGGTCAAATGAGGAACCCTTAGCACAAACTGACACCACGGTGGGCAAAAGCTACGCAAATGTTGGAAAAGAGGCGGACGCAGGCAAGAAGTCAACGGGGTCGGAAAGGGTAGCAGTGCTCCAATGCCAAGGGAGATGTCGAAGTCCGGAAGAATACCTGCTTGAATTTATTCTCACATAATGTTAGTACTTCAACCTTCGTCACAAGTGGAGGTATTAGACCTCACTATAAGCAGTAACTGTCTTATCGACTTAATTAGAAACAGTAAAGTATCAAATGAACCATCTATGTCTGATGTATCTATTCTCTCAAAAAGAACTTATTGCGCTTAGAATGAAAATTGTCACCAATCCTTGGAAATTGTAAATCAAACATTGACCAATTCAATGTCATATCACAGTTGCATATCTATATTCCAATGGCAAGTAATTTCCCAAATAATATTAAGCTGTAATATTGTATGGGTGGGTGTTGTGGGCATCAGGTATGCACTTATTACCGTCAACCTGGATTGATCGAATTATCTGCAAAGACGAAAGTTAACCAGTCAGGGTTATAGAGTCCCATCCCAAACCCGTAAGGATGATCAATGGAACAATCGCAGTCGATGCTCAAGCTATGGAGAAACCATTTCTGCAGAGTGCATAACGGCATCGAAAAAAAACTGTCAGGCAGAAAGAATTATTCAATCCTAATGAAAGGGACGATGAAGGTCAACAATTCTGTCCACCCGGCCACCCCGGATGAAGTGAAGATTGTCATATCTACGATGGGAAAATAAATGTTATTAACCTAAATTCGAATAAATTTGATGTCATCTTGGTAACTATCACTTAAACTGCAATCATTGCCGGATGATTTCGATAATCTCTGTGATTCATTGAATTCCTTAGACTCTGCTTATTGGCGATTTTAATGGCCGAGTAGGACTATCACAAAATAGCTTCGCGTCCGGATACACCAGTTGCACCAGTCGCAAATCTAAGGACCTAGCTATAATAAGGAACAAAAAAGTAGAGTCTGCAGATTCGGTGTTATCGTCTTATAACACTGTTCTTATTTTTAATGCCATAATTAGTAGTTTAGATTTCACGTGTTCTGATAAGCGAGCAATTTATCTTATCGAACAAGAAACGTCCACCCTCAAACAGGGGAAACTGTCTATCTTTGAATTTTATGATACAGTTGAGCAGAAACTTTACTAATCTATAAAACCATAATGACACATGAAGGTGAATCTGAGCACTCAATCAAAAATATAGGCAAGATGCACTTAGGACATTTATTTCTGGTTTACGGAAACCAATGTATGACGTTTTATTTGGATCAAGGTCTGCAGACATGCCGACTGCATTGGCACTTGCTGAGGAGCTAGAGGCCAATCAACTGTGTTATACGTTCGCAAGCTGTTTTGCAAACAACAGAAAAACTACAAACAAACTGCCGATGCAATCTAGACAGAGCTATAGCTTGTTTAATTCGACTGTTGTAGCCACCATCAGAACAACGGACAATGAGCCATTCTACTCAAAAGCGTACCCCTATCCAATGCAAATTGTCAACAAAGAAATTTCTGATCTTCTCAACGCATGTATTATAAGACCATCGCACTCCCCTTGTAATAATTCTATTTGGGTTGTCGATAAGAAAGGGTTTGATAAGGACGGCAATCGAAAAATGCGGTTAGTAGTTGACTTTAGGAAACTAAATACCAAAACAACGAACGACAAATATCCTATTCCCGACACTTCCGTTATTCTCACAAGCTTAGGACAATCGTTATTTTTGTCAGCATTGGATTTAAGGTCTGGATTTCATCAGATAAAGCTGTCTGAGCGTCACAGAGAAAAAAACAGAATTTTCCATAAACAACGGAAAATTTAAATTTTGTCGATTTCCGTTTGGCCTAAAAAATGCACCTAGCAATTTCCAAATTGCCAAAGATGATATTTTGAGGGATTGGCAAGTGTTGTC
The DNA here is from genome assembly GCA_916610145.1 of Eristalis arbustorum. Lineage (NCBI taxonomy): Eukaryota > Metazoa > Arthropoda > Insecta > Diptera > Syrphidae > Eristalis > Eristalis arbustorum. The sequence continues at coordinate 51,257,090 of OU744319.1, read as the reverse complement.
ATGTTTATATCGACGACGTGATTATATTTTCCAAAACGAAGCAGCAGCATCTTAAAGACATTGACCGAATTCTCTGTAAACTTGTTGATGCCAATATGCGCGTTTCTTCAGAAAAGTCAAAATTCAGGAAGGAAGTTGAATTTCTTTCTGCACAAGGCATTAAAACCTGTCCAGATAAAGTCAGAGATATCATTGACCATGAAACTCCAATAACCCTTCGTAGCTAACGATAATTTTCGGAACTCTCTGGGTATTACAGGAAATTTAAAAAAGATTACGCCCAAATTGCAAACCCGTTAACACATTTCTTGCGCGGAGGAAATGGTAATGTTAGCGCTAGGAAGTCCAAAAACATCCCTTTAAATTTTGATGAAGATGCCATTAATGCTTTAAAGCGAATCAAAAGGTTTTAAGCGAATCAAAAACATTTAGGCTTCGGAAGACGTTCTGCTTCTCTATCCAGACTGTAGTAAGCCTTTTGACTTGACGACAGATGCATCCTCTTGTGCATTAGGTGCTATCTTGTCACAAAGCCGATAACGATGATCTCTAGGACTTTATCTACAATGGAATAAAACTAGGCTACCAACGAACGAGAACTTCTTGCCATAGTTTGGTCCTTGCGCAAACTTCGCAATTATTTATACGGAGTTAAGAGAATCAATATTTTAACGGATCATCAGCCGTTGACGTTCGTCATCTCTGAAAAGAATCCTATCTCAAAAATAAAGAGGTGGAAGGCTTTTGTGGAGGAGTTTTCGCCAACATTCCATTTTAACCGGGAAAAGAAAACCATTTTGTGGATGCTTTATCAAAACAGCATATTAATATCATGCAACAAACGAAAGAATCTGAATCAGAAACTGCACACAGTGAAGAATCATTGACCCAAACGAGAAAATCCTGTTATGTGCTTTAAGAACCAGATTATCATCAGCGAAGGTTCAGAAAACAAAATAGTAAGAAAAGTAATATTTAGAAAAAAGCTCCGGCACATAATTACATTTTGTGATCGAAATAATCTGTTGAAAGTGCTAAAAGAGGTTATTAACCATAGTCGCTAATGGTATTTACTGCGACTATTTAACATTATGCAAAAACAGGTTACAGATTTGAGGTACCATAATAAAAACAAACAAATAAGGTAATACACACCTGGCGTTTCCTTCGCGTGGTTACACACATTGACGCGGTGCGAAGACTTAGTAAAGGTCAATGACTTAAGGGGAATTTATTCTCTATGAGGAGGCACGGTAACTCCCAACGAGAGTTCCTGCACGGAACAAGCAACCTCTGCCCGCGGATCTGTCTCCTCCTTGAAGGTCCCAGGACCTTCCTATAAAAGTTATAGGGAGAGGAGCTCTGCTAACCGGATTCTGGAGCGCCTTAAAGGCATTCCACCGGAGAATTATTATTATTATGAGAATTATTATTATTATTATTATTATATTATCAACATTGCTATCTCCTCACCCGTAGGTGCGGGTGTCTTTTCTCAAGACCTCAACATTGCTATCTCCGTGAAGCTCCATGATCACTGTAGCGCTTTTTTGGCAGAAACCATAGCGATTAAAGAGGCGCTGTCTTGGCTCAAAAACAATGTGATATCAAAAAGGGATATCAAGATCTGTTCCGATAGTCAGGCCGCCATAAAATCCCCGGACAGTGTCATGTTTTACTCTAAAACATCCCTTAATTGCAGGCTGTCTCTTAACGACATGGTAGAGCATTTCAACATTCACCTCATGTGGCTGCCGATACACTGTGACATACCAGGAAACTGCAAAGCCGATGAACTTTCTAGGTGTGGTACAACCTCATCCCTATCAAAAGCAGGGGTACCACCTTCCATGCCGATCGCTACAGCTTACTATCTTCTTAAGATCCACACAACTAAAATCACTAATGACAAATGGCTAGAATGCACCACCTGCCTTAAAACAAAAGAAATCTGGCCATCACTTAACCTAAAACTGTAACTCAGTCTACTTAGACTCAAAAAGCCCTCATTAAGGACACTCATGGGAGTCATAACCGGACACTGTGTAATTGGCACTCATGCTCGCAGGATGGGTCCCCCATATAATGCAGCGAGGTTACCGATACCGGAGTCATCCGGACACATTGCCCAAGGATAAAATAAATGGGCCTGACCTCCCAGTTGGGGGTTGTGCGTGGGGTTAACACCCTCACCACGTAAAAAACAAAAAATGTTCAGAGACGACCAATTGCCTCGGATACTAACGGATCTACTGTTGACGACCCCAGCAAACGAACAAATGACCATGCTTAAGACACCTGCTATAAAGCCGGGCAAGAAGAGGATGAAAAACTGCAACATCTACTACGGTGATTGCAGCAGAGAGAGGCGTCTATTTGGATGTGGATTTGTTGTTTGAGGCAGACTAAGGCAAAAAGTCTTAAGCTTTGTCTGTAAAAGCGAACGCCTCATAACAATCCGCATCATGACTAAATTCGGCAACATCAGCCTGATTTGCGCCCAAGCCCGGACAGAGGACAAAGATGACAGTAGCAAAGATGACTTCTATGATCTCCTAGAAAGAACATACGATCAATGCTCCAGCTTCGACACCAAGATCACTCTAGGAGATTTCAACTCTAAGCTAGGTAAAGAAGACATCTTTGCTAATGTCATCGGGAAACACAGCCTACACGACACCACGTCCAGTAACGGGCTAAGGCTGGTGGACTTTGTCATGGGACGTAACCTCTCTGTTGCTAGCACGCGGTTCCCACACCTCAACATCCAGAAAGAGACATGGCGGTCCCCATATCAATCAACCGTCAACCAGATTGATCACGTTGCGATCGAAGTCAGACACTCCTCCAGTATTCTTGATGTCCGAACGTTCCTAGGAGCCAATGTTGACTCGGACCATTTCCTAGTTGTAGCCAAGGTAAGAATCAGGATATCAAGAGAACAACGGAGACGAGAAAGAACACCACGGTTTGACGTCGCAAAGCTACAATCGCAACTGACCGCTAAGAACTTTGCCGACTGAGTCTCCCAGAAACCCTCTGTAAGTTCCACGCCGCCTGCACAAACCATCGAAGAAGAATGGAGTCGTTGTCAAGAAGCCATCAAAGAAGCTGCAACTGATGTGCTGGGTTTTACGACACCACCCAGAAGGAGCCCATGGTTTGACGACGAGTGCAGGCAGTCACATGCAGCCAAACAGGAGGCCTACAAGGCAACGCTGCATCGAACAACGAGGGCTGTTCGTAAGCTCTACGAACAGAAGAGAAGAGAAGAGAACCGGCTTCTCAGAAAGAAAAAGAAAGATCATGAGAAGCGCTCGGTAGAGGAGTTGGAGAGGTGTTATGGCAGGAATGACGTCCGAAAGTTTTATCAAAGGGTAAAACAATTATCCAACGGGACATAAAACTTGGACAGAAGCCTGGATGGAAATATACAACTGGTAGTAGAGTCGCAGTCGATACTGAAAATCTGGAAAGATCACTTCTGTAGACTGTTAAACTGCTATGAGGACCAAAATACCGCTGTCAGACAGAATGTTCTACTCAATCTGACCGTCCCCAGATTTAGAAGAGGTCAAGATAGCTATATCAAGACTGAAGTCTAACAAAGGTGCTGGAACGGACGGATTGTCCGCGGCACTGTTTAAAGCAGATGGAGATGATCTGGTTGGGCGCATGCACCAGCTCATCTGTAGGATATGATCGGAGGAAAGCATGCTCGACGAGTGGAGTCTCAGCGTCGTTTGTCCGGTTCAAAAGAAAGGGGAACCCTTTGACTGCGCCAACTATCGAGGGATCAGTCTTCTTAACATCGCGTATAAGATCTTCTCTGCCGTTTTATGTACCCGCCTGAAGCCGTTCATTAACAATCTAATAGTTCTAATAGGCTTCAGGCCAGGAAAGTCCACAATAGACCAATTATTCACACTACGGCAGATCCTGGAAAAGACCCAAGAAATGCAAATCCACACTCACCATCTGTTCGTCGATTTCAAGGCCGCATATGACCGCGTGCATAGAGACGAGCTATACAACGCCATGTCTAGTTTTGACATTCCTGCCAAACTCGTCAGGCTGTGCAGGATGACGATGGAGAACTCTCGCTGCTCCATCAAGGTCGGTAACGAACTCAACGAGACCTTCAATGTCAAAAAACACTAGAGGCACGATCTTCCAGAAGTCCGTGCAATTGTTAGCATACGCCGTGATTGGCAGAACTCAGCGAGCCGTCAGTGAGGCTTTTGCTAACATTGAGACGGAAGCGGCTAAAATGGGTCTGGCGGTGAATGAGGGCAAAACGAAGTATATGCTGCCCTCAAAAAAGGACATACAACATCGACGTCTTGGACAGAGAGTCACAATGGGCAGCTATAACTTCGAGGTAGTCAAGGACTTCACTTACCTCGGCCAGGAGTAAACTGCACTAACAACATCAGTACCGAGATCAAGGAGGAGAAGATTCAACGACGACCTGTACGGGCTGTATAGCGACATGATCCTAGTTAAGCGTCTACGGATCCAACGCCTACGGTGGCTAGGTCATGTAGGCCCGAAGAATCTTCGAATCCGAACCTGTCGGGCAACGCAACAGAGGACGCATGCGTTTAAGGTGGCGCACCCAAGTGGAGAAGGACCTCAACCAACTTGGTGTGCGAAACTGGAGACAGCTAGCCAGAGATCGCGCTAGTTGGACAGGCATGTTGGTTGATGCCCAGGTCCACCCCGGACTGTAGCGCCACACAAAGGAGAAGAAGACAATTACTTGCATCAGATTTAGAATTAAATGAAAAATAATACCATTTTATTGAACTAAAACATTAATTCATGCAGTGGCAATTGATTCGGGCATGAAAGTTAAATGAGTTGAGCAAATAATCCAATTTATATTATTTGTGAAAATTGTGTACAGTTATAAAAACAGAAACAATTAACACAAAAACTCTGCAAATATTTTGTTGGGCCACTGTATATTAAAATCAAAGAAGATATAGTTAATACCTTTACAAGTTCCTTAAGGCGCTCTCTATTGTATACGTTTCCAATTTCTTCACCAAGAATACAATCTAACGCCTTAGAGGTAGGGTAGGCCAATGGAGATGTGATTATCATAACGGCTTTAGTTATAAAAATAGTTTTGGCTCCTACAGCAAGGCCGTGTCTAGAGCAAAGAGCCTGAAAAAATTAAAGATGTTTATACAAGTGATTATAATTTTACTAAGATATTTACTTGGGGAGTAATTTCGCCAAATACAACAATAGCCAAAGTAGAAAATATCACCGCAATTAGGCCTGATGTTAGTCCGTCTAATAAAATTGTAAATGTTGAATTGACCAAGACATTGCCCAAAAGAATGCTGCAAAGTAAAAAGTTTCCTTGGTCTCTAACTGGTTGAATTTTCTTTGCATACAATCTCTCCTTTTCAGTTCCTGTATTTCTTAAAATCTTGGAAAAAAAGTACATTTATTTTTAAACTAGTATATTTGGTTTTATCACCTTCAATTCAGTTCGATCCAAGGACATTAACCCAAGATTTAAACCAGAAAATAACGCAGAAAAACATAGGCAGATTGTTATGATTAGAATAGATGCCCATAAAGGCAAAAGGTTTTCATATGTGCCTATTTTCAGCCAACTTTCCCTTCCCTGATGTATAAGAGGATCCGTCAAGCTGTACGACTTCTAAAAAAAAAGTGAAGTAATTTTAAGAAGATATGTTATAGTTCAATATAATATAATATAAGTGCCCAATTTCCTAAAAGATGTATTCCTTAAAGATTGGAAGATCACCAAAAAAGTTTGAAGACGCCGAATTGCAAACGATATTGGATGGAAATGACACTTTGATTCAAAAGCAAATGACAGCAATGTTAAATGTTGCACAACAAACAATTTCTGACCGTTTAAAAGCTATGGAAAAGATCCAAAAGTGTGGAAAATGGGTGCCAAATGAATTGAATGAAAGACAGATGGAAAACCGAAAAAACACTTGTGAAACTTTGCTTCAAAGACACGTAAGAAAATCGGTTTTGAATCGGATTGTTACTGGCGGTGAAAAATGGATTTATTTTAAGAATCCTAAAAGGAAAAAATCATGGGTTAATCCGGGATAACCATCAACATCGACTGCAAAACCAGATCGATTCAGCAAGAAGACAATGCTGTGTGTTTGGTGGGACCAGAAAGGTGTGGTGTACCACGAGCTTCTAAAACCTTGTGAAATCGTTAATACTGCTCGCTACCGACAGCAAATGATCAATTTGATCATCGAGATCGAGAAACGACCAGAATTGGCCAAAAGACACGGCAAGGTAATTTTGCTCCATGGCAATGCACACAAAGCAAAACCGGTTCAGAATACAATCAAAACACTTGGCTGGAATCAGCTACCCCAGCCGCCGTATTCACCAGACTTGGTTCCTTCCGACTACCATTTGTTTTCACCGATGGGACACGCATTGGCTGAGCAGCACTTCGATTCCTACGAAGAAGTCGAAAATTGGGTGTCTGTTTGGTTTGCTTTAAAAAACGAAAATTTTATTGGCGTGGTATTCACAAATTGCCAGAAAGGTGGTCAAAATGTGTAGAAAACAATAGCCAATATTTTGAATAAAATGTTTTTACTTTCCCATTAATAATTAGTGTTTTATTTTTAAAAAATAATCACTCATTTCATACCGGTATACCTGGTATATTTATTTACACAGATTGTTTGCATTAATGTGTTATATGAGATGGTTATATTTTTGTAAATGTAATCCTTCCACGCATATCTATGATGGGATACATTTAAGTGTGGTTGTATCTATACGTTACTCCTTTAAAATGTAGAGAAAAAAACCTCTTCGCACCCGTTGACGAACAAGGGAAAACAGCAAAGGCGGTGAAGGTACCTGGACACAGTGTTTTACTGATTACATCTCCTAATGGAAACTCACTTCTGACATAATAGTGCTCACATAAAAGTCTTACCAGAACTGTGACGCTTCTAGAAATCGAAATCAACGTCCCCAGTGACTCTCACTCCTTGGATTTCATAAATCGCCGAAAGTTGATGACCCACCATGCAGCAAAAGACAAGGGCTAGCTTATGGTTTCGGATCCCGTTTGCATGTAGAAGTTAAAGCATCCCCAAATAGCCAAGACAAGCCACATTACAGCGAAAGATTTCAGCCCTATGTATGTACCAGAGTTATGTGTTCATACCAGCAATTTGACATAATAAAAACACTTTTTACTTTTTCTCTTTTTATTTCATTGTTGAAATATGAAAACTTAGTTGGTTAAGGTTTCATATTTACCGGCGCGTGTGGCCCAAAAGTAGAAACGTCTGTGAAAATAATCCGCGTACCGTTGATATACTACACGTGAAACGATGTTTATCATTAAAGGGGATAGGGTTAAGGAGTGGAGAATGAAAGTGAAGTATCGCATGCCTCATTTCCTACGCCTTAAAAATGTACGACCAGCTCTTTAATATGTGAAGGTAGTACATGAGGGTGCTCCTTTGAGGACAAAACTTTAATTTTTCGATCGCCCAAGGTCGCATTGATGATTCTCTTGCTGAACAGAGACTTCAGCAATTGTAAGTCTGTTCAGCAAGAGAATCACTTATAATTATAATTACGCGACGCCGCTTGGACTTTCTTTGAAATAAAGTGGGGTCGTGTACGGCAAGTGTTCCGGTGGGCGAGGTAACCAAATAGGAGTCTTGAAGGCCAAAGCTTTCATGTGTGTGAATGCAAGGACGCTAACCTTCAACGGTTCGTAAGGAGTGTATTATATATAGTCAGCTTGGTCCTTCGAGAGAGGGTTCTATTATTCAGTTGCCTCTTAAGCCCAAAGAAACAGCGGTTATCAAGAGTTATCCTGCCTTTGATCTCGGTACTGATGTTATTTGTACAATTTACTTAGGAGCCGAGGTAGATGAAGTCCTTGACCACCTCGATCTTACAGCTGCCAATTGTAAAGGTCGTACAAGACGTCTGTGTTGTATTTCCTTTTTTGAGGACAGCATATACATCGTTTTGCCCTCATGCACCGTCAGATCCATTTTAACCGCTTCCGTTTCAATGTTAGCAAACGACTTATTGACTCCTCGCTAAGTTTTGCCAATCACGTCAATGTCATTGGTGTATGCTAACAGATGTACATCCTACTTAAACCAAGATTTTCAAAGTTTTATTGTTAATTTAAAATTTAAAACCAAATGTCTATCAAGACTATAAAACCCCACCGAGAGGCAAAAACACAAATTATCAAATTAGCTTATAGTACCCGAAGAGGTCAGAAGGTTAGAACTAATTTAAATATGTTATTGATAGTTAATTAAGCTAGTTTTAAGTATTTTTATCTAGCAAATCAATAATCATTGAAATAAAAACAAAAATTACATGCGGAAAACAAAAATTACATGCGGAAAAAAAAACATCGTGACAAGGTCCACCAGGCTTAATCCGTTACTGGACGTGGTGTCGTGTGGGCTGTGTTTCCCGATGAATTTAGCAAAGATGCCTTCCTTACCCAGTTTAGCCTTGAAGTCTCGTGGAACAATCTTGATATCGAAGCTGGGGCATTGATCGTATGTTTCTTCTAGGAGATCATAGATCTCATTATTGTTGTCATCTTTGTCCTCTGTCGTGGCGTGGGCGCAAAGCAGGCTGATGTTCCCGAATTGTAAAACTTAATTCTAAATTCTAAAACTTCTTAATTCTAAAACTTGAGATTACCGAGGCGTCGTAGTTGAGATGTATACCCACAAAATCCAATGTGGTCGATGAAGCCATGGAAAGGCCGACCATAATTCCTACGCGCCTCTCAAGGCCGCTGGCCAAAAGTAGTAGCAGAACCATTTACCAGAGAAGAGCTAAAATCGCAGTTTGTCATATGTACATATGTCTTGCAGAGAATACGTTTTTGGTCTAAAAAGGTTTCAAATTGGAAACGGTTGCTTAGGAACGGGAACAACCTACCGGACGATTGAGATCCAAGCTCAATAGGCTCTGACGACACTATCAAATATGCAATAATAATATACTCCCCAACCAGCCGACGCTAGAATTGCCACGTTCTTTCGACCTTTCTCTTTCACAGGAATCCACTACTTCGGACCGACCAATGTAGCTCTCGGTTGGAGGCTATAAAAGAGATGGGAGTGAACTATTACTATTATTATTATACTTAGTGCACACGACAACGCGACGAACTTTCCCGGTGAGGAAAAGGAAATGAGGGACGCAATCAGCTCGCGTTGGAAGTTTGTATCAGTAGGCTGGGGGAGCTGGAAGAGACTGGTGATCATAAGACTACCTTATATGCTATTAGTCAGACCTGGAATCCATCGGATGATCTGCTGCCAAGTATGCTTCTAAAAGCGGAAATCATTGTGAATTCAAGGCTACTAACTCACAGTTCACTTGACCACGGAAACCAAGAGGCGCTTACTCATTTCTCGTTGGGTTAGTCTAATGGGCCAAAGCCTGACGACACGACGATAGGGCTAAAGTTGCGAAGTAAGTGCCTACACTTACCCGGTGCGCAGAATGGGTTACGTACGCAAAGCCAATAATGGTGGGCGATATTGTCCTAATTGCGGAACCCAACAGTACCGAGCAATCCCAGACGGATTCCGCATCGAAGGAAATTGGTAAATTTTCTCACGTTTATATTGATGACGTGATTACTTTTTCAAAATCATACGAGCAACATATTGACGATACAGAAAGAATTCTTTCTAAACTGTTTGAAGCAAATATGCGGGTTTCCTTTGAATAATCAAAATGTCTTCGAACAGAGGTAGAGTTTCTTGGGTTTGCAGTATCCAGAAATGAAATAAAACATACCCAGAGAAAGTGAGAGATATTATAAGCTACGAAGCTCCAAAACCACTCCGCAGTCTCCGATCTTTCCTTGGGCTCGCAGGATACTATAGGCGGTTCGTAAAGCCTCTAACGAAATACCATCGGGGAGAATAGAGAACCAAATATAGGTACGAATCAATCAAAGAACGTAAAGGGCTAACTAGATTCGGAAGCGCTACAGGCATTTGATAAAGTTAAAAGAAGTCTAGCGTCAGAAGATGTTCTATTGCTGTATCTGAACTATAAAAAAACATTCGACCTAACCACTGACGCCTCATCGCATGCGCTGGGTGCTGTATTGTCCGAAGGTGGTCGACCAATAACTATGATCTCAAGGACTCTGTTTCCAGCTGAAGAGAACTATGCGACAAACGAAAGAGACCTTCTTGCTATCGTTTGGGTCTTGCAAAAGCTGCGTATCCTATGCTAGGAGAATCCCCTATACCCACCCCTAAGGAATTCTCCATATAGATATCTATTCAACGGATAGATCCCATTTTCTCACATGCGTGGATAAATTTACGAATTTTGATATATTTGTCCCCGCTCTATTGTTGACATTAAATACCCTCTTTTGGAAATCCTTAATTAATAATTTTTACAAAAATACTAAAACTATCGTTTGCGATAACGAGAGATCACCGCTTTTACTACACCACCCTTTCACAGCATAACGAACGGGAAAGTAGAAAGGTTTCTTAGTACTCTTACTGAAATAGCTAGGTGTACTAAACTAGAGCAAAGCATTACTGATACCGCGGAACTTCTTTTGTTTTTTGTAGTCAAATATAATAAGACAGTTCATTCAGTAACGAATCACAGACCAATTGATTTAATTCATGCAGTCCCACCAGCATAAGAAAATGAGATAAGAAACAAGCTAGCCGAAACAGCGAACTAACTTAATGTTTCACAATGCGAAAAGACAAACTAGTAAATTTCAACCAGGTGAAAAGGTGTTTGTGTGGACTAATAAACGTATAGGGAATACCAAATGTACCAGTATGAAGTGAGCATCAAGATACAAATGTCCAAATGTTCCCTATTTGTTGTGAACGAGCCCTTATTTTATACATCAAGTCATTGAACAGACAAAATCATATTTTTTTATCGTGTTACAAATGTCGAATTTTGTACCAGAAAGTGATGATTTGCGGAAAGCATTAACTTTTTGTTTTCATTTGAAGAAAAGTGCTGCAGAGTCGCATCGAATGCTTGTCGAGGCATATGGTGATCATGCTCTATCAGAAGCAACATGCAGAAGATGGTTTCAACGGTACAGAAATAATGATTTTGACGTGAGAAATGAAGAACGTGGGAGACCACCAAAAATGTTTGAAGACGCCGAATTGCAAACGATGACACTTTGTGTCAAAAGCAAATGGCAGCAATGTTAAATGTTGCACAACAAACAATTTCTGACCGTTTAAAAGCTATGAGAAAGATCCAAAAGTGTGGAAAATGGGTCCCACATGAATTGAATGAAAGGCAAATGGAAAACCGAAAAAACACTTGTGAAGTTTAGCTTCAAAGACACGTAAGAAAATCGGTTTTGCATCGGATTGTTACTGGCAATGAAAAATGGATTTATTTGAAGAATCCTAAAAGGAAAAAATCATGGGTTAATCCGGGATAACCATCAACATCGACTGCAAAACCAGATCGATTCAGCAAGAAGACAATGCTGTGTGTTTGGTGGGACCAGAAAGGTGTGGTGTACCACGAGCTCCTAAAACCTTGTGAAATCGTTAATACTGCTCGCTACCGACAGCAAATGATCAATTTGATCATCGAGATCGAGAAACGACCAGAATTGGCCAAAAGACACGGCAAGGTAATTTTGCTCCATGGCAATGCACACAAAGCAAAACCGGTTCAGAATACAATCAAAACACTTGGCTGGAATCAGCTACCCCAGCCGCCGTATTCACCAGACTTGGTTCCTTCCGACTACCATTTGTTTTCACCGATGGGACACGCATTGGCTGAGCAGCACTTCGATTCCTACGAAGAAGTCGAAAATTGGGTGTCTGTTTGGTTTGCTTTAAAAAACGAAAATTTTATTGGCGTGGTATTCACAAATTGCCAGAAATGTGGTCAAAATGTGTAGAAAACAATAGCCAATATTTTGAATAAAATGTTTTTACTTTCCCATTAATAATTAGTGTTTTATTTTCAAAAAACTCTTATTTCATATCATTTCAACACTCTTCTTATCGACAATAAAACAATCTATAAAAGTAATCTTAGAATATTTCAATATTTTTAACACTATTTTGATTTCCGACTATTAGCTGCTTGGGCTAGCGTAGAAGTGCAGGTACTTGATTTCTCAAATTCACAGGTAATAAAACTTAATTGAAAATAATGAAAACCAAATTATAATTAATAAAATGTATAGTGAAAAAGTTAACAATCTTACGTCTGTAACCAATAGAATTATAAATTCCATACAAAAACTAGCATTGTATCAGAGGACTTAGTATTAAGCCTTAAATATCGAATAAGATTAATTAAGGAAGAATTTATAAATACAAAACATTCATTTCATTGGGCAAAAGCTGGCATTCATGTTATCAAAGCAAGAAATTGAAACTATTGTTAATGCTCTAAGTAAAAATAAAGTACCTTACACTAATATAGAAGACGCTTTGGATTTGTCTAAAGTGAAGATTTTTATAAATGGCTCAATATTATATTATACTTTAAACATTCCATTGACAAAAGATGTAAGCTGCGAAAAATTTCTTATAAAGCCTATTAATAATAGCCAAAGTAACAAAATAATTAAGATTTCCGATAATGCCAATAATTATGTACTAGTACGTAAAGAAGAATATTATAGGTTAAGTAATAATTGTAATACGTACAATTCAATTTCAATATGCAATGAAAATAACCTAATAGATATAAGTAATTCAACTTGTATTCCTAACATTTTAAAAGGCCGTAATTCGACATGCGTGTTTACAAATAGCCAACACGTACAAGCTGTGGATGAAACTGAACCTCGCATCATTTTACTGAATCGGTTTGAAGCGCTATCGTAATTGATGGAGAGTCACACAACTTTAATGATACTTACCTAGTGAAATACAGAAATACTGCGTTGATAATAAACGGACATCACATCAGGTCCCAACAAACTTCATCATTAAAACCTGTACCCTTCATCATGCAACTACATCCTCGTGAAATGGTAGTAGAAGAACTACTATCTCTAGAAATGATGAAGGAATTACACATCAACAACACAAGTCATATCAAGAAAATTGAAATGCAATGAATATCTTTGCCGTCTATAGTGTTGCTCATAACCCTAATCGTACTAGCTTTCATTTTGAAAAGAAGAACCAGTCAAGTTAACATTTAGATAAGATAAGAACTTGAAAGCCGTCCAGGATTAAACTAGTCAACTATTACCATTGACGATAATCGCAAAGCAATAACCGATGCTTTCAGAAATCAATCGAGAAGCCGAGGTTGACATCGCTAAAGAAGGGTTGCAGTTAACACACTCCCAAAGTTGCAAAGTGTGTGAACAGAGGCTAGCTCAGCGTTTTAAGCCGAGCATGCCAGACGGATTGGACTGAATAACGTCAGCAATTCAATTCTAATAATTAAAATCCCTGTTGTGGTCCGTGGCGTTGTGGGTATGTTCGTCGACCCCAACCTCGATGTCGTAGGTTCGATTTCTGCTCTGTGCGACGAAAACAATTTTGACGACCCTACTTCTTTCGAGTCACTGACAATGCTCAAAGAGTATTTCCTGTCAATAGAAATCTTCTCAAACAAAGCCGTTCGGATTCGGCATTAAACTGTAGGTCCCTTCCACTCGTGGGAGAACAATAGCACGCACACCATATTTGTTCATCAAATTATAGTTTATCACCTCGTGATAAAGTTAAAGTTACCCGAAACATAAATAAATAAAGTGCAGTTAAGCCTATATATGTAAAGTGGCTTCTTTCACGTGACTTCTGTTTGATAATTACGCGCAAATCCATCCGATCCCAATTATAATCCTTTTCTTGTTTAGTTTGAAATCTGGTACTTTGTTTTTGATTTCATCACCAGTTTTAGGTGTAATTATACCCTTATGTCAATTTCTTGCAATTGAATTTAAAATACGGCAAAACAAAGAAATAACAAAAAATAAGTTAATGACAGCGTCTCCCGAGAATGACCAGCCAGCTCAGGTACGCACACTTGCTTTGAGTGAGTCTATGAGTTACAGAGTAGGCAGAAACACGTTGGAGATTGTGTCAATAAATATTTGAAGAGGGAAAATAAATATTCGATTATTGAACTCTGAAGTGTAGTGTTTAATTTAATTTTAGATAGACCACGGGTCATTACATTGGCGACGAGGTAAATTTGCTTATCTTTATAATATAAAAAAACATAATAATATTGACAAATAAATATTGCAATAAAGCTAACATTAAGAAATAGACGAATCATAAAGCGTGCAGCTGCCATTTAATTGGTAATTTGGGAAAGTACATTCAATTGCAAAAACAGAAGAGGTGAGACATTAGATTGTCAGGCATTAAATTGCGAGTGAGACATTAGATTGCCAGGCATTAAATTGCGAGTAAGACATTAGATTGTCAGGCATTAAATTGCGAATATAAAAAAAAAATGTTCAATTATTGGGTTGCATGAAAAGCGTATTGAAATGAGTGGCTCAGGAATAGCACCATTTCTCTGCGAGGCTATCGAGAAAGCCTTGATTCGGTCAGAGTGGGAAAAGTGGCTCCGGGCATTTACTCTATATCTGGAAGCTGAAGAGATCACTGAACCACCAAAGAAGAAGAACAAATTACTACATTTGAGTGGTACACAGCTTCAAGAGGTAATCTATAACATTCCAGGGGCACTATATCAACCACAGGATGCAGAGGACCATACCGATGTCTTCAGGGTCCTCGTCGACAAACTGAATAACTATTTCTCTCCTATAAGAAACTCCACGTTTGAGAGGCACTTATATCGTTCGCTAAAGCCTGAACAAGGAGAGGGATTGAATAAATTCGGGTCGAGATAATTAATTGCTTTATTGGTGGTCGTGTAGTTCCGATGCTGATAGATTCAGGGTCTCGTCATAATCTTCTTAGCGAGGAAGATTGGGAGTATCTTTGTAAGGAAGGAGCTGCAATATGGAATATTCGGACGAAATCGGCAAACCAATTTCGAGCTTATGCTAAATGCTAAATGCTAAATGACTTGCTTAAGGTAAAAACGGTTTTTGAAGCGACAATAGGGGTCAATAGAAACACTGATTTGATTTCCTCGTTCTATGTAATTGATAATGGAAGACAATCGCTGTTGGGTCGAGATACTGCCATTAAATTAAACGTATTAAAACTAGGACTTGATGTCAATCGGGTCGATAACCTGCAACCATTCCCGAAAATTAAAGGCATTACCATTTCTTTATCAATCAATGAGTTAGTGAAGCCGGTTCAACAGCCATTACGAAGGGTTCCAGCTGCTCTAGAAGAAAAAGTGGAGGCTAAATTGATGGAGGCAGTTGCTCAAGATATCATAGAACGGGTGACTGGACCGAGTCGCTGGATATCTCCCATTGTAATCGTTTTTAAAGAATCTGGGGACATAAGGCTATGCATTGACATGAGGCGGGCTAACGTCGCTATATTACGCGAAAATTACCCACTGCCAATATTTGACTCGCTTATGACCAGATTAAAGGGTGCGAAGTGGTTTTCAAGGTTAGATTTAGAAAGCGCTTTCCACCAGTTCGAATTAGATGAACGAAGTCGAGAAATAACGACATTTATCACGTCGAAAGGGATATTCAGATATAAACGATTGTTATTCGGAGTTAATTCGGCCCCAGAGATTTTTCAGAGGCAGATGGAAAATATTTTGGCCGGGTGTAAGAATGCCTTAAATTTTATAGATGACATTGTCATTTTTGGTCTAACCGAGGATGAACATGACGTTAACCCTAAGGCTGTGTTGGAAGTCTTCAATCAATATAATGTGGTGTTAAACAAGAATAAGTGTATCTGGAAAGTTAAGAACATGAAGTTCCTGGGACATATTTTGTCCACAGACGGAATAAATCCAGACCCTGAGAAAGTTAAGGATGTCCTAGAATTCCGACCACCATCCAGCAAAGACGAGACAAGGAGTTTCTTAGGGCTGGTGACATACCTTGGTAAATTCATCCCTGATCTTGGGGATATAACAGAGCCGCCCTGGAAGCTTACAAAGAAAGATATTAAATTCGAATGGGGACAGAGCCAGAACAATTCCTTTCATAAATTAAAAGGACAGTTGGCAACAATACCGACTCTAACGTATTTCGATCCAAAGAAGCGAATTCGATTAATAGCCAATTCTAGCCCAGTAGTTTTAGGCGCTGTGCTCTTACAATTTGAGGATGATGTCCCCCATGTTATATCATTTGCGAGTAAAACCTTGTCTGAGGTCGAAAGGAGGTATTCACAAACAGAAAAGGAGAGTCTTGCGTTGGTTTGGTCAGTTGAACGATTTTATTATTACTTGTCAGGTATAGAATTCGAATTGGTTACAGACCATAAACCATTAGAGGCAATTTTTAAACCAACGTCGAAGCCTCCAGCCCGCATTGAACGT
This sequence comes from Eristalis arbustorum, assembly GCA_916610145.1. Classification (NCBI taxonomy): domain Eukaryota; kingdom Metazoa; phylum Arthropoda; class Insecta; order Diptera; family Syrphidae; genus Eristalis; species Eristalis arbustorum. The sequence continues at coordinate 51,240,605 of OU744319.1, read as the reverse complement.
TGGGTCTTGAGGTTGCAGTCCTTTAAATCTAAGGTCATATATCAACAGGGAAAATTCAACATTGCAGATTCGTTTTCGAGATTATGCAGAGGGGAACATCCAGAGACCTTTGACGAACACTGTGAACGGAACATTTGCGCAATAATCGAAAGAGCTTTACCAAAAGCACTGACCATAGCTGAAGTAGTAGAGAATGCTGGTGCAGACGCAGAATTGATGGAAGCAATAGATAATGTGAGGGCAGGGAGGGCAGGGTCTATGCTCACAGGGCAAAGTTGCTGATCGCTCTCAACTTGGCGGGATGCCAGCAACGATCCTTGTCGATGCATAGATCAAGTTGACATGCAGCCTCCAAGCGGCGCCCCCTGGATAGCTTTCACAACACCCGTTGTGAGGTGAACCAATGCACGCAGCGTTTCCCCAGCGGTTGTGCGGAGGGCTAACAACCCACCCACACAAAAAAAATAACTGTTACGGAAGAGCAAGCAGCCTCGGACGAACGGACGGAACCCCAAAGACGACACGGCGCGAAAAAGGACTACGATTTGCGAGTGTGCTCCTGGAATGTAAGAACACTCTACACTCCGGGGGCCGCACAAAAACTGGAAAATATCCTCACGCAGTATAAAGCGGATATTACTGCGCTCCAGGAAATACGCTGGATAGGACACGGAATTATGAAAAAGATAGAGTGCGACATTTATTACAGCTGTCATAAAAGGTTGCACATATTTGGATGCGGATTCGTCGTGGGAAAGCGGCTAAGGTCGAAGGTCATCGACTTCAAACCGATAAGCGATCGCCTGGCTGTGATCCGCATCCAAGGCAGATTCTACAACATCAGCCTCATATGTGCACATGCCCCTACCGACGAAGCTGAAGACTCTGTCAAAGAGGATTTTTACGACCTCTTGGACGGTGCCTACGGAGCCTGTCCGGAGTACGATGTCAAAATCGTACTCGGAGACTTCAATGCTAAAATCGGTAAGGAAAACATCTTTGGCGGAGTGATCGGAAAGCACAGCCCCCACGACACGACAACAGACAACGGCTTCCGACTCACAGACTTTGCGACAGCACGTAATATGGTCATAAGTAGCACAAGGTTCCCTCGCAAAAAAATCCACACAGCAACCTGGCGATCCCCGGATGGTCGAACCGCCAACCAAATCGACCATGTGCTTATTGACGGAAGACACGCGTCAAACATCCTGGATGTGCGAACATTCAGGGGGGCAAACGTCGACTCTGACCACTTTCTTGTTGCAGCAAGATTCAGAGCTCGACTGTCCAATGTCAGAAAGCTGCACCAGCCGACAAAGAAAACTTTTGACATTGGACGCCTAAGCACACCGGAGATTGCCAGAGCCTACGAAGAGCAATTAAGTGAGAGACTCTCCGGTATGCCTACGTCAAGTGCCAACGAGATGTGGTTGCATTGCCGCTCGGCCATCAAAGAGGTAGCGGAAACTACATTAGGCTACCTACCACCCCCGACAAGAAACCCGTGGTATGATGGCGAGTGTGAGCAGAAAAAACGTGCAACCGACGAGGCATACCAAAAAGCGCTGCAACGGAAAACAAGAGCAGCGCAAGAGGAGTACCGGGCTAGAAGACGGGAGGATAGCGGCTAAGGTCGAAGGCTAAGGTCGAAGGCCACAGGCTTTAGGAAAGGCACCCAGGCTCTTCGAAATTGCGAGGGTAACCTAGTTACGGACCCCCAGGGAATAGTGGATGTGTTTAAGCAGCACTTCCAACAGCTGCTTAGCGGGCCTGACCAGGAGAGAGTGATAGGGAACCAGGAAATCCCAACTCCAGTCGACGAAGAAGTCCTCCCACCTAGCTTTGAAGAAGTCGGTACAGCCATTAAAAGGCTGAAGAACAACAAAGCCGCAGGCTCAGATGGTTTCCCATCGGAGCTTTTCAAAGCTGGGGGCAATGTAATGGTAGGGAGCATGCACCAAATCATTTGCCGAATTTGGGAAGATGAAAGCATGCCCGACGACTGGAATATCAGCTCCATATGCCCCATCCACAAAAAAGGCGATCCTACCTCCTACAAGAACTACAGAGGTATATCCCTGCTCAATGTCGCCTACAAGATCCTATCCAGCGTACTGTGTGAACGTCTAAAGCCGTTTTGCACCGCACTAATCGGCACGTACCAGTGCGGCTTCCGGCCCGGCAAATCGACTACAGACCAAATCTTCACACTAAGGCAGATCCTGGAGAAGACCAGCGAGTTTCAAATCGATACTCACCATCTTTTCATCGATTTTAAAGCCGCATACGACAGCATTCATCGCAAGGAGCTATTCGAAGCGATGGCCGAATTCGGGATCCCGGGAAAACTGATCCGGTTGTGTCGCACCACGCTAACACATACGCGATGCACCGTGCAGTTCGGTTCAAAAACCTCTGAACCGTTCGAAACCTGCACCGGATTTCGGCAAGGAGATGCGCTGTCGTGTGATTTCTTCAATCTGGTACTGGAGAAGATAGTGCGGCGGGCAAAAGTCAACACGGAAGGCACTATCTTCTACAAGTCAGTCCAGCTGTTGGGGTACGCGGATGACATCGACATTGTCGCGCGGTCCCAACGTGCGATCGTGGAAGCTTTCACGGCAATTGAGGAACAGGCGAAACGAGCTGGTCTTAAGGTCAACGAGGACAAAACAAAATATATGCTGTCGAGCAAACAACGATCCGCCGCACAACACCTAGGCCAAAACGTTACAATCGACAGCTACAATTTCGAGGTAGTAAAGGAGTTTGTCTACCTCGGGGCAAATGTAAACTCCACGAATGACATCGTAGTGGAGATCCGACGTAGAATCGCCCTTGGCAACCGATGCTACTTCGGTCTGTCAAAACAACTGGGCTCGAAACTCCTGACTCGAAGGACCAAAGTCATGCTCTACAAAACCCTTATCCTGCCAGTCCTACTTTATGGAGCCGAAAGCTGGACATTAAGTAAGGCTGCAGAGCTGATTCTTGGTGCCTTCGAAAGAAAAATTCTACGTCGGATATATGGTCCCGTCTGCGAGGAAGGCGAATGGAGGAGAAGACACAACCGCGAACTCTACGAGCTGTACAAGGATGTGGATGTAGTCCGGAAGGCAAAAATCCGTCGACTACACTGGCTCGGCCACATCGAGCGAATGGACAACAACGCTCCAGCAAAGAGGGTCTTCGAATCCGAGCCTCCTGGTTCGAGAAGGAGAGGAAGACCGAACCTCCGGTATAAAGACCAAGTCATCGCGGATGCAAGACAGCTTGGCCTTGATGACTGGAAGCAGCGTGCCCAGGACCGTCACCGATGGAAGGCAGCAATTGCTCAGGCTCAGACCCTTCATGGTTCGTCTGCCTGATAAGTAAAGTAAGTAATAGATAATGTGAAAAATAATTCCTGGAATTCGAATAACATCAGTCGATTCTTTCCATTTCGCCTTGAATTGTGTACATTGGGAAACATTCTGCTACGTGGAACGAAAATCGTTATACCTAATCCCTTGAGGTCAAGAGTTTTAAATCTGGCAAATGAAGGACACCCAGGTGAGACAGTGATGAAACGCAGGGATCGTTCGAAGGTATGGTGGCCATTAATTGACAGAGACGTGGAAAAATTCGTAAAGAACTGCAGTGATTGTTTGCTGGTATCAAAACCTATACAACCAACCCCAATGAACAGACGAGAATTCCCTGATGGACCATGGATATGTTTGGCAAAAGACTTGATGGGACCATTACCGAACCATGAGCATATTTTCGTAGTCATTGATTATTATTCGCGATATCATGAAGCCAAGTTCCTTAAAAGGATAGCAACAAGCGCCATCATTGAAAATTTGGAGGAAATGTTTTTAAGGTTAGGGTATCCGAAATCCGTAACAGCCGAAAACAGACGTCTGTTTATGAGCGAGGAGTTTAAACAGTATTGTGCAAACAATACTGCGCATCTTATGACGTCAACAACCTATTGGCCAAAAGCTAATGGCGAGTTAGAAAATATGAATCGGTCTATATTTTAAAGCGGCTACAAATAGCAAATTCTAAAGGAATCGACTACAAAAAAGATATCCAGAAGTTCATTCTTATGTACAACGTTACTCCGCACGGGACAACTGGAAAGACTCCGTCAGAGCTGTTGTTTAATCGCACTATCAGAGACAAAATACCTTCGATCCATGAGATCAACGAAGATATTTTAGACGCTGAAGCACGAGATCTGGACATTATGAATAAGCAAAAGGGGAAAGAGAGAGCAGACAGAGATCGAAGAGCCAAGGTCTCTGAGATAGGGGTGGGAGACAAAGTTGTCCTTCGAAATGTCATCTTCCCGAATAAACTAACACCACAAAAGTTCGAAGTAATTGAACGGAAAGGGAGCGATGTTGTGGTTCGAGGAAATGGAGAAGGCAAAGTATTTAGGAGAAACATTTCTCATCTCAAGAGAATACCGGCTTCTCCGGGATCAGATCCAATTTTAACTCCTAAACCTATTCTGAATTCCTTTAGTTCTTCAGGCGATGATACAACTCTCCCAGAGGTTGTCGATGACCCAAATACTAAAAATTGAAGCTGAAGCTAAAAAACATGGAGGAGATGTGGAGATCTGTACCTCCCGAGAATGACCAGTCAGCTGCAGGTGCACACACTTGCTTTGAGTGAGTCTATGAGTAACAGATTAGCCAGAAACACGTTGGAGATTGTGTCAATAAATATTTGAAGAGCGAAAATAAATATTTTTGATTATTGAACTCTGGAGTGTAGTGTTTGATTTAATTTAGATAGACCACGGGTCGTTACACGTTCTTTCATAGTTTGGAAATCTATTTATAAATGTTGTCTATTGGAACTTTCATTTTTAGGAGTTTTTGATTGGAATTACTTATTAGTACGTTGTAAAGTATAAACTAGTTAGGGGCTGGTTAATAAGAGAACATTTTTGATGAAAATTTAAAACATAAAACATTAACAAAACCTGCTAACCCTTAAAGTGTAGGCTATAATTTTGCGCTATTATAATTTTTAAATTCATAAAATTATTTTTAAATGTATGCCTAAATGTTGGTATTTATTAATAGAAACGTCTTACACAGCGCCGACATAGCGGCCCAGGTAGTTAACGCATGAAACATTTTTATTTTCACTTTATATTAACACATATATTCGGCCTGCAGCTAGGCCGGATAGCCGAATTTTCGGCGGACCGGTACAAGTAAGCCTTATAACTTGAGCATTTTTCTCCTTCTCCTCCACGAGATATTCTTATTTTTCGCTGCCCTTCGTCAGAATATCTTAATAAGCTATATACAGGTTGCGTATGTCAATAGTCAGGTTGATTTTTGTGCCGAAAGTGATACCGCTAACAGTACCATATTATCGTCACCAGTCTCTCAAAACAGTTAGGCTTCAACGGAATAGTGACCCTTTGGCTTGGTGGTCATTAAATGAAAGACTGTACCCAATTCTCCTCAATTGTCAAAACGTATCTTTCATCTCCATGTAGCAGTGTATACAGTATTCTGCAGCAGGGATCATATACGAAAACAAACGTAAACATTTTTACCCCTGAATGCAGATAGATTATTTTTCATTTCCCATAATTTGGCTTTAATTAATAATCAATATTTAATTGCTATAAGAAACACATATTTTTTATGCATATGTTAAAGAAAGTCGACCAGATTATAAAACTGAATATTTTATTGTTTTTTTTTTTTTTTTAAGAAAACGACCATCTGCTATATAAATTATTGGGCTCCGGCCGGCTATTATAAAGGAAGACTTCAGTCACACCTCCAAGTAATACCACCAGTTTTCAAAAAAAAAATGTTTCACTTTGATCAGACAGTAATTTAACTAATCGCTGCTGCAATTTAAACTTTTTTTCGGAAACCTCCATAAGCATTTACCACTGCTTGAAGCAACTCTTCAAATAGATCTAAACTAAATCCTTTTGGCTATTTCCACTATCTTATCAGCCAAATTATTAGTGTATTTGTCGTTGTAAAATTATCTTTGTCCACAGTTCACAAAGGTACACCGTTACATTCTTCGCAAAATCTCCTGGTGCTTTAAACAAAATTGCTTAGCTAAGTGTATACCAGAAACTGTCAGACAGGCGTCTGAAGGTTGTTTTTTACAAAAATTGTTGTGAGCTCGCCTTTGAGCAATCAATTGTAAGGAAAAGAAAAGATGCCATGGACAAGCTCATATTCGAATACTTTTATGTATGACGGATTAGAATAGTAATAACGTAGCAGTTATATATTTTCTTCCAACTATAAAGACAAGTACACCTATTCAAAAATATTATAAAGTTGCATGGCGACCAAGTGTCCTGTGTTTAACTTAAAAATTATTTGATTATTGTCAAATGTCATGAATGGAGCCGCTAAAGCAATACAATTATTCGAAATGCCAAATACCAATCACAGATTAATTTTCAAAATTAATCATAATTATAACCGGGAACTAGATACATACCTCCAACGTTTAGAGAGAGTGAGGATACTAATCGCTTTATTGTTACTTGACCTACTTAGAAGTATGAGCAATATTTTAATGCAAAATTTATCATAATTTTAACCTGGAACAACAAACATACGTACAAGGGAAAGTGACCATACCGAAGTTTTTATTCCTACTTGACCTATCTTAGAAGATGGGGAGCGCTGCTGGATGATGAAACTAATAAGCAGTTCGAAAATGCAATTACCTGGTCTTCCGAGTCATTATTTTTGGCGCATAGGTACAAGTAATGGCTTGCTTTCGGTAATATTACAATGAATAATGCAGTTTTCTCGTTCACAGAACCCGGGACCACATCAAATATTCCAGTCTTTGGGATTAGACAAGATCCGTTAAATTCATTTGGAGCTTCCGTAAAAGCAATACCGGTTTTATTTGTTAATCCCGATCCAAAAACACGAATTACCACTTCTGAATCACTGAGCACTTTTGGAACACCATTATTGTCAACCTCTGGTTCTTTGGAACTAGATTCTATCCGATATCCGTGGATTCTCAACTTTCCTTCATCTAACCCGCTATAAGGCGCACTTCGCAGACTTCTGTAAATTAAAACAAATAATTGCGTAATAGAAATTAGTTTGGTCTCTTTTCGTGTTTTGTGATTAATATAACATTGTATTAACAAAAGTAACATTTGATAAAGACAATTAAGTGTATGGAATTTATTTCCATCGTTCAATCTTAACAAAAATTCCCCATGCTGCTTTTACCGCTAGGTTAGGCAGGTTTTTATATAGGTCTGAGCATCCGATTTAATCTAACAGCAGAAATTTGGAGAAAAACAAAAACAAATCCAAGCTTACGCAATATAAAGCGTCTTTTTTTCGATGACGGTCTTGGATTTGTGCAATTTTAACTTAATTAAATTAGCATGCTATTTTTTTTATACTTAACATGTGAAATGCTAATTTATATGAAAACCACCCAGCCACCGCCATGATAATCATAAGTAATCGTAGGTAATTTACTAACTAAACTTTCAAAAATGAATATTTAAGATTTATTGGATACTTATTTAAAGCGAAAATTAATGAAAGAAGTGGAAGGAATGAAAGAGGAGAAACACCTTAGAAGAGAGTGAGGTGCTGAGCAACGGTGAAATGAAAGCTGGTTAATACACCATGTTCTCCTCAGGGTCAGATAGTAGCACTCACAGATATGGAGCAGTGGTAGAGTGGCGCACAGAGTCATGAATAATACGACCAATAATTATAATATGAGTGGCACTACCGTGGAGTTCTAGAGTCTGGCTTGCATTTATCGTACGTGCTATTGTTCTCTCACAAGCGGAAGCGGCCTACGGTTTTATCCTCCGACTCTGAACATTTAAGTATGATAAGCTTTTTCTAGACAGAGAAGTGAAAATAAATATAATAGGAATTATCTCAATAAATAACCAAAAACTACTGGAACGCACGAAAGACAAGGGAATTAAAAACAGAATAGCAAGAGAAATAACCGAAATGAAGTAATAAGACACGACAAGTATGGTATAATGAAGCATTCTCAGTATCTCATTCTCGCAACCTGGATCATAATAATGCTCTCAGGGGAACAGGAAGATTAATCCAATTTTTTGAGCCATTGAGACTAAAATGTAACTGGATAACTAACGAAATCTTAAATCTAATGGAAAAAAGAAGAATGCAGTATTCTCTATAACGTGAACAATTAAAAACCAACAGAGGTCATGTTTGCGAAGTCAAATTAAAACAATAATGCGCTTTATCTATGACAAACGTATATTTAATTCATTTATTTAATTTTAAGCAAAAATGTGTTGTTCTTATACATAAATTTATATAGGATAAAATTGTATGGAATAAAGAGTACCGAATAGTGATTTTGGCCTGCAGGTCGGATAGCCGAATATTCGGCGGCCGGATATTTGCATAAATTAGATCTTTAATTGTTGTGTTTCGAAAAAGCTTCTGGCCCGTGTCTGTGTCTAGGTTCGATCTCTGGTATGACAAGACATTTTTTCACGATCCCAAAAGTTTTGAGTCACTGACAATGATCCAAGAGTATTTCCTGTCTAGAAAAAGCTAGACCTTCGAAGTCGGCATAGGTACACTCCACTCGTGAGAGAACAATAGCAAGCACAACAGGAGTGTTTGCTGAGAAGCTAGTTACCCATGTTATACATATATATATAGTTGTGTATATTCTTACACCTTTTGAAGAAATAACGAAAATAACTTGATCCGGTCTTTCTTGGATTTCCGCAGTATTTTACAACAAGTTGCCCATTAAACCTTGAAAAAGAAGACACTATAAAAAAAACGTACAACTTAATGGTCATGATAAATTCGTAGAAAATTTAAATTAAATATTTCTTTTAATGTCTTTCTTTAAGATTTAGCAACTTATCTGCATCCAAGGTTTAAGGCAAGTTTCCTTCAACTTCATCAGGCTGAGAAAGCCCGCCAAAGAATATTGCTAGGAAGTTTACGATTAAGTTCCGACGACAATAAATCATTAAATAGTGTTCAAGATTTATTTATGTTTTAGAGAGGTAAAGCAAAACAATTTTAACGTTATCCAGTGCTCACGCTATCGAAAAGTCTACTTTATACAAACAAAGCAATAGTAGATATCCATTAACTGGAAAGGACGAAAACGGCAATATACTGATCAGTAAAGAAGAAGAATATTTTCCTGACACCACGATTGTTCTAGGAGATTTCAACGCACAGCTGGGCAAGGAAAAAATCTTTCCTAGAGTGGTCGGAAAGCCTGCACGGCAACACATCTGGAAAACGGCCGAGAGGAGAAGCTCTTGGTCGTTTTGAGAGAAAAGTTCTGTGTGATCTTTGGTTGCGTTGATTCAACCACGAACTCTGCGGGCTCTAAGCGTCTTCGGATTCAAAGCCTAAGATGGATAAGTCATTTTGAGTGTACCACTTCTGAATCACTGAGCACTTTTGGAACACCATTATTGTCAACCTCTGGTTCTTTGGAACTAGATTCTATCCGATATCCGTGGATTCTCAACTTTCCTTCATCTAACCCGCTATAAGGCGCACTTCGCAGACTTCTGTAAATTAAAACAAATAATTGCGTAATAGAAATTAGTTTGGTCTCTTTTCGTGTTTTGTGATTAATATAACATTGTATTAACAAAAGTAACATTTGATAAAGACAATTAAGTGTATGGAATTTATTTCCATCGTTCAATCTTAACAAAAATTCCCCATGCTGCTTTTACCGCTAGGTTAGGCAGGTTTTTATATAGGTCTGAGCATCCGATTTAATCTAACAGCAGAAATTTGGAGAAAAACAAAAACAAATCCAAGCTTACGCAATATAAAGCGTCTTTTTTTCGATGACGGTCTTGGATTTGTGCAATTTTAACTTAATTAAATTAGCATGCTATTTTTTTTATACTTAACATGTGAAATGCTAATTTATATGAAAACCACCCAGCCACCGCCATGATAATCATAAGTAATCGTAGGTAATTTACTAACTAAACTTTCAAAAATGAATATTTAAGATTTATTGGATACTTATTTAAAGCGAAAATTAATGAAAGAAGTGGAAGGAATGAAAGAGGAGAAACACCTTAGAAGAGAGTGAGGTGCTGAGCAACGGTGAAATGAAAGCTGGTTAATACACCATGTTCTCCTCAGGGTCAGATAGTAGCACTCACAGATATGGAGCAGTGGTAGAGTGGCGCACAGAGTCATGAATAATACGACCAATAATTATAATATGAGTGGCACTACCGTGGAGTTCTAGAGTCTGGCTTGCATTTATCGTACGTGCTATTGTTCTCTCACAAGCGGAAGCGGCCTACGGTTTTATCCTCCGACTCTGAACATTTAAGTATGATAAGCTTTTTCTAGACAGAGAAGTGAAAATAAATATAATAGGAATTATCTCAATAAATAACCAAAAACTACTGGAACGCACGAAAGACAAGGGAATTAAAAACAGAATAGCAAGAGAAATAACCGAAATGAAGTAATAAGACACGACAAGTATGGTATAATGAAGCATTCTCAGTATCTCATTCTCGCAACCTGGATCATAATAATGCTCTCAGGGGAACAGGAAGATTAATCCAATTTTTTGAGCCATTGAGACTAAAATGTAACTGGATAACTAACGAAATCTTAAATCTAATGGAAAAAAGAAGAATGCAGTATTCTCTATAACGTGAACAATTAAAAACCAACAGAGGTCATGTTTGCGAAGTCAAATTAAAACAATAATGCGCTTTATCTATGACAAACGTATATTTAATTCATTTATTTAATTTTAAGCAAAAATGTGTTGTTCTTATACATAAATTTATATAGGATAAAATTGTATGGAATAAAGAGTACCGAATAGTGATTTTGGCCTGCAGGTCGGATAGCCGAATATTCGGCGGCCGGATATTTGCATAAATTAGATCTTTAATTGTTGTGTTTCGAAAAAGCTTCTGGCCCGTGTCTGTGTCTAGGTTCGATCTCTGGTATGACAAGACATTTTTTCACGATCCCAAAAGTTTTGAGTCACTGACAATGATCCAAGAGTATTTCCTGTCTAGAAAAAGCTAGACCTTCGAAGTCGGCATAGGTACACTCCACTCGTGAGAGAACAATAGCAAGCACAACAGGAGTGTTTGCTGAGAAGCTAGTTACCCATGTTATACATATATATATAGTTGTGTATATTCTTACACCTTTTGAAGAAATAACGAAAATAACTTGATCCGGTCTTTCTTGGATTTCCGCAGTATTTTACAACAAGTTGCCCATTAAACCTTGAAAAAGAAGACACTATAAAAAAAACGTACAACTTAATGGTCATGATAAATTCGTAGAAAATTTAAATTAAATATTTCTTTTAATGTCTTTCTTTAAGATTTAGCAACTTATCTGCATCCAAGGTTTAAGGCAAGTTTCCTTCAACTTCATCAGGCTGAGAAAGCCCGCCAAAGAATATTGCTAGGAAGTTTACGATTAAGTTCCGACGACAATAAATCATTAAATAGTGTTCAAGATTTATTTATGTTTTAGAGAGGTAAAGCAAAACAATTTTAACGTTATCCAGTGCTCACGCTATCGAAAAGTCTACTTTATACAAACAAAGCAATAGTAGATATCCATTAACTGGAAAGGACGAAAACGGCAATATACTGATCAGTAAAGAAGAAGAATATTTTCCTGACACCACGATTGTTCTAGGAGATTTCAACGCACAGCTGGGCAAGGAAAAAATCTTTCCTAGAGTGGTCGGAAAGCCTGCACGGCAACACATCTGGAAAACGGCCGAGAGGAGAAGCTCTTGGTCGTTTTGAGAGAAAAGTTCTGTGTGATCTTTGGTTGCGTTGATTCAACCACGAACTCTGCGGGCTCTAAGCGTCTTCGGATTCAAAGCCTAAGATGGATAAGTCATTTTGAGTGGGTGGACACCACAGCTCCAGCGCGAAGAGTCTTCGGTATCGAGCCATTGGGACAGCGTCACAGATGACGTCATCGAATGAGATGGCGCAAACAAGTGGAAAAGGAACGCAACTAACTTGGTGTGAGCAGTTGGAGGCACCCGCCGAAAGATCGTGGTGATTGGAGAGGCTGCTGGTTGAGGCCCAAGTCCACGCTAGAATGTAGCACCAATAAAAGAAGAAGAACGGTCGAAAGTATAATCGGACAGAAGCCTGTCGGGATAAAAATAAACAACTGGTAGTAGAATCGCAGTCGATACTTAGAATTTGGAAAGTTCACTTCTTTTGACAGACGAGAATTGCGTCCCCCAGACTTAGACGAGGCCAAGATAGCAATATCAAGACTGAAGTCTAACCATACTGCTGGAGCGGACAGACCGCTGAAATCTTTAATGCAGCTGGAAATTATCTGGTAGGGCGCATGCAACAGCTCATCTGTAATATATGATCTGAGTAAAGCATGGCAGACGAGTGGAATGTCAGTATCGTTTGCTCGATCAACAAGAAAGAAACTTTTGGCTGTTCGCCTCAACATCGCGTACAAGATTCACTCTGCCGTTGTGAACGCCTGAAACCGTTTGTTAATAATCTGATACGACCTTATCAATGCAGTTTCAAGCCGGGGAAGTCCACCATCGACCAAATCTTCTCACTACGGCAAATCCTGGAAAAGACTTGAGAGATGCAGATTGACACCTACCACCTATTCGTTGAGGTCGCATATGACAGCGTGCATAGAGACTAGCAATACAACATTTCTTCCAAACTCGTCAGGTTGTGCAGGATGACGATGTCCTCAGGAAAGGACATACAACATCGACGTCTTGGACAGACAGTAATAATGGGTAGCTATAACTTCGAGGTAGTAAAGCGCTCACCTACCACGGCTCCGGAGTAAATTGTACAAATAACATCAGTGTCGAGATAAAGCGTGGTGTTACTCTTGCCAACCGCTGTTTCTTTGGTCTCAAGTTTGGTAGTGTTTGTGTTGATAGGTTCTGGAGGAGAAGATTCAACCACGAACTGTACGGACTGTACAGCGACATAAGCCTAGTCAAGCATCTATAGATCCAACGCCAACCCGGAAAATCTTCGAATCCGAACCTGTGAGGCAACGCAACGCCTTCGTTTAAAGTGGCGCTCTCAAGTGAAGAAGGACCTCAATCAGCTTAGTGTACGCAACTTGAAACAGTTAGTCAGAGTTTAAATAATACTTGGCATTTTCCATCACAAACAAAATGATAGATGTTATTTTTGCGGTGTCAGTCATAAAATTTAGAGCTGTGACAAGTTTTGAGCACTCCCGGCGTCAAATCGAATATCAATACTGAAGGAAAAAGCATTATGCAACAATTCTCTTTCAATTGGGCACCCTCAATCTCTCCTACACCAGAATGAACTGCACGCGTCAAACTCCGAGCCAACATTTTCCAATGAGACAATTAGTGATCAACAAATTCTTTTGTGTACCGCTGTCACAAAGGCAAATAATCGCTCTGGATGTCAGCAGACTGCACTTTTCATCAACCAAACATGTGTTGAACGACTGCAACTCAAGGTCATGTCTTCAATGACTATCATCGAGGGCATAGGCGCAATTTCAGCAGAATGTTCCAAAGGAGCGGTACAGTTGGTAATATCCTCTTTAGACGACACATTTAAGGAAGCGACGAGAAACGTGTTTAGATAGGCTCCCAAATCCCCGACTGAACTAGTGGGGAGAGAGGAGGAAGAATTGTTTCCAAAGGCGAACTTCTGTGACGAAATATCTAAATCGGATGGATAGTACCACTTAACAGAATAAAATTGGACATTTTTTAGTCAGTTTTTTTTCAGTCTAGTTGCATTTAGTGAGACTAAATGCTGTTTTTAATGCAGTTTATGTGTGGTTGGGACAAGTAAAGAATTATATATATTTCTTCAAATTTATATTTATATAGACAAAATGAGAACCTGCATCCTTACAAAAAAACTCATTAAACCTTTTTAACTTACCAAAGTATAGTATGCCACACTTCACCTGCCCGTAGTACGTCACAGATGGAAATAGAAAGCATGCATGCCCATCGACGCGTCGATCAGTATATATAATTAATTTAAATAATCACTTGTTAATAACATCAGATCAAAATTATTTCAAATATATGTTCCAAAAGCACGCACACGGCTAAGATCGACCCAGACATTGATCACTACATCCCAAAAGAAGATTTGGAAGTGTTACATTACCAGCGGATGTAAACTTGAACGGTATTGATATATATATATATGACATCACATCAGAGAGTGATGGTGCTTAATTTGAATAATCAATTTGTTCTATGTTTAATCTGTCTATAGTTTGTACGGGCAACTATCACCCGTCCTTTTTATGTACCTTTTATGTTAAAACACAGATATTTATGTAATGAATAGTTATTTGAAAAATCATGAAGTTCCATTCATAAACATGCGAGATATTAATTTTACCGATTTTCCCATACATCGTGCGACGACGAGAAGAATTACCCAACTGGCACAATAAGAAATGCAAAGTTCAACGTGCCGATTTTAATAGGTGCACCCAAACACTTTGGGGAAGTAGCGACACAAATAACATTGGAGAGAAAGTTAACTTTTGATAATGGATTATAGTAGGAAAATTCGACACATTCGTCAAAAATTAAGCATTTTTATCTTGTACGTAAGGTTATCATGAATTCGAAAATTAAAATGATAGCACTAGATAAGGAGATGCACTCCCAATTATATTGTTTTAATCATGATTGATGACGGTTGCTATAAAAGATACAAATCGATGTGGGTATCCTTCCTAAAATTAGACATTAAGGATAAAGTTAAAGTAAACGGGGTGCTAACTGGCCACAGTCTCAAAGGTCAAGCAACATTCATATTTGAGGAATAAAGAAAATTAAGAAACTTAACGAACCTGGTGGTCCTTGGCGTTGGGGTATGTGCCTCGACCCCAACTCCAACGTCGTAGGTTCCATTCCTGCTCTTTGCGACACAACTAATATTCACGGCCCCACCTCTTTCGAGTTACTGATAATGCTCAAAGAGTACTTCTGTCTAGAAAAAGCTTCTCAAACTTGGCCGTTCGGAGTCGGCATAAAACTGTGTGCCCCTTCCCCTCGTGAGAGAACATGGCACGCACAACACGAGCTGGGGCTGAGAAACCAGGCCCTGGTCCTTAACGGGCTGTAGCGCCACCCATAATATTATTATTAACGAACACGAAAATAATGGTTTAATACTACTGTTGAATCAAATGTGTCGGACCATTACACGCTAATGTTTGGAATACCCAAAAATTCTATGTCACAGAGCAAAGCAACAGCAAAATCAGTGCTCAGCGAGAACAAAGTACATGAGCAATTATCGAATATTAACAGGAACCTTCTGAATAATGGAACAAATGTTGATGGTTTATACAATAAATTAGTTAACATATTCGTATGTAACTATCAAATTCAAGGAAAGAGAAAAACCAGATCCATGGATAACAGCGGAACTCCTAGCTCTGTGTAAGGAAAGGGATAAGCTGTGAAAAATAAGACAGTGCCTGAGTTATGAAAATCAGTACAAATATAACCGAAATTATGTAAATAAAAATAGTAAAACTATAAAATCGGAATATTACAGAACTAAATTTGCAGAGAAAGGATGCAAAGAGTACCTGGGAACTTATACACAATTTACTAGGTAATCATCAGTAACATCGATGAAATCATTAGCAAAAATTTTCAATCAGTTTGCAATGCAACAGACATAGCAAACAAATACGCAATTCACACAGGAGATTAAATCGAGTACACATGAATGCAACATTCAAACATATAGTGGTAGAGAACCGAGTACAGCCTAATCAATGTTTCTTGGACATGTATAAGAAACCGAAATAATGAACATTTTGAACAGGATGAACGCAAACAAATCACCGGGCGCACATAATATTCGGGCTAAAGACCCTAAACACAACTCAAGTGTCTTAGCACCTACAGTCACGCAATTGGTTAATAAGTCCTTACAGGAAAGTCATTTTCCGAAAAAACTAAAGACTGCCATTGCACGACCTATCTACAAGTCCGGGAAGAAAACCGATGTTTCGAACTATCGGCCTATCTCCATACTACCAGCGATTGACAAGGTATTGGAAGAAGTGATGGCGAGAAGGCAGCAAGATTATATGAGTAAATACAATATTATAAATAAGAACCAGTATTGTTTCCTGAGAAACCGAAATTTAAACCAATTACTGAATGGATTTGCTAATAATATAAACTCGCTGGTGATCATTGTAGATTTTAAGAAAGCTTTTGACACGCTTTGCCATGCCAAAATCATTATAATGCTGTAGAAGATAGGTGTAAGTGGTCGAACATTGGATTGGTTTGCGAATTACCTTCGGAACAGAGACTTCAAGGTAAACATTTCGAATAGCTATAGTAGTTTATAAAATGTGGAATTTGGTATACCACAAGGCTCTATTCTGGGACCTCTACTCTCATATATGTAAACGATATGCTCTCTGTGCTGGAAAACAGCGTCGATTTTCAATACGCCGATGATACAGCCATAATTGTGAGCGACAAAGATATCAACCAAGCTATTCAAATAATGCAAACAGAGTTTGACAATATCCTGCGATGGTACCACAACAATGGTCTTATTATACCCGGTGTACCAGTATGAAGTATGGCACACCAGGTATAATAACATCTTGACAATGGTATGAGCGTCAAGATACAAATGTCCAAATGTTCCCTATTTGTTGTGAACGAGCCCTTATTTTTTTTTTGGTTGTTTGCTATGACATCTGTGAAAAATATTTAGTATACATCAAGTCATTGAACAGACAAAATCGTATTTTTTTATCGTGTTAAAAATGTCGAATTTTGTACCAGAAAATTATGAATTGCGGAAAGCATTAACTTTTTGTTTTCATTTGAAGAAAAGTGCTGCAGAGTCGCATCGAATGCTTGTCGAGGCATATGATGATCATGCTCTATCAGAAGCAACATGCAGAAGATGGTTTCAACGGTTCAGAAATAATGATTTTGATGTGAGAAATGAAGAACGTGGAAGACCACCAAAAATGTTTGAAGACGCCGAATTGCAAACGATATTGGACGGAGATGACACTTTGAGTCAAAAGCAAATGCAAGCAAATGGCAGCAATGTTAAATGTTGCACAACAAACAATTTCTGACCGTCAAGGTCATTTTTCTCCATGACAATGCACCTGCACACAAAGCAAAACCGGTTCAGGATACAATCAAAACACTTGACAGGAAGCAGCTACCCCACCCGCCGTATTCACCAGACTTGGTTCCTTCCGACTACCATTTGTTTTCATCGATGGGACACGCATTGGCTGAGCAGCACTTCGATTCCTACGAAGAAGTCGAAAATTGGGTGTCTGATTGGTTTGCTTTAAAAGACGAACAATTTTATTGGCGTGGTATTTGTATTTTATTGGCCCGCGTATGATAGCATTTATAGAGACGAGCTATACAGAGCAATGTCTAGTTTTGGCATCCCTACCAAACTCGTCCGTTTGTGTAGGATCACGATGGAGAATGCACGCTGCTCCATCAATGTCGGTAAAGACCTAACCGAGACCTTTGGTGTCAAAAAAGAATTCAGACAAGGCGACGCGCTGTCATGCGACTTTTTCAACATCGTTCTTGAAAGAATTGTTCAAAACTCGAACGCCAACACCAGAGGAACAATCTTTCAAAAGTCCGTCCAACTACTCGCATATGCGCTATCTATCAACTCAGACAACGACACCAGCGCTGAAATCAAACGAAGAATAACTCTTGCCAATCGGTGCTTCTTTGGGCTAAGAAAGCAATTGGTAAACAAAGCCCTTTCTCGAGCAACCAATGTAACGCTTTACAAGACCTTAATCGTCCCCAAGACCTATGGCGCGGAGGCATGGACTCTGTCAAAAGCGAATGAAGCAGCCCTTGGTTGCTTCGAGAGGAAAATTCTTCGGGTGATTTTCGGTCCCGTCTGCATAGATGGTGAGTGGAGGAGGAGATACAACGACGAACTATACGGGCTGTTCAGCGACATCGACTTAGTCAGAAGAGTGAAGATCCAACGATTGATATGGCTAGGTCATGTAGAGCGGATGGAAACCAATGCTCCGGCCCGAAAAGTCTTCGAATCCACCCACGAGGGACGGCGCAGTAGAGGAAGACCGCGACTCAGGTGGCGCACGCAAGTGGAAAGGGACCTCAACCAACTATGCGTGCGAAACTGGAGACAGCTAGCTAAAGATCGAGCTGGCTAGAGGCGCTTGTTGGTTGAGGCCCAGGTCCACCCCGGACTGTAGCGCCACCCTAAGTAAGTAAGTAAGGTATTCACAAATTGCCGAAAAAGGTGGTCAAAATGTGTAGAAACCAGTGGCCAATACTTTGAATAAAATTTTATTTTTACTGTTAATAACAGTTAATAATTACTGTTTTATTTAAAAAAAAAATGCTCATCATTTCATACCGGTACACCGGTAAACTCGAAGAAAACGAAGATAATGCATATCCGTCCGTACCACATAATAGGTACACCAACAAAAGTTCCATAGCTTCGAGTGCTTGCACAAGACTCATCAGACATCTCAGACAGATGATTGCGCAAAGTATATCGATGCAGTGAACGTCTATCGATATCTCGGAGTGGAAGTAGACTGCAAATTTAAGTGGGATTACCACATAAAGTACTGATGCAGGCGACTTCGGCATTCTACATACGCTTTATACCACCTGAGTAACCACACGCCATACGAAGTACTGAAGCAAGTATACTACTCTCTGGTGGAGTCGATATATCAGTACGGAATAACGGCATGGGGTAATGCAGCACAGTACAGAATAATGGAACTTCAAAGAAATCAAAATAGAATATTTAAAATTCTTTTGCGAGCAAAAAATGGTACTTGTGATGTCCAAAATATGTGTAATCTCAGCGAAAACTTAAACATACTAACTGTGAAAAAACTTTTAATTTTCAATGTTATCAACGAGACGTACAACGACCAACGCTTCGAGCAACCGATCGACTACTGCGTCAACACCAGGCGAATAGTAAATTTACTCTTGAAGATACCGAGGTTCCACAACTCATACGGAAGATGTCAACTTCCTTTGTGGTACCAATCATTTACAATCAACTTCCTCGCCCTCTATGGAATATACAGCCGATACACAGAAGAAAACAAGAGATAATAAAGTTTATCGTATCAAATAATATAATTTCTATACATACAATGAATCAATGAATTTATGTTCCAAACAAGAATTACTATGTAATCTATATAAATTCCTTCTGAACAATCTTCTGCAGAAAAGTCTTAAGGCTTCGCAGATTCTCTATACTGTCCTAATATGTTATTTTAGTTATTTTTTTTTTATTTTATTTTATTTTTTTTATTTAAATTGTAAGCTAACAATTGTTATTTTTTTATGGAGACAATAATTGAAACAAACAAACAAACACATTTGACAAAAAATGGTGATTATTTTATCCGGCGGATCGACTGCGGAAGGAGTAACTCGCATCCGCAATTGAATTTCGACCCTATTATAGAATCTGTCGGGTGAACTTCATTATCGGTCCGCAAAACCTCCCTATCGACCCCTTCTGTTTTCTGTCAATTTTGATTTTTCTGAATCAATTGTTCTGAAAAATAGTTTTTGAGAGAGTGAAAAAAGTATATAATGGACGCAAGTGGCTTTTTTATGTATTCAGAAGAGCAAAAATGATTCTCAAGATATTCGTTCTAAAATCAGACTTTTTCTCAGATTTGAAAAATGATTGATGCTGAATAAAGCAGCATTAAAATATGTTATATTGAAGAACATACTGCCACCTGCCCTTCGCGTGGTTACACACCTTGACGCGGTGCGACGGCTTAGTAAAGGTCAATGACTCAAGGGAATTTATTCTCTATGATGAGACCCGAAGCTAAGATGTAACCATCCCTTCCATCCCTCCATCCTATCTCTCCCCTCCATCTCCGGTGGGCTGAATCAAGGTGTCATACGACCCGTGCCGAGGATCAGCCTGGCTGGGGGCCCACCTAAAATAATAGCTCAGTCGCAAACGGAGTATCTGGGTGTACTGGCACACTCCCAGATTAATCCTGCCTTAGCTGTGTAATGCGGATCTCTGCACAGCAATATGTACAAAAATACAACAAAAACAAAAAATAATAATAAAGAGACCGGTGCTCCCTCACCGGCTGGAAGTTCTTCCAGACCAACCTTGGCTCCTGAAGTGCTGACGGATAAGGCGGCTCAAACCGCCTTAAATACCGTCAAAGGCCGCGTGGAGCCTCATAAACCAAATACCTGCACGGTAACCCCCACTGAGAGTTCCTGCACGGAAAAAACAATCTCTGCCCGCGGAGTTGCCTATTCCTCGAAGGTCCCAGGACCTTCCCTCAAAAGATACAAGAAGAGGCGTTCTGATGCCCGGATTCTGGAGCGCCTTAAAGGCATTCCACCGGAGAAGCTAAACGACAGCAGCAAGAGGTCGTTAGCTTGAGCTACAAATGTAGTGAAAAGCCAACCACAGGCGGACACTACCAGGGGCACTACGCCCAAACGCGCCAGGTCATTGGAGGCGTCACCCTCGGAGCCTAAAAGGCTGAAACCGAGTGGTGAAACAATAAATATTGGATGTAGGATCAACAGGCCGCATAGTGAAGTGCTGAAAGGCGAAACCAATAACGCCGTATTAGATAGAGGAAACGCTGACTGCGCTATCTCTCCACTGAATTGGAAGAAGGTGGAGTCAGCGATTAACGACATCTATCTGAGCCTGGTGCTGGAAAACGGAGGCCTTGCACCTGTAGGGCGTGACGGAGGATGGCACCAGGGTCATATTAAGCTCGTGACTTTCACGTGCCAGAGATCGGCTGATCTCTTTAAAAAAGCCATCAGCAGACTGGGTGAGGTGTGGAAGGGATCAAATCCCCAGTAGACCAAGAACCCGCACTTACCTTCCGCGAAGCCCCTCAGACCCTGCAACAATCCTAAAGTTCATCCAAGTTTGCAACCCAAACCTTTCTACCCACAATTGGAAGGTTGTTAAGCTGGATGAACTAAAAGGAGAAACAATGTCCGCAGTGATCGTGATAAATAAAGAACCGCTGGACCCACTTGCCAAGTCGGAAGGTGTCATCCACTACGGCTTTGGGACGATCACCCTGAAGGTGTACAAAAAGGATGGGGAGACAAGTGCGAAAGCGGAACAGCCTCCCTCCACCTCCGCTGCTTCATCTGTCGGTAATATACTGACGGCGGTAGCAGAGGAGGAGAAGGACCGTCCTGCTTCAAGCGAGCCTCAACCCTCTTCTTCAGGCTCCATCGAGAGGGCAACCCCCGAAGCCAATATGGTACCGATGGAGGTGGAGGAGGAGGGCTCTGGCACGCAGGCGCTGACCCATAACCTAGGTAGCCATGGTCAGAAAGCTGATGATATTGGCCTCTCTGACCTGGAGCTAACCAGCACCCCGCCCAATAGTCACCCGACAGCTATGCTCCGGGTGACACAGATTAATCTCCACCAATACCAAACAATATGGGGAAGCACGGACATCAACGAAAGAGGTGAGTACCTTTTCAACTACCTTGTAAGTAGTAGATTAGACTTGTGTGACCAAGGTAATACACCTACCTTCGTAACTAGGAACAGACAGGAAGTTCTAGACCTTACACTCGTGTCTGACCATATAGCGGATTGAATCAGCAATTGGAGGGTATCATCTGATCACTCCTTCTCTGATCACCGCTATCTAATGTTCAGCATAGCGAGTGCCCCCCATCCCAAAGAGTCTTTAGGAATCCTAAGAGAACCAACTGGGACAGATATAGAGAGATTGTTGCGGCAACAATGTCGAGAACCAACATCTCCATCCCGAGCAACCCCACTGATCTCGAACATTCGGTGGACAACCTCACAAAAACCCTCAACAATGCAATGTCAATGTCATGTCCAATCAGCAGGCAAAGAGGCAAGTCTAAACCTCCCTGGTGGAACCATGAAATTGACCTTCTGCGCAAGAGTTGTAGGAAGCTCTTTAACAAGGCGAAGGGCTCTCGTGATGCTAAGGACTGGGACTCTTATAAGGAACACCTCAGTACCTTTAAAACTGAATTGAGAAAGGCCCAACAAACCTCTTGGATACTTTTTTGTGGTAAAATCGAAGAAGTCTCCGAGGCCTCCAGGCTAAGAAAGATTCTGGCATCATCCCCTAAATCACCTAGCTTCCTACAAAAACCTGACGGAACCTGGACCACATCCAGTGAGGAAACCCTCCTTGTTGATACGCACTTTCCGGGCAACTTCCCGATTAGAGCCAATAAGGAAGTCGTAACTCCCCCTAATACTTCATGTAACCTTATAAATGTCAGCCACACCACTATCATGTGGGCACTGACAAGCTTCAGACCCTTCAAGTCAGCGGGACCTGACGGCATCATCCCGGCGGAGCTCCAAAGAACAGCTGACCTCATCATCCCATGGATTCTTAGCATATTCAAAGGCTGTATGAGTCTCAGTCAAGGGGACTGGATGTCCCCAGCTCCTGGAAAAGGGTCAAAGTAGTGTTTTTTCCAAAGCGGGTAAATACTTCCATGCCAAACCGAAGGACCTCAGGCCAATAAGTCTCTCCTCGTTTCTCCTGAAAACCTTGGAGAAACTTATAGACCAATATATCAGGCATGCTATCCCAGTATGCAGACTCTCATCTGCACAAAATGCCTACAACAAGTGCAAGTCTGTAGAGACAGCCCTCCACTCTCTGATAGGCAGCATCGAAAAATCTCTCGAGTTCAAAGAATACACACTTGTGACTTTTCTCGACATCGAAGGTGCCTTTAACAATATCAACCCGGAAGCAATTACACTTGCGCTTAGCAACCTCGGGATCGGAAAGCCCCTAGTGGCCTTCATTCATCAGCTACTCACCAGCAGAGTAATACACTCTCAGATGGGAGACGCTAAGATCCATAGAGGAGTTAATAGGGGCACCCCACAAGGAGGTTACTAATACTGGAAGAGGTAGGGTGCAAAGTTATTGCATATGCGGATGATATTGCCATAGCGGCATCCGGCAAATTCGTCTCTACTCTAAGAGACATAATGCAGAATGCCTTTGACAAGCTAGAGGCATGGACACAAACATGCGGACTTGGCGTCAACCCACAAAAAACGGATATCGTATTCTTCACCAAAAGATACAAAATCCCCCAATTCGACCCCCCACTGCTGTGCGGCGCTACATTACAGCTAACCACCAGTGCGAAATTTCTGGGTCTCACTCTCGACAGCAAGCTAAACTGGAAGCTCAATATCCAGGAAAGGGTAAAAAAAGCCTCTTCTGCACTTTTTAGCTGCAAAAAGGCCATTGGATGCAAATGGGGCCTACAACCGCGCATCGCTCACTGGATTTACACCTCTATTGTCAGAGCAAGCAGCAGCAAGTACTGCCATGAGACTCAAAACACTTCGATTGTGGTCCGAACTCAACACTGGCCACTCAACCATTCTCAAGGAATTCAATTTCTTACCTAGCGACACCGACCGCCTACTACCCCAGGCCATCTTTAAAACGAAATTCTCAATCAGTATTCCCTCCAGATCGGACTGGATGACTGACATGCAAACACTAAAAGATCCTCTGCGCATCTTCACGGATGGATCAAAGACAAAAGAAGGGGTGGGTGCGGGTGTCTATTCACAAGACCTCAACATTGCTATCTCCGTGAAGCTCCCTGATCACTGTAGCGTTTTTCAGGCAGAAACCATAGCGATTAAAGAGGCGCTGTCTTGGCTTAAAAACAATGTGATATCAAAAAGGGATATCACCATCTGTTCCGATAGTCAGGCCGCCATAAAATCCCTGGACAATGTCATGTTCTAATCTAAAACATCCCTTAATTGCAGGCTGTCTCTTAACGAGATGGCCGAGTATTTTAACATTCACCTCATGTGGGTGCCGAGACACTGTGACATACCAGGAAACTGCAAAGCCGACGAGCTCGCTAGGTGTGGTACAACCTCATCGCTATCGATAGAAGAGGTACCACCTTCCATGCCGATCGCTACAGCCTATCATCTTTTAACACGTTCTACCCGGCGTGGACCACCGGTGGTCCACGGACACTGCGTATATCTGGCGGCGTGGACCACCTGTGGTCCACATGCAACCACTTTGTTGTACAATTAAAACCACCAATGACAAATGGCTAGAAGGCACCACCTGCCTTAAAACGAAAGAAATCTGGCCATCACTTAACCTAAAACGGTCACTCAGTCTACTTGGACTCAGCAAGCCCTCAATAAGGACCCTTATAGGAGTCATAACCGGGCACTGTTTAATTGGCACTCATGCTCGCAGGATGGGTGCTCCATATAATGATTTTTCCAGAAGCTGCATGGATGCAGAGGAGGAAGAGAACACTCATCACCTTCTCTGCTCCTGCAGTGCTCTTGGCAGTCGTAGGTTCCTGCATCTAACGGCCGTAACGAGCTAAAAAGTGCCAGCATTGGCCAACTAAATCGGTTCATCAGCAGCACCAAATGGTTCCAGCGTTAGGAGAAGTCAATCCGCGTGGTATCACAATGGGCCTACTCTGGCCTAAGTGTGACTGCTCTGCAGCAGTAAGCCACTGCAACCTAACCTAATCTAACCTGCCACCTGTGGTAAGATCCACATCTTTAACGCCTAAAGGAGTTGGCAGCATGTTTAATATTCTTGACTGAGGATGGATATCAGACCAGTTTCAGTTTTTATTCCCGAGGTTATCAATATAGCTATTAGACGAATATTTATGTCTAATGTGACTAAATTTAAGTATGAGCGAAAAAATCAAGGATAATTCTCATATTGCTAAAATAATTCAAAACTACTAAATACTTCAAAACTACTTCAAAAAGTAAACTTATTGGAAGAAGTTTTTTGGTTCCTATTTTTGTGTTTCTCATTTTAAGCATATTCCTGCTGGAGTTCCTCAGGGATCTGTTATCACTCCAACCTTATTCAATGTTCACACCGCAGATTTTACTTCCTTCTCAAACTGTGAAATAGCTATGTATGCTGATGTCTTAGTTTATACACCTGTGATTATAAACATTTTACTAAAGAAAATAATCTTCAGGAAGCATTGAATGTAATTTTCGAAAGTAGGAGGTAGGAGGAGACAAGAGCCAAACAATATTTTTTTTACAATAAGGAGAAAGATTTGTCTCATGCACTCAAATATTTTAAAATAAAACTCGAGTGATATCCTTGGGTAGGCTCTGTTGAATATCCCGGAATCCTTTTAGATAAGAAGCAAAATTTTGTAGAACATATCACGAATATCCTTAACAGACAAATCTAGCAAACGTAGCAACGAAAATGCTATATCCACTTAGAAACCGCAAATCCTTACATAGTGATCACAATAAACAAATTATGTACAAATTGTTTTTCAAGCAATGACGTACGATTCTGATGTTTGGGGAAATTGAGCTAAGACCTACATTAAGAGGATTCAAGTTGTTCAGAATAATATTCTGAAAATGATATTACGTCTTCCCTAGGACTTCCCTACAAACACCTGATACGAGCGATTTAGAATTCAATAGAAAGCATACACGCCCATCGACGCGTCGATCAGTATATATAATTAATTTAATTAATCACTTGTTAATAACATCAGATCAAAAATATTTCAAATATATGTTCCAAAAGCACGCACACGGCTAAGATCGACCCAGACATTGATCACTACATCCCAAAAGAAGATTTGGAAGTGTTACATTACCAGCGGATGTAAACTTGAACGGTATTGATATATATATATGACATCACATGAGAGAGTGATGGTGCTTAATTTGAATAATCAATTTGTTCTATGTTTAATCTGTCTATAGTTTGTACGGGCAACTATCACCCGTCCTTTTTATGTACCTTTTATGTTAAAACACAGATATTTATGTAATGAATAGTTATTTGAAAAATCATGAAGTTCCATTCATAAACATGCGAGATATTAATTTTACCGATTTTCCCATACATCGTGCGACGACGAGAAAAATTACCCAACTGGCACAATAAGAAATGCAAAGTTCAACGTGCCGATTTTAATAGGTGCACCCAAACACTTTGGGGAAGTAGCGACACAAATAACATTGGAGAGAAAGTTAACTTTTGATAATGGATTATAGTAGGAAAATTCGACACATTCGTCAAAAATTAAGCATTATTATCTTGTACCTAAGGTTATCATGAATTAGAAAATTAAAATGATAGCACTAGATAAGGAGATGCACTCCCAATTATATTGTTTTAATCATGATTGATGACGGTTGCTATAAAAGATACAAATCGATGTGGGTATCCTTCCTAAAATTAGACATTAAGGATAAAGTTAAAGTAAACGGGGTGCTAACTGGCCACAGGCTCAAAGGTCAGGCAACATTCATATTTGAGGAATAAAGAAAATTAAGAAACTTAACGAACCTGGTGGTCCTTGGCGTTGGGGTATGTGCCTCGACCCCAACTCCAACGTCGTAGGTTCCATTCCTGCTCTTTGCGACACAACTAATATTCACGGCCCCACCTCTTTCGAGTTACTGATAATGCTCAAAGAGTACTTCTGTCTAGAAAAAGCTTCTCAAACTTGGCCGTTCGGAGTCGGCATAAAACTGTGTGCCCCTTCCCCTCGTGAGAGAACAATAGCACGCACAACACGAGCTGGGGCTGAGAAACCAGGCCCTGGTCCTTAACGGGCTGTAGCGCCACCCATAATATTATCATTAACGAACACGAAAATAATGGTTTAATACTACTGTTGAATCAAATGTGTCGGACCATTACACGCTAATGTTTGGAATACCCAAAAATTCTATGTCACAGAGCAAAGCAACAGCAAAATTAGTGCTCAGCGAGAACAAAGTACATGAGCAATTATCGAATATTAACAGGAACCTTCTGAATAATGGAACAAATGTTGATGGTTTATACAATAAATTAGTTAACATATTCGTATGTAACTATTAAAGTCAAGGAAAGAGAAAAACCAGATCCATGGATAACAGCAGAACTCCTAGCTCTGTGTAAGGAAAGGGATAAGCTGTACAATAAATGGAAAAATAAGACAGTGCCTGAGTTATGAAAATCAGTACAAATATAACCGAAATTATGTAAATAAAAATAGTAAAACTATAAAATCGGAATATTACAGAACTAAATTTGCAGAGAAAGGATGCAAAGAGTACCTGGGAACTTATACACAATTTACTAGGTAATCATCAGTAACATCGATGAAATCATTAGCAAAAATTTTCAATCAGTTTGCAATGCAACAGACATAGCAAACAAATACGCAATTCACACAGGAGATTAAATCGAGTACACATGAATGCAACATTCAAACATATAGTGGTAGAGAACCGAGTACAGCCTAATCAATGTTTCTTGGACATGTATAAGAAACCGAAATAATGAACATTTTGAACAGGATGAACGCAAACAAATCACCGGGCGCACATAATATTCGGGCTAAAGACCCTAAACACAACTCAAGTGTCTTAGCACCTACAGTCACGCAATTGGTTAATAAGTCCTTACAGGAAAGTCATTTTCCGAAAAAACTAAAGACTGCCATTGCACGACCTATCTACAAGTCCGGGAAGAAAACCGATGTTTCGAACTATCGGCCTATCTCCATACTACCAGCGATTGACAAGGTATTGGAAGAAGTGATGGCGAGAAGGCAGCAAGATTATATGAGTAAATACAATATTATAAATAAGAACCAGTATTGTTTCCTGAGAAACCGAAATGTAAACCAATTACTGAATGGATTTGCTAATAATATAAACTACAGTCTTTCACTCGCTGGTGATCTGCTGCGAATTACCTTCGGAACAGAGACTTCAAGGTAAACATTTCGAATAGCTATAGTAGTTTATAAAATGTGGAATTTGGTATACCACAAGGCTCTATTCTGGGACCTCTACTCTCATATATGTAAACGATATGCTCTCTGTGCTGGAAAACAGCGTCGATTTTCAATACGCCGATGATACAGCCATAATTGTGAGTGACAAAGATATCAACCAAGCTACTCAAATAATGCAAACAGAGTTTGACAATATCCTGCGATGGTACCACGACAATGGTCTTATTATACCCGGTGTACCAGTATGAAGTATGGCACACCAGGTATAATAACATCTTGACAATGGTATGAGCGTCAAGATACATATGTCCAAATGTTCCCTATTTGTTGTGAACGAGCCCTTATTTTTTTTTGGTTGTTTGCTATGACATCTGTGAAAAATATTTAGTATACATCAAGTCATTGAACAGACAAAATCGTATTTTTTTATCGTGTTAAAAATGTCGAATTTTGTACCAGAAAATGATGAATTGCGGAAAGCATTAACTTTCTGTTTTCATTTGAAGAAAAGTGCTGCAGAGTCGCATCGAATGCTTGTGGAGGCATATGGTGATCATGCTCTATCAGAAGCAACATGCAGAAGATGGTTTCAACGGTTCAGAAATAATGATTTTGATGTGAGAAATGAAGAACGTGGAAGACCACCAAAAATGTTTGAAGACGCCGAATTGCAAACGATATTGGACGGAGATGACACTTGGAGTCAAAAGCAAATGCAAGCAAATGGCAGCAATGTTAAATGTTGCACAACAAACAATTTCTGACCGTCAAGGTCATTTTTCTCCATGACAATGCACCTGCACACAAAGCAAAACCGGTTCAGGATACAATCAAAACACTTGACAGGGAGCAGCTACCCCACCCGCCGTATTCACCAGACTTGGTTCCTTCCGACTACCATTTGTTTTCATCGATGGGACACGCATTGGCTGAGCAGCACTTCGATTCCTACGAAGAAGTCGAAAATTGGGTGTCTGATTGGTTTGCTTTAAAAGACGAACAATTTTATTGGCGTGGTATTTGTATTTTATTGCCCCGCGTATGATAGCATTTATAGAGACGAGCTATACAGAGCAATGTCTAGTTTTGGCATCCCTACCAAACTCGTCCGTTTGTGTAGGATCACGATGGAGAATGCACGCTGCTCCATCAATGTCGGTAAAGACCTAACCGAGACCTTTGGTGTCAAAAAAGAATTCAGACAAGGCGACGCGCTGTCATGCGACTTTATCAACATCTTTCTTGAAAGAATTGTTCAAAACTCGAACGCCAACACCAGAGGAACAATCTTTCAAAAGTCCGTCCAACTACTCGCATATGCCGACGATATTGACATTATCGGAAGAACGCAGCGTGATGTCAAAGTCGCTTATGTATGTATTGCAACGGAGGCCGCGAAGATGGATAAACGAGGACACCCAACACCGACGTCTCGGTCAGAACGTCACGGCAAACAGATATAACTTTGAGGTAGTTAAAAACTTTGTCTACCTAGGAACCGCTATCAACTCAGACAACGACACCAGCGCTGAAATCAAACGAAGAATAACTCTTGCCAATCGGTGCTTCTTTGGGCTAAGAAAGCAATTGGTAAACAAAGCCCTTTCTCGAACAACCAATGTAACGCTTTACAAGACCTTAATCGTCCCAGTCCTGCTATATGGCGCGGAGGCATGGACTCTGTCAAAAGCGAATGAAGCAGCCCTTGGTTGCTTCCAGAGGAAAATTCTTCGGGTGATTTTCGGTCCCGTCTGCATAGATGGTGAGTGGAGGAGGAGATACAACGACGAACTATACGGGCTGTTCAGCGACATCGACTTAGCCAGAAGAGTGAAGATCCAACGATTGAGATGGCTAGGTCATGTAGAGCGGATGGAAACCAATGCTATAAATCACTTTAATCACTATAGCCTTTATAGCCAAAGTTTACTTTCATACGTTTCGTGGCACTCATAATTTTTCCTCCAAATCCACAACTCAATTGGCTTGGATGGAAAATGTCACAAAATGTAGAAAGTGCGGATGATTTAAGTTTTCTATCATAACATTTTTTTCGCACTACTTCATCGACATCCACTCACTTTCTGGATTAAATTTTCTATAATAGGAATATATAGTTTCACATATCAATGAGAGACATGCAAATCACTTACAGGATACTCATGGTAGTGCAATAAATACATTGAGTAGAACAAATGCAGACCAGAAA
The DNA here is from genome assembly GCA_916610145.1 of Eristalis arbustorum. NCBI lineage: Eukaryota > Metazoa > Arthropoda > Insecta > Diptera > Syrphidae > Eristalis > Eristalis arbustorum. Next base: position 51,210,457 of record OU744319.1, on the reverse strand, counting down.
GGTTATGTCTGCGGAGCTAAACCTTCTCAGATTAATTTACCTTCTGTAGAAGAACGAACACCAAATACCTATAATTTAAAATTCGGCCTTTCATCTTTGCATTCCTGGAAAAGACGATTTGAGTGCTTGCTACATATCTTATACAGATTTCCTTTAAAACTTGGCAAATATGTGGCCAGGAAAATAAATCATCATTCGGAGAAAAGACTGAATACGGTACTAGCAATGACGAAAATACTGCATGACGCTTTTTTTTTAAATCCCAAATTGAGAGCTGAGATAACATGGGTGGACACGGAACTCATCGCCAACTTCGGAATAATTTTAAGGACAATTGTAACTCCCTCAAATTAATATTGAGGGATTCAATTAACTATTGAAAGATACAAAGAAATATGTATCTTTCCAAATACAATTGGTACTACATGCCTAGAATCGTCCTTAAACTTCTGGTTCATGGGAAAGATATAATATCCACTAGCCACTAGGAAGGAGAGCCATTCCACCTCCACCTCGAAAGCGTCCAAGGCTGTTAACCGAAGGGAATAAGTGGTTTACCCATAGCCGACCCTGAACCAACCCAGGCTGAAATCCTAGAATGGCTTGAGAGCTTCAAAACCAAGACAGAAGCTCAGAGGCCTGGTGGCGACCTACGCGTAGCTGACAAGGGGGAGATATAATACAAAAATACGACGGTCGGATCCACTTTTAAATCTCGGTACTGGTGTTGTTGTCCCTATTTACTCCAGAGCCTAGGTGGACGAAGTCCTTGACTACCTTAAAGTTTCTGCTGCCCAATATGACGCTCTGTCCGAGACGTCGATGTTGTGCGTCCTTTCGTAATAACAGCACGTACTTTGTTTTGCCCTGGCTTATCGCTAGACCCATTTTAGCCGCTTCCGCGTCAATGCCAGCAAACGCCTCATTGACAGCTCGCTGTGTTCGTCCAATCACGTCAATGTCGTCCGCGTAAGCAAGCAATTGAACGGACTTTTGGAAGATCGTGCATCGGGTTTTTACGTTTGAGTTTCGCACGATCTTCTCAAGTATGATGTTAAAGAAGTCACATGACAGCGTGTCGCCATGCCTAAGACCTTTTTTGACATTAAAGGTCTCGATGAGTTCGTTACCGACCTTGATGGAGCAGCGACAGTTCTCCATCGTCATCCACCTGACGAGGAATGTCAAAACTAGACATGGTGCTGAATAGCTCGTCTCTATGCACGCTGTCATATGCGGCCTTGAAATCGACAAATAGGTGGTGGGTGTCGATCTGCATCTCTTGAGTCTTTTCCAGGTTTTGCCGAAGTGTAAGTATTTGATCTATTGTGGACTTTCCTGGCCTGAGACCGCACTGATAAGGACCTATCAGGTTGTTGACAAAGGGTTTCACGCGTTCACACAAAACGGCGGAGAGTATCTTGTACGCGATGTTAAGGAGGCTGATCCCTCTATAGTTGGCGCAGTCAAAGGGGTCTTCCTGACACTTCGTTTACCTTTTGGTAAAACTTTAGGACCCCCTTCCTGTCGTAACACTTCTCCATCTCCACGACCGCGCGCTTCTCATGCTATTTATTTTTCTTTCTGAGAAGCCGATGTTTTTCCCTTATCTTCTGTTCACATCAGTGGCAGCTTCTTTCAGCGTCGAACTTTCAGAGAGTTTCAGGGAGACTCGGTCGGCAAAGTTCCTAGCGGTCGATTGCGATTGTAGCTTTCCGACGTCAAACCGTAGTGTTCTTTCTCGACTCCGTATTTCTCTCTCTCTCTCCGTATTTCTATCCTCATCCTTACCTTGGCTACAACAAGGAAATGGTGCGATTCGATGTTGGCTCCTCGGAACGTTGGGACATCGAGAATATTGGAGGAGTATCTGACGTCGATCGTTATGTGATCAATCTGGTTGACGGTTGATTGATCAGGAGACCTCCAGGTGGATGTTGAGGTGTGGGAACCGTGTGCTTATCACAGAGAGGTTACGCCTCGAGGCGAAATCTACCAGCCTGAGTCGTTTCCGGATGTGTTGTCGTGCAGGCTGTGTTTCCCGATGACTCTAGCAAAGATTTCTTTCTTGCCCAGCTGTGCGTTGAAATCTCCTAGAACTCCTCTTGGTTTCATAGCTGGGGCATCGATCGTATGTTCTTTCTAGGAGATCATCCTTGCTACAGTCATCCTTCTCCTCCGTCGGGGCGTGTACGCAAATCAGGCTGATGTTCCCGAATTTAGCCTTGATGCGGATTTTTATGAGGCGCTGATATACTCAAAGCTTATGACTTTTTGCGTAAGAGAGATCTCGTAATAGTAATTGTGATGGGAGATCTCAATGCCAAAGTAGGCAGCGACAACACTGGCGTTGGCGTTGGCGACCGTAATGACAATGGCGAACGGGTTGTGAACTTTTGCAACGTAAAAATCTTGTTTAACAAGTTCAACTGGGTATCAACTGATAGGCAGCGAAATATGAAAAATTATTTTGCTTACATGGCTTACAGTATAGCAATAAAAGTCAGCCTCAGCAGTAGAGAAAACCGAACTAGGAGCCCAATACCGCGTGAAGAAGAAAGAAGTGCAGCGTAGCGTAAGACGCAACAAACGTCAGTATATCGACACACTGGCTTATAGGGCTGAAGAAGCAGCGAATAGGTGCGACAGTACGACTGTTTATAACCTCACCAAGTGATGTTGGATTGGTGGTTGGAATTCCAAACAACACCTGGTGAAGAGTGTAAATGGTACCCTTCTAATTTCGGATGAAGAGTAACTCACTAGATGAAGAGAACACTTTGCGATTGTCTCAAACCACCTAGACGATGGCGGACTGTTATCGAGCTCTAATGAGTACTCTGTCGCAACAAGTGCCCGAATTCGCACTGGACCTCACAGTAAAAGCGAAATAATAGCAGCAATAAAGTCCCTCAAGAAAAACAAAGCAGTGGGTATTGATGGCATCCCTGCGGAATTATTTCAATCTGCACCGAATGTATCAGCAGAATGCGGAAACTGGAGAGGTATTTGCGTTCTTCCAGCAGTATCCAAAATAATAGCTAGAGTAGTTCTGGAACCCTTGATGCCAAAGAGAATTTAAATTCAACTCTCGATGTCGAACAGGCGGGTTTCCTTACGGATCATTATTGTACAATGCGTTGAGTATAGGTCTCCGCTATATCTGTTGTTCATCGACTTTGATAAGGCTTTCGATAGCTTGAACCGAAATGCTATCTGGTCGGCCTTGCGCAGGAGAGGTATTGGGGAAAAACGAATAGCTATTATAAAGGCTATATATGAATTGATATTTTTCTCCTTTCGCGTCAGCTAATGGATCTTCATTTGATGACCCATAATCTAGAGGCAAACAAATATAAACACGACGAAAACTGAAGCCCTTAGTATTTTAGTATTTGAACATTGCCGGACAAGGAAGTCGAGAAAGTTAACAGTTTTCTATATTTAGGAAGTGTTGTCTCGGCTAATCGCGGTGGCCCCGAAGTGGACACGTGCAACAAAATAGGGAAGGCTAAAGCTGCGTTCGGAATGCTATCCACGATCTGGAAAAGCAATGTCATCAGCTTAAGAACCAAGCTGCGACTGCTCCGCTCCAACGTAGAATCGGTGCTGCTATATGGATGCAGTACCTGGAGAGTGGACACCATTACCACGCGAAAGCTGCAATCTTTCGTAAACAGATGTTTAAGAAACATCCTTAGGATTTGTTTGGCCGAACCGTATCTCTAAAGTACAATTGTACCTGAGAACGGGTCAGGAACCTATAAACATCACAATACGAAGAAGAAAGTGGCAGTGGATTGGACACACCCTACGGCGCGAAGACAATTCCATTGCGAAGTACGCCGTGCAGTGGAATCCGCTTAGGCAGGCAGGCAGAACAGCAGGACGCCCTAGGCAAACATGTCGCAGAACAGTTGAAAAGGAATCGAGTTATTTAGGAATGAGTTGGACGGAGCTCAAACGCGTTGCAAAATTGAAATTCGAGGGGTTAAAGGACCTAGGTAGTAAGTAGTCTATTACTTACAGATGGTGATAGACAGATCAAACAATTTTGATAATGGGCACTAGGCCACCCGCATTTTCAGGCAATAGTTATTTTACGCTCAATATTGACCCGCCTCTCGAGCCGAGAAACAAAAAAAAGAAAAACAAATTGCATTACAAATTGAATTCAACGATATTGTTCCCAATATTAGCACACCCTAAATTTGTAGTAATATCCAGAAATGTTTTCTTACTCAAAAAAAGCCATAGGTAGTAAACCGTATCCTATGAACAGATCACCCAGCTTTTCCTAGCGATAAAATGTTTTGTTAAATTTGCTAAATTTCTGAGTTTACACAATGGCCTCAACTCGTCTAAAATGACAGTATACGCTCCCTAAGTCATCAAAGTCCATGAAGACGAGATTGTAGTTGAGATGCGACACCAAGGTATTACCACAGAATACACATTAAAAAAAAATCAGTAGAAGGTAAAGAACGTGCCACTGGTGTAATCCTTCTGACTTTTGTCCTGTTCCACTTAGTTAACACTCAGTTAACATAGGCTGGTATAACACCAAGGTTCAGAAATATTTCGCTAATCCAGTGCACTGCATAACTTGCAAAAGTTTCATTCGAGCCAAAGGAAAGCTAAAAATAAAAACTATTAACAAATGCAACATGTTCGAAGCAAATAAAATATACAGGGAACAGAACTTCATACTATATCACACTTTGTTCCCCGAAATTGTTCCCAAAACTATCTTCGGTAATTTTAAACGATCTTGGGAACAGCGATCATTTCCCTATTTTCACATCCATAACCAAGCTAATTACTTGGGTGCTGAGGTTTGTAGTAAACCAGAGCTATCGTTCAGCACCGCTAACGTGACCCTTGCTCACGCTCTGCACGAACCGCCACTGCTTCTACGAATATAGCGGATCTATAGGAGAACCTCTAGAGAAAAAAAGATGTGAAATTCCGTGCCTTGGAACGAATGACATTTCGTTTGTATGCCTTCTAACAAATAAGGCCTCCTCACTACACACAGGGGAAGAGAGTTGTGCGACTTCTTCTCTCCCCTTACTCGTGGGATTAAGGTCAACAAAGACAAACCAAAAATCTCAGGAAACTCTGGCAACTGAGTTGGGCAAGAAGGTAATTCCCAGCTTCGGACAACTGACTCTCATCTCAAGAACTTTAAGCTCAAGGAATGTGAGAACAAGGAGACCCTTGAATGGCCATGACGGTAGCCCCTTGGGAAAACGAGATGTTGTTAAGAGAGGAATCCATAGATACCTTCGGCCAAGACGTCGCGCACACCTAAAGTCCCCATATCTCCCGAAGGAAAGAATTGAATTGAACCTAAGAAAACTCAACTACGAACTACTAACCGAGGATTAGGTTAATGGGATGGATGTAAACATCCTTCTAAACCACAAATCGCTTTCTTTGCTGAGCGAAACGGAATTCAGATTCCCGTGTGTATTTCCCTCAGCAAACGTAGACAATAGAATCCACTGGTCGCCATGAAGATGGTACAAGTAATCCTTCAACACAGTAAGGCGGAAACCGCTGACCTGGTCTCCCTTCTCTCAACGGGTAGACGCTAGTATTAACATCAACGAATATGCCGCCTGATGCTGAAACCGATCCCACAAACCAACGAACCAGGAAAAGATCACCTCCATGGTAACGATGTACTTGATCTACTGTACTTAAGCAAAAAATCTAGATATTTCTTCAATGCGGCCAAGGCTTCCAGACTTGCAGAAGACTGGGCGGCCCTTAGGGCGAGCCGAAGAACTTTCATAAAAGGAGGCGCAGCGCCAAGCATAAGTCGTGGAGATCTCACTGCATTGAGATCACGACACAACCGAGACTGCCAGATTAAGTAATTCAGGAGCAAACACACTTCCCAGGGTGTACATACGACCTTAACCGCAGTTACAGATTTACCAATGAAATAATCAACGAGGACAAAATAAGGTAGGCCATCGAGTTCCCTGGATTCGAAGGCATTATTTATACCATGCTTCAGAAAACAAGAGATTATATCACCCGTTCCTGAAAAACCTCTTTCTAGGCAGCCTGGCCTACTGCCACACACCGTCTACCTGGAGGGCGTTGACGCAGTGAAGGTGTTAAAACAGCACTTCATGACGTTTTCAGTGTTGTGGAGAAATCCACTTAGGTTAACGGGAAAAAATGCATTGCATGCGCCGATGACGTTAGCTTGTGGTAAATTTCTCCCTACTATTAGCGAGTTAACTGAACACGCAATTAATACCCTCCTCAGGACCAACCAAAAAACGGCACTGGTTTTTTTTTACCAACAAAAGAGTCATTTCGACTTCGCTCATTCTACTATTGAGAGCATTACCCTCACTTTAAAGGATAGCACGAAGTACCTTGGTTTAAAACTACTAAAAAGTGCTATTAGGATTACCAAAAGCTAGGACGCAGTGGAACACAGAAGAACCAATCAAAAACACGAACTCCATCCTGGTTGATGGTCAAAGGTGGACAGAGAACAGGCGCGGGCTTCTTCTCCGAATTGTTAAACATGCACTGTTCGATCAGATTACCTAACTACGGCCAATATGATATCATTGTTGAAAATATAACCGGATGATATTTCCATTCTAACTGACAGTCAAGCGGCCAATAAAGCAATTTCGGGTATAGAAATCAGGTCCAAGCTCTAGTTTCCTTGCATTGTAGCATTCGATTACTCTGTGGATCCCGGGTCACAATGGTATAACGGGCATTGAGGTGGAAGAAGAACTTCCTAGGTAAGGGGCCGCGTCCGACCCATCCCAACATGTTTCCATCCACCTCACATCCTTGCTGATGTGAAGAGTGAAATGGACAAAAGAATTATGGAGCTAGCTAATGAAAAGTGGAACTCTCTTCCCACCTGTGAGAACACTCGTATATGCCCTAGCCATTAATCATCTGAGATACCCGCAAAACAAACCTGTTATAAGAAAGGACGGGATCCATGTTGGTATATGGTAGTAACATGAACTCCTTAAGAAAGGAAAAAATGACAGCCTTGCAAAGATTTAAAAAATATCCTGTGGAGTAAAATACGAAACTCAAGGTCTGTTTAAAAGCCCAGCGATCCGTAACCATTTCCCGTCCTTCTGATTCGACAACTCAAAGGATACAAATTTCCCAACAGACTTCAGCAGAAGCAAAGCAGTCTCTTTGTCTCTGAAACCCGACTCCAATTATATAACCAATACGGAATTGAATGTAAGGTCCTATCACAATCTTGGAATATGAATCGAGCATAACCAGCTTAAAAAGCAAAACTTCTCTCAGAGACAGACAAAACTCGCTAGACAACTTTCGTTCCACAACACTTATCAACTGCTTATCGAAAGTCCTAGAAAAAATGATTACTTAGGTTTATCGAGAAAAATAAACGGATAAGTCCTAATCGAGTCGGATTTAAAGCTAAGAAAGGATGCAGTGACATTTATGTATATCGAAGATCTGCCTAGCTGTAAAAAAAATTTTGATAAAATATTTTTGTTCGTTAAATCTTTTCTAACGAATAGAAAAATAAGTCTAAGTAGCAATAAACTTCCCCTCTACAGTCCCACTTTTTAACTGCATTACATAAGGATCTTCTTTGTCTGTGTTCCTATTGATAATTGTATTTGATGGCCCAAGCCGCATTATTAACACAGTAAATTATATCACTGCACTTACGCCGACGATCTGTACTTCTTGTGCAAACACAATGATTTAAGTGTTAGCAAATAGGGTTGTAATAGAGTTTGACCTGATACCGGATATATTCTGCTGATGATGAAGATAACATTTTTGCGACTATTTTGAAGAGGTTGCGGAAGGCAATAGTCAGATTGAATTTTCTGCCAAAAGTGATACCGCCAATGACCTTGACTTGTATCTTAAAACAGTTGGGCTTGAGCGGACATTAGGCTTGGAGGCTTGGAGGAAATGAAACAAAGTTTTGCCTATGTAGCAGTGTATATAGTGAGAGACTGTTTTCTAAAGCAGGAATCGTATACAAATGAATGTCCGGTATTCGGACAGAATTTTATATAAAAATTATTAATAACATCTTAGTTGAAGGCGGTCGGCCATGTATAGAAGAACGATATATGCAATCAACTGCTAAACTGTCTCTTAAGTTAATGTGTTCCCACGATTCAATAAACGATAAGGCCTTTGTATCAGATTTAAAAAATAATATTCCAATAAAATTCGACTAATCAATCTAAAGCACGCTCTTTACTCTCGACAAAAGTGTTGCAAATCAAAGCAAGAAGACGAAATCAACATAAACATAAATTTGCACCATGGTCAATAAATTATGCTGATGAAGGCTCTGACTTCATACGAGAAAACATCAACTCCAGAGAGTTAATTTCAAAAACTGTTTCTTTATGTTTCCTCAGAAACAAGAAACAATTGTTGGAAGCTTATCCTTTCCGATGACTCTAAAACAACATCAGGATTCTCTTTTGCCTGTACAGATAAAATGGGAATCTAGTCAAAATAGGCATTCTGCCACCAACTTAATCTACCTTCACAGCTGAAGCGATTCTGAAACATTCTAAAAACAACAGTTCACCACTTAAAGAATGGCCATTTTTAGTTTGCTGAAATATCCTCATTGTTTTAAAAGCGATGAAGAACCCCGACCACATAACTGAACTTATCGACAGAACTAGAGCCATTCTTATAAGACTTAATGATGTAGTTTCCGTTATCTTGGGATTATGGGTAACGAGTACGCAAATAATCTCGCAATAAATAGTCCTGTCGTTCTCTTCAACTACCTCAACAAATTTGACATATCAAAAGATATGATATATTTTCAATCAATAATCGTCATATCACAACGATTGTTAACAGCCAATTTATTTTTTTTTTTATTAGGTCTGTTTCCGTACCCAAAATAATAAAATGTACGAAAGTCTGTTTCCGAATGACAATGGGTTTTATGTCAAATGTGCGCTCACGAGAGAGAGAAAAAATGTCCCCACCCCGCCCACTTTAACCCAAGAAATTTTTGTTAGCACACTTAATTCTGTTTCTATACGGTTTGAAAATAAAATATTATTATATTATAATATATATATTTTAATATATTAAAATATTTTTAATAATAATAATAATATAATATGGGTGGCGCTACAGCCCGTGGGGGCCAGGACCTAGCTTCTTAGCAACCACTCGTGTTGTGCGTGCTATTGTTCTCTCACGAGTGGAAAGGACCTACAGTTTAATGCCGAATCCGAACGGCTTTGTTTGAGAAGCTTTTTCTAGACAGGAAATACTCTTTGAGCATTGTCAGTGACTCGAAAGAGGTGGGGTCGTGAAAATTATTTTTGTCGCTTAGAGCAGGAATCGAACCTACGACATCGAGGTTGGGCACGACGCACATACCCACAACGCCAAGGACCACCACAATTTAATTTTTTAATTTTTTTACACGATTTTATTCCATTTAGCACGATTTAAAATTGTTTGTGCTTAAATTTTGTTGTCAAATTTAATTTTTGCGAAGTATGTTCATATCACAAATTTAAGGGAATTGCCTTTTTGCGCGTACAAGCAAGTTTACTGAAAGCAAATTTAAATAGCACAAATTTAGAGGAATTCCCAATTTCTTTTTTTACACGGTTTTTTCTGAACCAATCTACCGTGTAAAACCAGAATTAGGTGTAGTTTGTTTTTTCCCAATTGATGTGTCAAAAACTCCATTTTAGTTTTGGCGATTCTTCAAATGTTTTGAATTAGATTCATTTTTTTGTTATTTTATGAGTTAGTAGTAAGTCAAAATAAAAACCAAATGAAGTTTCAATAAAATCATTTTTTATTTGCCTATTTGTAATTGCTGTAACTGTTGACAGACACCTCTTACATCATGAAGAAAGCAACAAGCTCAAGTTGTTTGGTTTAGTTGCGTTACGTACCTTCTTGATATTTTGCTTATCATTGAGAGGTTATTAACACTTATCTCTTACCCTTCTTATGTGCTAATTTTTATTTTGCTAAATAGAGTAAAACTAACTTAACACGATAAAATGCTGTGGAAAACGTATACTTTTATACATGTATATGGATGTATTCTTTCAATTTTTCTATTTTAGAGAATATACACTCATTTTTCGTTGAGCGATTCCAAGTAAACTAGCATTTCAGAGAACTTGACAAGCATTTATAATAAAAATGGCATATTTTTTTAATATTCCACCATTATTTATACTCAAAATTAATAACTTCATACATATTTTCACAAATTGAATTTTCTACCAAATTCGAAATTTCTTACAGCCAGAAAACTGAAATTTCATTTGTGCCGTCTAGTAGAAATAGTCACTAGTTTCCATATTGGCTTTAGGGAATTGGCGAATCGACTTCGATAGTTAGCCTAATAAATAATTATATGACATTTTTGGCTGTGTTTCACTCAGGGCCAACATAGCAAAAGTCAAACACCCGAAAAACAAATTTTTTGACCTTTTCTCTTTACTTTTACTGTATTTAAATTGAGTAGATTGGTTGAAACAAAGAACCCATGGATAGCAAAAATATATACAAAAATCATTTTGTAGATAAGCCGACAAATAGTGAATTAAAAATAAAATGCAGTTCACAACACTATTACGATTTCTGTCGAAACGCGTTTTAGAAACAGCTTATCGTTTCGATGAATTAATTAGAACAAAAGATAAAGTAAAAAAATGCTCGTTTTTGTCTAGGTTTCAATATTTTTTTTTATTTCCTATGAGAATTATATTAGAACATTACTTTGACTTCCAAAAAAAGTGTGACATACATATCTGGTATCCGCACTGAGCATATTTTTGAGGAAATTTAATATTTGAGAAATGAAAAAAATGTATGGTATAGTAGTCATGATTGGGTGACTCGTCTACTCGCTAACATGATTTTTTTCGCAAAGTTAAGCCGCTCTTGCGGTTTCGTCGCTTCACTAAGGGTATGTCAACATCAGTTAGGGGCAGACGCCTAGAGATGATTTCACATAGAAAAAAATAAAAAAATAAATAAAATGTAGATATCTCCTAAACTAGACAAAAACTAGTATTTTCGTACTTCGAATTTTGTGCTTATTTCATGGAGATCCACAAAACTGCGTTTTCAAAACATGTTACAACGAAAATCGTAACTTCCCCCATTTTACGAAATTTTGAGTAAAAATTAATTTTAAGTGTCCTGATGTCTCGCCACGATAGATATACATATGGTATATATATTCACTACACAAATATTTTAAAACTCTCAAACGTGCGTATTGTATTTTTGAGGCAGGCAAGTATAGGCAAGCAACGACATATGGAGCAAGAATGATGCATATGGAGAGTAAACTTGCATATTAGGAACATAAGACATCAAATAGAAGTTTTAATAAAACTATTATCAAATGTTAGTTTTATATATTTCTTCTAACGGATTACCCCTTTACTTATCAGATGTATACATATTTAACACTTTTGAAGACACACCGGTGCCGTACGTATATATATATATATATACATGTAATATTAAGACAATATATGGATGGCCAAGGTATGTAAAACCATACAACTGAATATACATCAAATGCACAAATACTACCGGGAGTGGAGATGATGAAAGCATAACATTTCAGAAGTATTTTTAGTAACACCTTAAATTATAGCATTTATACCTTGTACTGTAAAATATATTGTTTAGGTTCTTCCCTCTAATCGCATTAGTTTCACTATGAAAATTACTTTTAGTACATGATATATGCGGAATATTTAGTATTAACAATATTAAAACACAGGGAAAAAACCATTTATAATAAAACAACTTCATCTTCAATAACTTTGTAGTCCGACTTAAATGTAATGAATCCATTATGCTGAATATATTTTAATAACGTATCTTCACATGAACTGAGAAAAAATTAAGATTTGCAACTACTTAACAAAATCAGTAGATATGTTTCTTGTTGACATATTGTCTCATATGTCAACCCAATGTGGAAGTTCTGTTTATTTAAAAATTTTCATTTGTAGACTTAGGCTACGTTTATATCATGATGGTCGGATTAAGGTTTTTGGGGACCAGAAATCTAGTAGCTAAGTGTTGATATGTGTTGTCTTAAGGCCCATTCACATGAGGTCGCCGCGAATCGCGAACTTCGTAAACATTGACCTTTCATTCATATGGAGGTTTTTCATTCGCAGAGAACTACGGGTGAAAACTGACACTTCACTGCGAATTTTTTGTTCGTGAGTTTGTGGATCCCGTTTTCGTCATTGCATTGTTTGCGTATCACGAATTCAGTTTGACAGTTCACGGAGAGACTGATTGATTCGCAGAGAAAAACTTTCAAATCATTAATTGGGATACTTAAACTAACTTTTATTGGGATTTTTTGTCTATGAAGAAACTCGATAATTCAGTTACAATCTTTTTGCATACCACGAAGCTTAACTTTTTGATTATATTTGCCGGAAAAGGGTTGTTTGTGAAAGTTCGCGTTCGCAGTTCGCCGCTCACATGAATGGGCCTTTGCATTTTTACAGTTAATAGAATTAAATTTGTTACAAGCTTACGGGTTTATTGACATATGTGACGTAAGTCGAGATGAGAGCATTTGACATTACTATATGCTTACATATAAATGTCAGAAAAGAATATTTATTCATTCACAATTGTCTATAGATGATTATGCCTTGTATATATCTGTAAAGTTAGCAATTTTTTCTTGCAAATGACCTGTATTTTCTTAAAATTGTATGTAAATGAACATCCGCTTATCTCGTATTTCGTCACCAAAAATATGACAGATTTTCTAAAAGCATAATCTTGTATCCATCATTCTCGTTGTACGCCTAATATTTTCGTGCCTCTTTCATAAACATATACATATTTAAGTTTCGATACCTCCTAAACTAAGCGATTAATCAAATTGTTACAAATAGTTTGTTCTTGTTTTCATTGACATCTGACATCCTACGTTATCATTGTGGGTATGTGCTTCGACCCCAATGCAATCGAACCTTGCTCCTCTAGGTTCGATCCTTGGTCTCTACGACAAGGATTTTTGATTTGTGATTTTGAAAATGATGATCCCTACCTGGTTTCCGCTATTTGGTATTCTAAAGGCCCGTTCCTATGAGGTTGCCACGAATTGTGAACTTCGCAAACTCTGACAACTCATTCATACGGGTGAAAACTAAAGGCTCATGTGTGCGCATGAGTGTGCATCAGCCAGTGTCAAACGCGCATGGGTGAATGTGCCAATACACCCATCCTTATGCGCCAGTCTATAATAGAGTCCATGAACGATTGCGAGCATTTCGTTAAGCATGTTTTAAACCCAAATGTTTCGTTAAGCATGAGCTAGTGCGAAATGAATCGTACCGCGCATATGCGAATTTGACAGATGATACCTAAACAACAAAACAAAAGTGAATTTGTCGATCTAGAAATAATTCAATTGAAAAAGTGAGGAAAAAATCCATGCCTTTATGAAAAACATGGGAGCAAATAGTTTTATATAATTTAAATAATAAAACTTTCAGTATAGAAATTGCTTCAAACATCAAACTTATTTGTTTTAATCTGCGAATTGTCACATTTGTCAGCTGAATGAAACAAAACTATTTGTGACATATGGGCATGCGCTCAAATGCTTATTATGGGTATACATAGATTTTTTTTAAACATGACGAAACATTTCGTTAAATTTTGACAATAGCTGATGCACAATTAGGAATAAAGTACTAGAGAGATAGCCGACTTCTACGTCCCTTTCCCCTAAAAATATTTCGACAGCGTTTCTTATAACATTTTCCCCAGGTTTTCACTGACTCGGGGACGAGAATACGTGTGAGCTCTTCGAACAGCTGATAGCCTTTCCCTGCAAGCTACTGAGGTGAAATATTTAAGGGTTGCCACGGCAACCACAATATCATAGCTAAAATTATTACAACTCAATGCAAATTCTGGAATTCATATTAATATTCAATTTAATATTGGGCAGTGTTCACGAATTACAGTCGTAAACAAAATTTTTATATGGTAAGGGTCCAATACATCTACATATTGGTATAAAATAACTACCAACTAATTATCTTAATTCAATGTTATTTGATTTTTAATAATAAATCCAAATATGGTATATGCCTTGGTAAAAAATTTTGTGAATTGTGAATCTTATTTTTCAGAAAAACAATAAGAAGATAAAAAATGGCGGATCGCTTAAAAATAAATTCTGCTCTCTCTAAATCATATCAGCATTTTTTTTTCTTCATCTCATTTAGACGCTGACTATATTCATGTTCTGATATACAAAAAGATCAATAATACTCGTATTCCTCTTAGATATAAAAATGAAAGAGAAAAGCGTGTAGGATACTTCATAGAAATTGAATGGCGAATGTTGAAGTATTATAAAATCTCTAATAGCTACCAAATACTTAGAAATATTAGTAATATTTTGTGGAATACTAAAGGTCTGTTCATATGAGATTGTCACGAACTGTGAACTTCGCAAACTCTGACAATTCATTCATATGGAGTTTTCTCATTTGCAAAGGACTACAGAGATTTTGAAAAACTCTATAATTCGGCTCCCATCTTTTTGCATACCAAGAAGTATAACTTTTTGCTTATATTTGCCGGTAAAGGTGTTGTTTCCGAAAGTTCGCAGCCGCAGTTCGCCGTTCATATGAATGGGCCTTAATATATTCGCTTCATGTCTATGTATTTGTTGGATATCGAATAATTGCCTGATATTTTCAAAATATTTTACTGTTGTAAAAAAAACATTTAAAAGTTATCTGCTCTTTTCTATTATACATTAATTAAAAGTACCAATAAGCGTATAAAATATACATATATCGATTCGTAAGAATTTCTCATAATATTTTATATCCATGAATGATAAAACTTTTAATAACATCTAGCATTTGGTTTATTTATTATATTCACGAACAGAGGCCTCGAAACTATTCTCGAATTTGACAGATATTCATGAATGATTTTGTTTATGTGGGGAATTCACGAATTTTTACTTTATTGAAGGCAAAAATGCACCAATCAGGTTCATGAATTTGACAGATATTCATGAATCGTTTTGTTTATGTGGGGAATTCACGAATTTTTACTTTAGTGGGGGTATAAATGCACGAATCAGCCGCCATTTTCGTGGTGTACTTGATATGTGGGCGTAAAAAAGAGACAGTGTGCGTTGACTCATGAATAACTGTCATTCATTCATGAATATCCGTCAAAAAGTGAGGGAAAATCCGTCAAATTCGTCGATGGACTAGGGGGCAAACAGCTGTGAAGTCGGCTATCTCTCTAGTACTTTATTTCTGGCTAAAATGAACAGGGTAGGGACATTTCTTACTCTCTCCTGACAGCGCTCTTTTGATATAAATTGTTCAAATTTTGTACATACATAACTTTTAGTCTTACCTCAATCCACTATACGTGCTATACGTACTACTACTACTACATACATTAACCTTATAATAGTTCCATCAGTATATGAAAATAAATTGTAGTATTTTTGTAAGTGTTTTCACATTTTTCCTGACCGTAATGCTCGTCAATATATTTATAACAATTAGTTTGTTAGAATGATTGGCATTTATTGGCGACTTTTTATAATGAATAATTAATAAACAGCTACAATAATTCCTTTTGAAAAGTATGAGCTTACCGAACAGCATAAATGAACTAATAGAGATATCCATCTCCCTCGTCTCTTGCCTCGAACCCCTTTTGGACAGCTTGTTGTTTTTGTAGCGTCTGTGAATATATGAAAGCCGTTTCGAACAGCTGAAAGGCTTCCCCTCCAGAATAATTAGGTGAAAGAGAGTATTTATTTGAAAAGAAACGTCTTTATTTGAGCGTTATTTCAAACCATTAGCATCCACCACCAAAAGGAGGAGGAGCTTAAATGACCGTTTGTGTTCAGAAGGTATGTTCACACCACTGGAATAGTATTGGAATGCATTGATCATTGACACGTTACATTTGAATTCAAATATTTTGCTGTCGAAATATTCTATAATGGTTGAAACAAAACCTATGTAAGATGATTTGGTCCTTAAATTCAATTTGCAAATAATTGTTCACAGTTCATACCAATGTTATTTCTATGATGATATATAAATTCTGAAAATTCCCACATATATGTATGGATTTTCTTTGGCATTTGTGTGTACTTTAACACCTCAATAGAAAATAACAAAATTCACTTGAATTATATCGTATTACCATTATACCATTACATATTTATCGATTACTCAAAAACATCATATTTTTCTACTTAAATTAAAATTATGGTGTCCCAAAAGAAGTTGTTAATTGAAGCATTTTAGTTTTTAACTTTTGCACAAAATATGTATACTGTGCACAAACTATTTTAATCTGACCTGCATTTCCATTATTCGTAGTTTCTAGTATTTTGTTTTAATTTTTAAATTCAAATTACTATATAAACTTCTTTTACGCAAGTTATAATACTATTTACTTTGCTAAAATTGACGAACCTACTCATGGAATATTTCCAGTTTGTGGGCAAGTCAACCATTTTGGAAATTTATTTGACACTATCAGGGGCAAAATATGATATGGAGGGGTAAACAGCTGATCAAACTACCCCAAATGTGAAAGTATGCGTGAAATATTGCCTCCAAATAAAGGAGTATGCGTGTTTTGGGGCGTGTCTTTGCATTTTGGCCTGGAAAGTTGAATATCTCTATTAGTTCATTTATGCCGAACAGTGTCCTGGAATACTTTCCAATCGGGGCCATTACTGACATTATCATGGGCAAACTCGAAAATGTTTGACACTATTGAGGGCAGATATTAAAAGCAAGATGGCGGTGCTCTGTGTATATAATGTAGTATTAGCGACTTGAGAGCGGAAATCCTTAGAATCCAAGGTGCATTAGTGACTTGAGAGCGGAAACGCTTAAAATCTAAGGTGGATTTGTGGTTGACTAGGGGTTTTCCAATGGAAAGATAAACATCTCTTTCATTCCATTATCTTTGGTTTCCAAAAGTTCACTTTCGCAGTTTACACTTATATGAACAGGCCTTAATCTGCAATTTCTTTATGCTTATAGAGGAAGGTTATTAGCTGTTCGAAGAGCTCATACGCTCATAGTCATACGGCTATTTCTCTAGTACCTTAATTCTGATCAGAGATAGTGGAATTGATCTATTTCTGATTTCAAGGCAATAAGCGATATTGGAATGGAAGAGATATTCAACTTTTCATTGGAAAACCCCTAGTAATACACAGATGCATCACACTTCACTCAAGTTTTTTACGTATCATTTCTTTCACTCGTCACTCATACCACTTTATTTTCACGCATTTTGTTAGAAATGCAGAGCAAAACCCTCTGGCTGTTTGTAACTGATTATTCATCATAAAACGTCGTCTACATATGCTAATCGCTCCAACAAAATAATACTTATAAATATCTTGACGAACATTACGGTCAGAAAAAATGTGAAAACTTTCACAGAAATACTACAATTTATTTCCGTATACTGATGGAACTATTATACTTAAGTGAAATGTCTTTACACGTATGTATTGTGGATTAAGGTAAAGCTAAAAGGATATACGAAAGTGCAACGATTTAAGTTTTAATGTTACTATGTATACATTAGGCCTATTTTCGTACCCTAAATACTTAGTACAGAACAGTAAAATACAACGCACATCAACGAAGGTCTGTTCCCGTACTACAAAAATATGACTTGTATGTTCTCTTGAGAGAGTACTGAATTGCCTTTCTTTGTCCATTTTAACCAACAAATTCTATTGGTAGTTTTGGGTTGTTTGTTGGTTTTCTGTCAAATACATTTTCTTTATATGTTATGTTTTTTTTTTTTGAAGCTTAATCAGTGCATACAGTTTTACAAGGTCGTTATAATATACAAGTTAGAGCTAGAACACTATTGTTCATTCTACTACAATATTATTATATAGACTGCCAGAAAAGAAAAAGAATTAATAATAATAATAACAAATGTGGGAAAATAAATTCTCATACTAAACCCAATGACATTTTTTTTTTGCTTTTCTTAGTTTTTATATAAAACTTAGCTTACATGTAAATATATCTTATTAATTAGGATCTGGCGTAAGTTGCCGAATAAGTGGATTTTGCGAATACGAACAACGATTAAAGAAGTGGAGAGCAATATTGTTAATTCTGTCTTCTCTTAATTCAACTTTTGCTATATTGTGGAGCTCTGAGGTGGAGAAATACCAAGGTAGATTCAATATCATCTTCAACAGTTTATTCTGAGCTATTTGTATCTTTTTTATATGACTGCGTGCGCACAAATACCATATGGGAGCACCATATGTCATAATGGCTTGAAAAATAGCTTTGAATATAATAATTTTGTTTTCAGTCCTTAGGGGAGACCTTCTATTTATGAATGGATACAGAACTTTTATTAAAACATTGATTTTATTTAGCACAGATGCCATATGCTTGCTAAAGGTTAATTTTTTGTCGAGAGTGATTCCTAAATACTTAACTTCATTTGACCAGGCAATGTCGCAATCACTTAATGTGAGGTGACTATTGGGTAAAAAGTGTGTACTTCTTCTGCGAGTGAAAAACATGGCCTTGGTTTTATTGACATTTAGTTTAATTCTCCATTTATGGAGGTAGTTCTTTGTAGTGGCAAAACCGTATTGCAGGGTTGAGCAAATAGGCGAAGGAAGTTTATCGGAACAATATAGTGCGGAATCGTCTGCAAAAATTGATAAATAGCAATTTGGGATACTTGGGAAATCTGCTAGGTAGATATTAAATAGGATTGGAGCTAGGACCGATCCTTGTGGTACACCTGCTGATATGTATTTGAGTGTAGATGTGGTAGCACCCATGAATACTTTAAAGCTTCGTCCATGTAAGAAGTCTTTGACGAGAGCGATCAGGTTATTATGAAAACCAAAGTGCTTCATTTTAAACAAGAGAGCGTTATGCCACACATTATCAAATGCTGATTCAATGTCTAGAAGTAGCAAACCGGTCGATTTTGTAATTGAAAGTTGATGTTGCACGTGTCTAGTTAATCTCAAAACGGGATGAGAAGTGTTGTGACCAGATCTGAAACCGAATTGGTGGTTTTTCAATATGGAGTTGTCATCCATAAACTCTATAAGTCTTTGCTTAATTACTTTTTCTAAGATCTTTGACAAGTTGCTTAGGAGACTTATTGGGCGGTAACTAGACGGGATGTCAGGAGGCTTCCGGGGCTTGGGTAAGGCAATTATTTTTGCAACTTTCCAGTTTGGGGAAAGTAAAGTAACTTAAGACAGCCGTTGATAATTAACGTAACATAAACAAGTCCTGTACGAGGAAGATTTTTCAAACAAACATTTGGTATGCCGTCGAAGCCGGGCGCTTTTTTAGCATTAGTATGTTTAAGAATATTCTTTATTACTTTCTGACGTATATACCAATTTGGAGGTCGAGTTTCAAATGAAGCGGTTTGATTAACTGTAGATTCCACTAAATTTATTGTCTGAGGATCACTTAGATTTTCGGAAATCGTAAATTTCGATGCGAAATGTTGAGATAAGACTTCACATTTCTCAGCATTGGAGATATACCTCATACTATTTTCCTTTAAGGGGGGGATCGGCATTCGCTTATTTTTGATTATTTTAGTGAGACTTCACATTTCTCAGCATTGGAGATATACCTCATACTATTTTCCTTTAAGGGAGGGATCGGCATTCGCTTATTTTTGATTATTTTAGTGAGATTCCAAAATGGTTTTGAACATTTTTTCCATATCAGCAAGTAATGAGTTCCATTTCCGATTTCTATACTCACTTACAAGGAGTTTTATACGTTAGTTTAGATATTTCAGTTCTGATTTATAGACGGGTAACCTGTATCGTAACCAATTTCTGCGAGATATATTTCTTCTTGCAATTGTATCAATAATAAAACTAGGGAAATTGGATTGAACTGCGGAACTGGGTATTCGTGGGACTGAGTCCTCGATACTATCTTTTATGACACTTGACAGAGTCGAGATCATAGAATCAACATCACTTTTGTGCTGTATAGTTGAAAGTGAATAACCAGTTAGGTTTGCCAATCTTCTCTTAACTGAGTTTTGGTAACGCGTTATGTTCATGGTTTTAAAATTATATTTATAAGGAACATTTATGTCAGCATTTAGAGATAGATCAACAGAAACTGGTAAGTGGTCAGATGATAAGTCATTGATTACTATTGGTTGAGAAAGTAATTCAGGAGAGTTGGTCAGAAAGAAGTCAATTACCGATGGATTGGTTATTTCATTACGTGGAATGTAGGTATACTCAAACGGGTACGCTAACGTGAAAGGGTAATTATTGTGTAAATCGTGCAAGATATTGCCCCAACAGCTTGATCTAAGGCATCCCCAAGCCTGATGTCGAGAGTTGAAATCTCCGCCTATAACATAACGGCCAGATAGTTGTGTGAGCTTCAGTAGATCAGATTTGAATATTCTTTGACGATGAATATTTCTTCTGCCTCCGGGAAAATATATACAAACTATTTTAAATGTTTGATTTGGGTTTGTTAATTCTACATCAACACCAATGGCTTCAATTAAGGTTGTTTTAATTAGGAGTAACACAGTCACTTTTAATTTCTTATTGCATGTGATGGCTATTCCGCCACCTCTAGAACTCTCTCTATCCAACCTGTAGCAAATATAATTAGGGTTTGAGAAAGAAACGGTAATAAGGGCTATGTCAATATTATTTTTTTGCATGAATGAAAAGAATAATATCTGTTTCGATCTTATGCCTCTCGCATTCCATGTAATTAATTTTATTTTATTGGGATTCATTATTTAAATATTTTATGGCTAGTTCAGTGATAACATTAAACTGTTCGAACTTATCTTTACAAGCTTTAAGCTTAGAAACTAATTCATTAGTTAACATTTGAATTTCCTGCATTGAAAACAAAGTACCATTTCTAGACATAGTATTATTAACAGAAGGTATTGACCAGGCATTCCTTGTGGTTGAAAGGTGAACAGGGTGATTCTTATTTAGAGGTGGAAAATCTTCTTTTTGAGTATTGAACCCATCGTTTAATGTTTTCTTCGTCGTTCTTGTTGAACTTTTCTCTCGGTACTCAATGTAGCAGCGTCGGCTGGGACATTGTGGATCGGTGGATTTATGCAATCCCTTACAATTTGCACATTTCAAATTGATTCGATTGTTGCATTCAGATGTTGGGTGCATACCTGAGCAAAATGAACAAAAGGCTTTAATATAACAGTGTTTGGCTCCATGGCCGTACATCTGGCAGTTAAAGCATTGGGTAATTCTTTTGGGCAGCCTTCTCTGAAAGTTCCAGCGCACTACGGTTTTATTAATTACACCAACTCAAAACAGAGTAAATTCTCTTTGATTAATTTGTCTATTTATCATTTTGATTTCACTGCATTTGACACCAGATGAGGTTAGAAATTGTTTAAGATTATTGAAATCAGTTTTTTCCAAACCAGAGAGTGTTACTTTAAAAGGCAGATCGGATTTTAAACTGTGTGTGTAATATTCACAATTAGAATTTTTGAGTGAAGCACATATTTTTCGATAAGTATCAATTGATTTGGGTATTATTTTAATACCGATGGACATCCGTTTGATAACATACTCATCAATTTTGCTACTTGTCAAAATTTGATGTATGCTTTGACTATCGGATTTGATGACATTTATTGGTTGTGGTTTGGGTCTGTCACTTTGTTAATGATGTTGTCTCTTTCACGAGGAGAGTCATCTCTGTCCATTCACTGGGAGAGAGGATAGAAGGAATCGAAGTCCATATTCGACTTTCAAAGCGGAACGACGTCTTTCTTTTCTCTGTGTGAAAGTAGTGCGCGAGAACAGAATAGTTCCGATAGTAGTGATATCAAACAACAGTGGTAGCCTAGTGCTTAGTGTACGAGACTGAGAGGCGGAACATCCCGGGTTCGATCCCGAGGGTGAAATACGTGACAGGACACTTTTTTTATAATAAAAATAAAACATAAATTAAACTGTGAAAGTGTGATGGAGCGAGGAGAGAAAACCGAAGGGAATAGTAAAGTACCGGCGGTCGGTGAATCAAGCCACCACGCTGGCACATCAGGCCACCCGCTGGGATGGTCAATGGAAGCAGGGAAGAGAAGGAGGAGGCTACAACCGCAGCCAAGCATAGTTAAACGGGCAGCGGTGAAAGCCACACCGCCACCACCCATGTCATCAGCAGCAACAACAGCTACAACTACGGCAGCGGCCAAGCATACCAAACTTCCAACAATAACAACTACAGCATCGACAGTAGCACTATCAGCAGCTACAACAACAGCAACGATAGCAGCGGCCAATAACCCCGCTACCACAACAATGACATCAACAGCATCAGCAGCAGAAATGATCTGCACGTCTGCAGCGACTACCAGTGCAACAACAGCAAATACAGCCCCAGTCGAATCATACGATACAATTATGTATGAGTCAGCTGGAGGAGAAGGGCGGTACCTCGGCGCTGGCAACAGGTACAGAGACCTCTCGTCATCCGAAGCAGATGACGAGGAGGAGGATATAAGGGAGCTCTCCGACGTAGAGGAAAGGCAGAGACTGCTGGAAGAGCAATCAAGGGAGCTAGCCGCGATCGCTAAAATCATGCGCGACAAATTAGCGGCTAGAAAAGCAGCTCAAGTAACTGCACTGAAACAACAAGAAGGAGTGCAGTCGCAAAGACAACAACAGCAGAAGCAACTTCAACAACAACAACAACAGCAGCAGCTAAAGGAACAGAAGAAGAACCATCATCAGCAAAAAACACCGCAGCAGAACCAACAACACCAAAACCAAAAGCAGAAGAGAGAAAGATGCCCCCCAATCAATGTCTTCGGGGCCGAAACGAAAGACCTGGAAAATTTAGGTAAGTGTGCCGTTAAGGGAATGAAGAAACTCCATTCACAATTAAATATAGAATGCCCCTAAGGCACACTGTTTACTGCAATTATATGGCAGTGCACAAGGCAGTCAGGCAAGGGCTGGCTGAGGCGGGGATGGAGTTCTACTCCTACACACCAAGGGGAGAAAAACTCCAAACTCTGCTCCTTAAGAGCATGGATCCCAATACGGATCCGGAGGAGATCCTCGGTGTACTGCGCCAGGCGCAGAGCGATGATCTCCAGATCGTGGGCGTTAAGCCATTTGTCACTGCGGTGGCACGCAGGGAGAACAGGCGTCTCCCCATGTTCTTAGTTCAGGCGACTCCTCAAAGCAATTTGGAAAGCCTTAAGAGAATTAAACTCTTGGGGACCATTGCTATTCAATGGGAGAAATTAAGGAAATCGAAGCACACATTACAATGTGCTCGATGTCAGAGGTTTGGGCATGCCGCAGCGAACTGCCAAATGCAGTCGCGCTGCGTGAAATGCGCGGGAACCCACAACAGAGGAGAATGTCCATTAGGGACGGACAAGGTCGAGGACAGGAGCATCCTCAAATGTGTCATTTGCGGGGCCAAGGGGCACCCTGCCAATTATCGCGGCTGTCCTAAGGTCCAGCTCTTAAAGAAAAAGTTCGAGGAAAAAAGGAACATAAAAACGGTAGGAGCAAGGTCTATGCCTCGCGCTGCAACTACCACTGTTACGCCAGGAGTCTCCTATGCCCAAGCGATATCGGGCAGACGAACGGCACAACAGACAGTGCCGACGGCAGCTCCGGTCTTATTGGCCAGGAAGCCCGAGGCGAACACGGATATGAGCTCCATATTGCTGGCCATACAAGCACAGATGGCCCAGATCCAAAAGAGCCTCGCTGAACAAGCTGAGCGTACAGCTCGACTTGAACAACGGTTCCTTCAACAAGCAACTCGAGTGGACTTTATCTGCTCCGAGCTGTTTGGCGAACAAACGCAACAGTCAATATAATGGCTGCGCGCGCGCCTATAAACCTTAAGATCCTCTCGGTGAATGTAAATTCTCTAAGAGGGACAAATAGAAAACTCACCTTCGGCCACCTGTTAAGAGACCACAATCCTGATGTGATAATGGTTAGCGAAACGAAGCTCAATCAAATGCACAAGCTCAGGTATAGTAATTATAAAATAGTTCGGAGAGATCGCACCCACCATGGGGGCGGAGTCGCTCTTCTAATCAAGAAAAACATTGCCCATAACATCATGTATAGCAATGAAGCGCGTAGATTTCAGTTGATAGAGACGTGCATCGCACGCATATCGCTCTCGGGAGGTAAGCGACTATATGTGATCGCTCTCTATGCACCCGATAACACACATCTCGATCACATTTTTATTTCAGAGCTCGAAGCTCTTTTTGCAAGCTTACGTCTGGGCTCGGAAGATAACTATTTTATCGTAGCAGGGGACTTTAACTCTAGACATAGAGAATGGGGATGCAATAGAAATTGCAACAGGGGGAACGCCTTTAACAACTGGTTGAATGAGCATGAGGAGTTGCGGGCAGACCTGCTTGCAACCGAGATACCATCATTTCCCAGAAGCGGGAATTATCTGGATCTATTATTGATTGACAGACGACTGACTATACATGACATAGATAGAAGCACACGGAACTGCTTAACCACCATAGAGTATGATAGTGATCATCGTGCTTTCTCAGCGGTTATCCAGATCCCGAACGAGGTGGTTGAACTGGGCGAATATGTACAAAAAAACCCATATAATTACGATAAGGCTCGCTGGTCACGTTTCTCCAGGGTTTTATCCACCGAACTCCGTTCAAGTGCGATCAATCCACCAACGAACAGAAACCTTACGAACGAAGAGGTTGACGGGTACCTCAGACAAATGGAAAACGCCATAATACAAACAATGGACAGAACAATACCGAAAGTAGTGCAATCAGATGACATCGATGTTTATCGGAATGCCACCATCGACGCACTTCACGTGCACAAAAGTAGACTGCTGTCAAGACTTAAACTCCTGCACAGACGGTTTACAGACCCGAGAAGTCCGGAAGTCAAATCCCTGAAGTCAGAGATCAAAAACCTCCAACAACTAATAAAAATCAATTACAGTTTAGCTATCAACTTGCACTGGAGCAACAAAATCCGGGATGTACGATCCAACAACCCGGGTATGTTCCCGCAAATAAATAAAATATTCAGGAGGAAAGATCAAAATGACATTCAGATCGTCCGACTTCACAGAACATTTGACAACGAACAACTACTAACCTCAATCGATGTTGATCCAGATGAGGCTGTGCTAGACGACGAATTTTTCGTGATCGAAGATCCCCAGGAGAAGGTGAAAACAATCGGTGCTGTTTTCCAGAGAGTGTATACGGTCAACGAGGTTCGTATGCGGAATCACGACCTGGAGAACAGAGCCTCGTTAAACCACTTCTATCTCAATAATGAGATTAGACAATGGCGTTTGGAGAATCCCGGTTTCACCAGATTCAATGATGAAAATATGGCAAACAATGCCGTCGCCAATGACGGAATCCATATTGTGATTTCACAAGAAGATCTCCAAGGGATCCTTAAATCTATGAAAAACAAGAAATCTGCTGGGATAGATGGTATCCCGAACATTGTGCTTAGTCATCTCCCTCCGAATGCAATCGACATTTACACTACACTGTTCAACAACGCGCTCAGTAATGCATATTACCCAGAACATTGGAAAACAGCTGTAGTGCAACCAATACCTAAACGGGACAAAGACAAAAGCATCCCGTCAAACCTCCGATCGATAAGTCTTCTTCCTTGTATCAGCAAAGTCTTCGAAAAGATTGTCATTCGAGCGCTGAAAACGTGGGTCGAGGACAACAATATTATACCGGACAACCAGTTTGGTTTTAGGGCGGGGCATTACACCACACATGCCGCGTCAAAACTGGTATCCGACATTCAATGGAACAAAAATAAGAAAGAGTGTACGGGTGCCTGTCTGATCGACTTAGAGAAGGCGTTCGACACCGTATGGTTAGAGGGCCTTTTCCTTAAGCTCGTTAGACTTGCCTTACATAAACCATTGCTATACATGATATACAACATGATAACAGGTAGAAAGTTCGTCGTTAAGAGTGGCGGTGTAACTTCTACCACAGTTTTTAATATCAATAATGGTCTACAACAGGGGGCTGTTGGTTCCCCGATATTGTTTGCTATATTCACTGCAGATCTCCTAAGGTCAATACCGCATCTAATCGCGTACGCCGATGACTTAGTGGCGTACAGATCAGGTCCTAAGGTAGATATCATTAATACCTTGTTGCAACGTGACTTCGACAACACTTTGAAATATTGCGAAGACTGGAAGCTGCTTATCAACTTTCAGAAATGTGAAACTATCCTGTTCCGTACCCCGCTGGCCAAGGCCTCAAGGGATACACGCGTAAACTGGAAGAAGTTCGCCATAGTTGACCCGCAGGGTCAGCCGCTAGCCGTGAAAACTGTAGTTAGATATCTTGGCATTTGGTTGGATCACTTTCTGTATTTTGACAAACATACAGAGAAGGCTCTGACCAACGCTAGAAAAGCCTTTGCTGTGGCAAGTAAGCTGTTTTACAGCAGCCAACTTGATACCAGGGTGAAGGTAATCTGCTACATGGCCCTCATAAGGCCTGTCATGGTGTATGGTTGTCCCCTGTGGTTCAACGTGAGTCCTTCCCAGATGGAAAAGATGAGGGTCTTCGAGAGACGGTGTCTTAGGACCTGTCTTCGGTTGTATCGAACACCCGAGTCTGAGTACAAGAAGTACTATCCTAACGAGGTCTTGTACAACAGGGCAAACGTGAAAAGGATAGACAATTTTATTATTAAATTAATAAGAAGTCACATTGCAAGAAGTATGACTTCTGCCAACAGCCTGATCTTCGGGGCTTATTACCCCAATTATATGTACCATGAAAAGGTGCGCCACAACGGTTTTGTTCCACCTGAAGCATTCCTCTATTTGGATTCGATCGGCCTGATACAGGACACGGAAGGATGTCCTGTAATCTACCACGCGGTACGCCGAACAGTTGACAGGCGACTCCTGTACGAACCGGATGTCGTCCGCGAACACGAAGATCTCCTCCGGTTCAGTAGAGCGATCCCTGCTCGAGACAGGAGAGAGAGTGATAAGGAGCGGCTCTTCTTTTGGTGGTTACACCAGAATCAGTCACCGCCGTTGCCCGCCCCTGCCTGAAAAATTATAGTTAGTGTAGTGGATAACGGCCCACTTACTTAGATGTAAGGTAGATTTAAGATAAAAAAAAAAAAAAAAAAAAAAAAAAATTAAAAAAAAAAAAAAAAAAAATATAAAAATATAAAAAAAAAAAAATATCAAAAAAATAAAAAAAATAAAAAAAAAAAAAAAAAAGCAAAAAAAAAGGTGCACAAGGGCATGTGTATTATATATGCTACGCATATACATACATACACACACGCTCTTGGGTACACGTCCGTAATGTTACGGATGTAGATTAAGTTAGGCTAATATTCTGTTAGGTAAATACATTTTTAATAGGTTACTAAGGTTTAGGTTAAGGTCTAGGTTAAGTACCAATAAGTATGTCTAGAGCGCCAAGTTTTTCCATAGTTTTCTTGGCCGTAAGTCTAAAACTAATAAAGTTTGTCCTAAGGACTAAAAAAAAAAAACACAAAGTTCATAGTTCAGACGCCGAAAGGCAAATATATAAGCTAAATAGATTAGATTATTTTAGAGTACCCGCGAAGGGTCAGTAAGATAGAATTAAGAACATGAATTGTTAGATATTAAGATAGATTTTAGTCATTTTTGTCTAGTATAAGTCATTCCAGAAAAAAAAAAGTAAATAAAAATGAAAAATAAAAAAATAAAAAAAAAAAAAAAAAAAAGGATAGAAGGAATTTGAACTCAGAGAGTTATAACTTTCCGTATTCTCACTATTCACACGTGATTTGCGCGAAGATTTTTTATTTGCACTCATGATGTTGCTGTCTATGTCATGGGAGTCAATATCGTTTGGCGACGAATCGCGATTGCGTTTAATTTTCGAGATCGTAGTCACAGATCACCGGGAGCAAAGAAAAACACGTCCGTTCGCTGTCAAAGAGATCGGAAAAACTTATATGTTATTTTAGGCATGTGTTAATGGCTGTGGAATTTTATAAAAAAAACGCTATCAAACAAAATGAAGGGGAGAAGATACATAGAAACTCCTATCCTTAATAATACTTATAACCCGGCACTCTAATACATCTGTCAATTCCACTTGCTGACCAGAAATTATAGGATTGTTCCCGTGGTGGCCCGTGGCGTTGTGGGTATGTGCGTCGACCGCCAACCTCGACGTCGTAGGTTCGATTCCTGCTCTGTGCGACGAAAACAATATTCACGACCCCACCTCTTTCGAGTCACTGACAATGCTCAAAGAGTATTTCCTGTCTAGAAAAAGCTCCTCAAACAAAGCCGTTAGGAATCGGCATTAAACTGTAGGTCCCTTCCACTCGCGAGAGAACAATAGCACACGCAACATGAGTGGTTGCTGAGAAGCTAGACCCTGGCCCCTCACGGGCTGTAGCGCCATTATTTTATGTCCATTTTCATCCCAGCAGGCTTCTGTCCTAGTTCTATATTCATTGGATAGTTGTTTCACCTTTTGATAAAACTTTCGGACGTCATTCCTACCATAACACCACTCGATCTCCTCGACCACGCGCTTCTCATCCTCTCTTTTTTCTGTTCGTAGAGCTCACGATCAGCCCTCGTTGTTCTATGCAGCGCTGCTTTCTAGGCCTCCTGCTTGGCTTCATGTGCCTGTCTGCACTCGTCTTTAAACCACGGGTTCCTTCTAGGTGCAGTCGTAAAACCCAGCACATCAGTGGCAGCTCCTGATGGCTTCTTGACAACGAAACCATTTTTCTTCGATGGCTTGTGCAGGCGGCATCGAACTTACAGAGAGTTTCTGACAGACTCTGCCGGAGAAAATCCTAGCAGTCCGTTGCGATTCCAGCTTTGCGACGTCAAACCGTGGTGTTCTTTCTCGACTCCGTTGTTCCCTTCATATCCTGATTCTTACCTTGGCTACAACAAGGAAATGGCCCGAGTCGATGTTGGCTCCTCGGAACGTTCAGACATCAAGAATACTGGAGGAGTGTCTGACGTCGATCGCAACGTGACAATCTGGTTGACGGTTGATTGATCTGTGGACCGTCATTTCCCTTTATGGATGTTGAGGTGGGAACCGCGTGCTAGCAACAGAGAGGTAACGTTCCATGACAAAGTCCACCAGCCTTAGTCCGTTACAGGACGTGGTGTCGTGTAGGCTGTGTTTCCCGATGACTTGAGCAAGGATGTCTTCTTTACCTAGCTTAGCGTTGAAATCTCCTAGAACGATCCTGGTGTCGAAGCTGGGGCATTGATCGTTTGTTCCTTCTAGGAGATCATAGAAGTCATCTTTGCTACTGTGATCTTTGTCCCCTGTCGGGGCGTGGGCGCAAATCAGGCTGATGTTGCCTATTTAGCCTAGATGCGGATTGTTATGAGGCATTCGCTTTTACAGACAAAGCTTAAGGCTTTTTGCCTAAGTCTGCCTCGAACAACAAATCCATCCAAATAAGCGCCTTTCTCTGCTGCAATCACCGTAGTAGATATAGCAGTTTTTCATGCTCTTCTTGCCCGGCCCATTCTAGTGCACTTCCTGGATGGCGCTGATATTTGCTTTATAGTAGTCAAGGGCCTTCGCGAGTTCTTCGGCTGCACGTAACCTGTTAAGAGACCTTACATTCCACGTGCAAAACCGAAAAGCATGGTCATTTGTTCGTTTGCTGGGGTCGTCAAGAGTAAATCCGTTAGTATCCGAGGCTATTGGTTGTCTCTCAACATGTTGTTTTTTATGTGGTGAGTAGTTAACCCCACGCACATCCCCCAACTGGGAGGCCAGGCCCATTTATTTTACCCTTGGGCGAAGGGTCCGGATGACTCCGGTATCGGTAACCTCGCTGAGGTTGTGAGTGCCGCCGTTGACCCTGTATGATAGGGTTCCCCCGCCGCCACTCTACTCAAAAACTCAAAAATCCCGGTATGGGAAGAGATCAAGGGACCCTTTAAGGCAACCTTTTAGATCTAAGCTCAGAATATGTCAGAGTAGCTGGATGTCGCCGTTGGCTTATCTGATGATAAGTTCTTCCGCCACCATCCGTAAAGAAGATGAGCCCTGATATAGAATCGTCCATATATGGCAGCTGGGACGTCATAAATAATACAAAAGTGCGGGTACAGACCTAATGTATGAAGAAACTCAACTGAATTCAACCCCTGGTCTATATTTAATTTGATCTTAAGCCACTCTAAAACCATGTTGCTTTTCGATTTCCTTTAGATTTTGAGAACAAACTCCGAAATAAATAGTTATCCACTTTTCATACGTTGAATTCGGTGGTTTAAGTTATCCGGTCTTTATTACTTGTGAGCTAAGCTAACACACGTTTATTAACAAAAATTACGAGTTAACACACGTTTTGGTGCTAACTCATCGCTATTTGGTGTTTTTTAATACAGCTGTTAATAACTATGTTAGATGTATGAACAAATCGTACACTAAATCCGATAATGATAAAAAATATTTTTAGATGTAAGGTTTCTGAAGTTCTTAGAAAATGTAGTTTGCAATAAACACCAAACAACGTCGAATTACGTGTGTTAGTTTTCAATGACATGTGATAACGAGTGGATAATTTAATGTGTGAGTGGATAAAAAGAGCGGATAACTATCCATCACGGTGTTGGTTCTCAAAATTGACGGTTGAGCTATCGTTTACATTAAACAAAATTAACATTTTTTTAATAATCGACCTCGCACCAATATTTCTTATTTATCTATTTATTTCAAGTAGTTGGAATTGATAGATAGATTGTTCTCGCAATCGCAATTCAAATTGAGCGGAGTCGATTGTTGATTTTCGATACTTGTAGGTCCTATTCCAATAGTCAACGAATGTGTGTATCCGCCGATTCTCGCAAGTGTCCATCCCTTTTTCATTTCTTTTCACTACTACAATTTAAACTTAACATTTATGAGAGTGAGAGTACAATCCTTTCTCTAATAGGGAGAGAGGGATAAAGAATACAGTCGAAAATAAAAAAATCAAATACCCACGGGAACCAATATTATTCAGAAATTTCTTTTGACTTGTAGAAAATTAAATTTCCATACCCAATGTTCCCATTTTGGTAGGTATAGTTTCTTATTGAAGCAACAGCCATACGCTGATTTCTTAAGCTGACGCCAACATATGAATAAATTCAGGAATACATACATTTCTAAAGGGTGGTTAAATTTTTAGGGCCGATGTTGTTATTGAATTTTTATTATGATAATATTGGTATGGTTAAATTATTTATGGAATAAAATATCGGCCATATGGCGGCTGCGACCTCGGCGGCACACCTCTATCCCATGGCCCAAATTTTCGATGACGGTGGAGCTTAATAGAGGTGTCTCGCCCCCACCTCTTTCAATTAACAGCAATTCTCAAACAGTATATCCTTTCTAGAAAAAGCTTCTCAACCTTGGCCGTTCGGAGTTGGCATACAACTGTAGGGCCCCTTCACAAGTGGGAGAACAATAGCACGCAGAACACGAGTGGTTGCTGAGAAGCTAGGCCCTGGCCCTCTATGTGTTGTAGTGCCACCCATATTATGTATATATATATATAGCTCTTGAATTATTGCTGGCTTATCGACGTACACCTTTTCGTTCAAATTACCCCAAAGAGAAAGATCCAACGGTCTCAAATCACATGACCTTGGCGGCCAATTCACCATTGAATTTGTTGCGCAAAAGAGGCAGAATTTCGTTAGCTGTGTGGCAAGTGGCCCCGTCCTGGCACCAAATATCGTCCACATTCATATCATCCAATTCGGTCCATAAAAAGTTCGTTATGATTTCACCATAGCGAACACCATTCACAGTAACTGCCTTATCGGCTCATTTTGCAAAAAAATACGGCCCGATTGCCACCAGCCTAGAAACCGCACCAAACAGTCACTCTTTGTGGTTGCATTGGTTTTTTGACAATCAGTCTTGGACTATCGTTCGCCCAAAAGCGGCAATTCTGCTTATTGACGAATCCACTAAAGCGAAAATGTGTCTCATCACTGAAGATGATTTTCCTTGAAAATTAATCAATGCCATTTCTTGCCACCATTCTGACCATTGACTACGCTTGATATGATCAAGAGGATTTAGTTCTCGAGTTGCACCTTGTAAGCGTGTAAATGCAAGTCTTTATGCACAATGTTCATCAACGACGAGGAGAGAGGTGCAATTGTTGCGCACGGTGGCGAATATCACGAACAGCTGCAATATTTTCTGCAGTACGAGCATGCACTGGTGTTTGCACAGACCTGGTTTGCTCAAATTTTTGTCCATCAACGACGAGCGGGAGAGAGGTGCAATTTTTGGGCACGGTGGCGAATATCACGAACAGCTGCAATATTTTCTGCAGTACGAGCATGCACTGGTGTTTACACAGACCCGGTTTGCTCAAATTTTTGCACGATTTTTTGCGATTGTTAATACATTGGACGATTAAATTGACCGAAAAAATCACGAAGTGCAGGATATGCATTTTGATTTGAACGCCCATTTTCATAAGAAGCCTGAATAACTTCAACGCGTTGCTCGACTAAGTATCTTTCCATGGTTCCAATTGAATTAGTCTGAAAATGAGAAATGTCAAATGAAATGCAGAAAAAAACTTGACGTTTAAGTGTGGTTTAAATTCGACATCGGCCCTTAAAATTTAACCACCCTTTATAATAATAATAATAATAATAATTATAATAATAATAATAATAATATAATATGGGTGGCGCTACAGTTCGTAGGAGGCCAGGGCCTTGCTTCTCAGCAACCAATTGTGTTGTGCGTGCTATTGTCCTCTCACGAGTGGAAGGGACCTACAGTTTTATTAAGTTTGAGAAGCTTTCTCTTGACAGGAAATACTCTTTGAGCATTGTCAGAACTCGAAAGAGGTGGGCCGTGAAAATTGTTTGCGTCGCATTGAATTATCTTAATATAGGGCAAATGAAACAGACAACGTCAGCCGGCTACAATCGCAAGAGATTTCCAAATCCTTTTCCGACCATGTCTCCCTTAACCTCTTAGGAAATCCTACGCCGCCAACATCAAGTATTGAAGACCAGTGGCCATTGCCAAAAAGCCATCAGGAATGCCGCCTCTGATGTGCTGGGCTTCAATCCGCCACCACAACGAAACCCCTGGTTTGACAATGAGTGTCGGCAGGCGAATGCAGCCAAGCAAGAAGCATACAAAGCGGCACTGCAAAGAAGAACAAGAGCTGCTCGGAAGCTATACGAGCAGAAGAGGAGAGACGAACACCGGCTTCCCAGGAGAAAAAAAAAGAAGAAGAAGGAGCATAAGAAGCGCGCGATCGGCTCAATAGAGGGATATTACTGCAGGCATGAGGTAAGGAAGTTTTACTAAAGGGTAAAGTTAACCAGTCATGCTTATAAAGTCCGAACCGAAGCATGTAAGGATGATCAGGGGAACATCCTAGTAGTGTTACAGTCGACGCTGAGGGTATGGAGAAACCATTTCTGTAGACTGTATAACGGCGACGAATAACCAACTTCGACTGTCAGGCAGAACCAGCCATTCAACCCCAATGAAAGGGACGATGAAGATCAACAATTCCGTCCACCCGACACGGATGAAGTAATGATTGCCATATCTAAACTGAAATCCAACAAAGCTGCGAGAGCTGACGGCCTACCCGCCGAGCTTTTTAAAGCCGCAGGCGATGATTTGGTAAGAAGCATGTACCAACTCATCTGGAAAATATGGTCGGAGGAAAACATGCCCAATGAATAGAACCTCAGCATTGTTAGCCCGATCCATAAAAAAGGAGACCCTTTGAACTGCTCCAACTAAAAATCGTCTATAGCCATTCGTCAACAACCTGGTCGGTACTTACCAGTGTGGCTTTAGGTCAGGAAAATCCACCATCGACCAAATATTCAAACTTCGGCAGATATTAGAAAATACGCAGGAGCAACAAATCGATACCCACCACTTTTTCATCGAGTTTATTATAGAATTTATAGAGACGTGCAATATAGAGCAATGGCTGGCTTTGGCATTACTACCAAACTTGTCCATTTGTGTGAGATGATGATGGAGAATGCACGCTGCTCCATCAAGGTCGGTAAAGAACTAACCGAGACCTTTGATGTCAAAAAAGGATTCAGACAAGGCGACGCGCTGTCATGCTACTTTCTCAACATCGTTCTTAGAGGAATTGTATAAAACTTAAATGCCAACACCAGAGGAACAATCTTTCAGAAGTCCGTTCAACTACAACACCGACTTTGAGGTAGTCAATAACTTTGTCTAACTAGGCACCGCTTTCAATTCAGACAATGACACCAGCGCTGAAATCAAACGACGAATAACTGCTGATTCTTTGGGCTAAGAAACAAATTGGTAAACAAAGCCCTCTCTCGAACAACCCACGGCGCAGTAGAGCAAGACCGCGACTCAGGTGGCGCACGCAAGGTGAAAGGGACCTCAACCAACTATGCGTGCGAAACTGGAGATAGCTAGCTGGAGACGCTTGTTGGTTGAGGCCCAGGTCCACCCCGGACTGTAGCACCAACTTAAGTAAGTAAGTAAATGCAACAGAACAGACAAATCTGTTGTACGGTCTAAATATACTTCTTCTCATTTGTACTGCCATTGGTACAAGCTTATCAGTGCTGATACGGCAAGTTCTCTGAGAATCTGATAAACTCTAAAAAATATTGTGATGTATAGCCCAGGATGTTTTCAATTGGGTGGCGATCCGATGCATGAAACCGGCGATAGTCGCCGCAGACTCTCCAGTCACCAGTCTCTTAGCGCACCAGACAAGTCCACGGGCTCATTGATGCACGGCAATAACCTTGTTCAATCTAAAATTGGAAATCGTTTTTCGCTATTGGTAGGAGTGCAGCAGTGAGAGTTTATAGACTGGTGGTTCTTCGTGTGGTGACTTATATTGTGCTTAAAAATATTGCGTCTTACAGACGTATCAAGAATTTCTGGAAAAGATCGTAAAAAAATTAAGTAAAGGCATGTTTTGTCCAGCTTCTTAAGGCCTACGAGTGGTGCGGGGATCAGAGTGCCTATATACAAGCTTGTTCGTCTAGAACTCTCTTTCCTTACCAAATTAATGCAGCAATTGTGTAGAAGGTGCCATGTTGATCAAAGTGTTATAAGTGTGAGCTCCCTATTTCAGTCTACCGTTTTGTTGATGGTGATATTTTTTCAAATTTTATTTTTCAGTTTGAGATTTTGGCAGAAAACACGCACGAATTGTGTTTCAAAACATCAAAAATGTCAATACATCTTACGATGTTGAATATTTCAGGCCCATTCATATGAGCCACGAATTGCGAACGCGAACTTTCAGAAACAACCCTTTCCCAGCAAATATGAGCAATAAGTTAAATTTATTGGTATGCAAAAATATTGTAACTGAATTATCGAGTTCTTTCATAGATAAAAATCCCAATAAAAGTTAGTTTAAGTATCCTAGTTTAAAAGTTTTTCTTTACGCGCAAACGCAATCCACAACCTCTACGAGTTGTCAGAGTTTGCGAAGTTCGCAGTTCGTGGCGAGCTCATATGAATGGGCCTTTAAGAATTCAGTCGTGACGTCGCTTTTTATTCCTTTATTCTGATAATAATCTAATAAAAGTTTTTTTTTTATTTATGTGATTTGTATTCAAAGCAATTACTGTTTGTCAGAATGAAAAGTACGTATAGTATAATTAGCAACAAAAATTTCTTAATTGTTTAGCTTTATTAGCATTCATTTTCCGTAATTAAGTCCTCAAAGTACAATTGTTTGGGCAAAATATTTTTGAATTGACAATTCACAGACGAAAACAGTAGACACAACATTTTTCATCTGGTATTTGTGAGAGAGAGAGAGAGGGAACAGCTGATTGACGCAGTGCGTCATCGCACCCCTCCATAACACTGAAGTCGAACGCACTGCCGCACTATTGTGTTTCAGTCATCACTCCAGCTACGTGGAGCAAGGAACAAAGCTTCTTATTTACAAAACGTCAATCCGTCTCCTACTGGCTTACGGTTTCCCTATATGGGTCTCTGTTACCCCAATCTTGCACAGAAATGCGCAGGTTCAAAAGATAATTCGAAGGTGCATCTCTTAAGGGATATCATATTACACTTAAAAATAAAACAAAAACTATAAAATCACCCAAAAACTGAAGTATTGCACACATGTGCCCAAGTTTATTAAAATATATGTATATCATAAATTAAAAAAATGAAAAAGTGCTCCTTATTATAGGTATAAGTTTAAAATGTGAACATTCCATTGTAAAAATGAATTAATTTTCATGTTTCTACTACTCGCAGAACTCCATTCCCGAGATGACTACGATTATCGTTTCATCTCTTATGTTCAAATTTTCTTTCTTCTCATTTTGAGTGTTTGTCATTGTATTTGTTAAGTTGTAATCGCTTGAAGCACACTCCGACCAAATGTCACTGTGTTATTAACTTTGAAAACTGTCAGCGCTTTGCAGATCATATTCGTAATAAAATAAAAAAAATAAAAATTGACGACATTTTAGTGTTCAGAAAGTATGTTCATACCACAGCAAACATATTGTAATGTTTTGACCATTAAGACTTCACATTTGAATTCAAATATTTTTCGTTCGAAATATTAGGTATGTATGTATAGTGTGTAGTTTCGGTACAACTTTATAATATACATACTCTACTACTCATTGAATTAACGTACTATTTAATTATAAACAATTTTGTTTTCACCAACGAATTTCCGAAAGGTTGCATCACCAACTGTGAAAGAGATTTGCCGAACGCTTGCTTTTAAAAGGTGTTTTTATTATTCCCGGGCTTAAAGTGTAATTTGAACATTATCTGCCATAGCAGTCATATCATATTTAAAAAAGTGGACGCCGGAATATTATATCACCTTGTATTTTGTGTTTCACGGTACATACCCGATACTTTTAATTCGATACAAGTAAAATCATCGATACTACCCTTCTGATTCGATTACCATAATTACCGAATGGAAGCACTCGAAAAAGAATAGACGGTAATATGCTAATTTGCAGTCAAACTCGAGCGACGTCACTCCGTTACAATTTCCATTCGTTATTCTGTATATATGTTCGATAGATTTTTGGATGCGATTTAACAAAAAATTTAATATGTTGACCGTTGGTATGTTGGATGTGCCCGATTCTGTTTTTAATAAGATAATTGACAATGCCTATATTATTTTTAATATTTTGAATGCACTTCGCTTATTCACTGGGGTATTTTAACACAACAGGCGGAGGAACAATTTCTTTATTGACGCCAACCGCCGAAGCATGCTGAAGTTCTTCCTTTTCAGAATGGAGGTTACACTTCTGGCCCTTGATTTTTTTTGGTTGAGGGGGTTCGGGGGGAGGTAGAGGGGGGGGGGGGGGGGAGAAATTGCGCATTCCTAAGAATCACTGCCCGTCCGTTTGCGAACTATTTTGGTTGTATTTGTGTTAGCAAGTGTTCCAAGTGCCAGAGATGTATGCCAAATTTCTGCACGGACACAACAAAATTTCTATTTCAATTGGATTTTCAAAAAATTTATTTAAAACTCCATATCTCCTAAAATAATCACTTAGCCCATTTTTTGTCATGATTGTTACTTACCTTACCATAAAGATTGATTTGAACGGAATGACACAACCAACCATAACGGTCAATGTATAGATCCTTACATAGCTAATGAACAAGCAGCTGTCACCAGTCGTTCATAGACCTCCACGCAGTGCAGACGTGTTCGGCTTCAGATCGGAGTATTATTTTCTCAATAACAAGAAAAATTAAATGGTGTCGTTAGTTCGGTGGGTAGCGTCATCGCTAGTGATACGACCGACTCGGGTTCGATACCCATGCAAAACCGAAAAGTTTATTTTTTTTTAAAGAACAAACAATTAGAGACACATTGTGTGAGTGGCGTGATGAACGCAGAGGAGCAACCCGCGCTCCCAAAAACGGATACAAACAGTGAACCGGTAGCAGGCACATCAGGCCACCAAGCTATTGTACCAAGCCATCAGGAAGAGAGGAAGAAGAGGAAGAAGAAGCTGCAATCGCAGCCAAGCGCGGTGAAACGTCGAACAACTGGAACCTCAGGCGACATGGACGCATATACAAAAGCAGCAACAACAACAACTGCAACAACAACAATTGCAGCAGCCAACACAGAAGTAGCAGCAACTTCAAAAGCTGTAGTAGCATCAACACTACAACAACAATAAGTAGACGACGTACTATACGAGTCGGCAGAGGGTGAAGGGAGATTCTCCTACGGAGGCAAAGGCAACCCCTTCAGCTCCCTTGTGTCATCCGACGAAGATGAGGAGGACAGAGAGCAACTTCTCAAGATACAGAGAAAAAGAGAGGAGCTGAATGCCCATATACAGGCAATCCAAAAAAAATTGCAAGCCAGGAGAGCGGCCAAAGAAGCTGCACAGCAACAGAAGCAGCAACAACATGAGCAGCCAAAGCTGCAGCAAAAACTACACCAGTTGCCAAAGGGCCAGCGCATATCAGCTGGCAAACAACAACAAAAACAGCAGCAGCAACAACAACTGCCGCATAAAAAACTGAAGCAGAAGAACCAACAGCAGCAGCAGAACCAACAGCAGCTGAAGAACCAACATCAGCAGAAGCAGCAACAACGGCAAAGAACAACACCGAAAGCAAAGAGATGCCCGCCAATAAACGTCTTCGGAATGGAGACCAAGGACGTTGACAAACTATGTAAGTTGGCTACTGAAAACTCCTTTTTTATCAAATATAAAGGGCCCTTAAGGCTATCTGTCCACTGCTTATCGGTGGCAGACTACCGCGCAGTAAAAGAAGAGTTAACGGTGGCGGGGGCCGAGTTTTTTTTCGTATACTCCCAAAGGGGAAAAAGTGCAGACCATGCTCCTTAAGGGTGTGGATCCTGATACTGATAATGAGGATATACTCGCTGAACTGCGCCAGGCGCAGAACGACGATGTCACGTTCGTTGGGGTTAAGCCCTTCAACACTGCGGTAACGAGAAGGGAGAATAGGAAACTTCCGTTCTTCCTTGTCCAGGTCAGTCCAGACAGCAAAAAAGACACCCTAAAGCGCATTAATCGCTTAGGCTCCATTTCTGTTACATGGGAAACATTAAAAAGGACCAAGCACATACTCCAATGTGCTCGTTGTCAGAGGTTTGGGCATGCCGCGGCGAACTGCAACATGCAGTCTCGCTGCGTCAAATGCGCAAAAACCCACATCCAAGGGGAATGTCCCTTAGGGACGGAAAAGGTCGAAGATAGGAGTAAACTAATGTGCGTAATCTGTAAGACTAACGGACATCCGGCAAACTATCGGGGATGTCCAAGAGTGCAAGAACTCAGAAAAATCATTGAGGCTAAAAAGAAAACCAAAATGGTAGAAGCGCCTCGTGCTGTTACACCGGAAGTCTCCTTCGCCCAAATGGCATCTGGAAGGCGCCCGGTACAACAGACAGTGCCGAAGGTGGCCTCGGTAGCAGTGGCCAGGCAACCCGAAGCTGAAATGGACCTGAAAGCGGTCCTGCTCTCTATCCAGGGGCAGATCGCCCAGCTCCAAAAACAGTTCCAGGAGCAAACAGCGCGGGTAGACCTCATCTACTCAACGTTGTTTGCCGTGCCTAACGTCACACAATCCTAATGGCTGCGCACGCAGCCAACAACCTTAAGATCCTAGCAGTGAATGTGAGTTCACTGATTAGGACTGAACGAAAACTAACGCTCGGTAACCTTCTGCAAGTACACAATCCAGACGTGTTGATGGTCAGCGAAACTAAGCTGAACCAAACGCGCAAACTCTGGTACAAGAATTACCACGTAATTCGAAGAGACCGACCCAAATCCGTGCAAGGGGGCGGGGTTGCCCTCTTAATAAAAAAAGGCCTATGTCATAAAGTCATGTATAGCAGTGAAGTACGACGATTGTAATAGAAACGTGTATTGCACGCATTCCGCTCCAGGGTGGCAAGCGTTTATATGTGATCGCGATCTATGCATCCTTACCTCAACCGCAACTTCATTTTAGAGCTCGACACTCCTTTTACTAGCCTTCGACTGAGCTCGGAGCACAGAGAATGGGGCAATAGGGTGCACAATGACAGGGGAACCCCACTGTATAACTGGCTGGCAGAGCACAATATTGAGTTCAAGCTAGATTTGCTTGCAACCGATAGGCCATCGTTTCCCAGAAGCGGATCCTATCTGGATCTATTGCTAATCGACAAACGACTGACGATACTTGACGTGGAAAGACACACGCGGAACTGCTTAACTACGATTGAGTACGAGAGTGATCACTGCGGACTCTTCGCGGCTATTCAGCTCCCGAACGAGGTGGAAGAACTGGGGGAATATGTCCAGAGGCACCCTTATAATTATAATAAGGCCCGATGGCCTCGCTTCTCCAGAGCTTTATCCACGGAACTACGTTCGAATGGGATAAATCCTCCTACAAACAGAAACCTGACAAACGAGGAGGTTGATAGGTACCTCAGACAGATAGACAACGTAATCAAACGTACTATGGACAAAACTATCCCAAAGGTAGTACAAGTCGATGACAGCGATGTTTATCGAAATGATACCATCGACGAACTTCACGTGCACAAAAGTAGGATGCTGTCTAGACTCAAACTCTTGTATAGACGGTTTACAGATCCTCAAAACGCGGAAGTCAGAGCGTTGAAGTCGGAGATCAAGAATCTCCAACAATTAATCCGTATCAATTATAGCATAGCTATAAGCTTGCACTGGGGCAATAAAACTCGGGCTGTACGTTCCAACAACCCGGGTATGTTCCCGCAAGTAAATAAAATATTTCGGAGAAAAGATCAAAACGACATTCAGAGTGTTAGACTTCCAAGGACGACAGAGAACGAACACTTACTCACAACAATTGGCATCGATCCAGATGGGGCAGTATTGGACAATGACTTCTTCGTGGTTGAAGATCCCCAGGAGAAGGTAAAAGCAATTGCTGCTGTATTCCAGCGAGTGTATACGGTCAACGAGGTTCGTAGGCCGAATCACGAACTGGAGAACGAAGCTTTGCTAAACTACAATAATCTTCGTGATGAGATAAGTCAATGGCGATCTGAGAACCCAGGTTTCACAAGGTTCAATGACGATTACATGGCAAATAGTGCCGTCGCCAATGATGTAAATAACATCTTGATTTCACAAGAAGATCTGCAGGGTATCTTTAACTCTCTAAAGAAGAAAAAGTCAGTGGGAATCGATGGTTTTTTTTCATTTTTACTACATTTTTATTTCAAATTCATACCAAGCTTACATACTAGACAAAAATGCTTAAAAGTAGTTGAACGTACATGGTTCTACACTCTAACTTACTGGCCCTCAGCGTGCACTCTAAGCTAAACTTATCTTATCCTTAATCTATTGTCTTTCGACTTGAACTTACATTTCATATGTTTATAGACTTCAATCATTATGTGTACTGCTTATTATTAAGAAAAATATTAAAGAAAAAACTTAATATATGAACGATTTTATAGTTAAAACTTAAATGCTAACTTACGTACTACCTTAAAATAACTTAAAACTACCTTAACTAAACGTACACACATATATATATGGGCGTATAACGCTATACGGCCATATATACATGAGTGTACCTAACCTATGTACATTTGCATACACATGAGTACACTCAGTGTACAAATGTGTATACTTAGTGTTTTTTTTTTTTTTTTTTTTTTTTTTTTTATATACATTTGTATGTATAACTTACACCTATCTTACACTAAAGGCCCAAACCCATAGAATCCGGTGCGTGCGTTGCGTCTTGTCAAACAATTGACAACTCATAAGAGCTGATAAGAGGGAGTGAGACAACAAGTGTGGGCTATATGTGGAATACAGTAGAATGTATGAAGTTGGCGAACTTTTAACTTTTCGTCCGTTTGACAGTTTATT
Organism: Eristalis arbustorum; assembly: GCA_916610145.1. NCBI lineage: Eukaryota > Metazoa > Arthropoda > Insecta > Diptera > Syrphidae > Eristalis > Eristalis arbustorum. The sequence goes on along the minus strand of OU744319.1, from coordinate 51,168,350 downwards.
CTCGCATGTGTGTATCAATTATGCATGTATGTGTATCTTTTTACTCTCATTGTCGTGTGGGATTGTATGTATGTATACATATTTCGGACGCAACGTACGTATTTCATTTGGCACCTCTTTGCAGTCCGGCAAATACGATTTTTGTGGATGTCAACTGCAACGCACGCACCGGATTCTATGGGCCTGGGCCTTAAGTCTGTAAGTCGGCCGTAGGTAGCTGGAATAAATCCCCTGCAAGACACTGACCGACTACTCCTTTTGAGGAGATCTGCACTGCCCATTCTAACCTGGGTCTAAAGGGTTCGACGAGGGAGTTCCCTCTCTCAGCCACCAAAACTTTCGATGTTGTGACGCAACATCTCTCTTATCCCGACTCGACACCGCCATACTGAAGCGGAGGAGATCTCCCTCAGCTCGTTGTGCGACGGAACGGAACGGTCGTGGTTGAGTCGCCCATCCACAGTTGAACGGGCGATGTGAAAGAGGAGCGGTACCGCATTTATGTCTTGTATGAGACCTTGCCTATCGAAATGGAGAAATGCTCCTGGTGGGACGAAGCCACTGTGACGTACCCTTTCGTGGTACTGTGGATTGGGGTAGTAAGCCCCGGAGATCAAGTTATTGACCGAGTTCATCGCTCTCGCAGTGTGACCTCGAATCAACTTTACCAGGAAATTGTCCACTCGTATCAGGTTTGCCCTGTTGTATAAGACCTCGTTGGAATAGAATTTTCTGTACTGGGACTCTGGTGTTTTTTTTTTTTTTTTTTTTTTTTTTTTTTTTTTGTTTTATTCTCAATTCATTTACTTACATGCTAGACAAAAATGCTTAAAACTAGCTTAACTAACTTAACACCTGTTCTTACACCTAACCTACTGACCCTATACGGGTACTCTAAGCTATTCTTATTGTACATATTTTTTTCTGTGCCTTTCGGCTTATGCTATGTGTTTTTTTATTGTGCTGAAGAACACACTGTTTTCGTTTAATTTGTTTCGCCAAGAAAACTGGTAAAAAAACTTGGCTATATATATCTAATTTAACCTAACTTAACCTAATATTAAAACTTAATACTATCCTAACTATCCTAACTATGTCCGTAACAGTACGAACGCGTGCACCAGGGCGTATATGCTATGTATATGCCTAACATATATAATTTATACGCCGCGGTGCACCTTTTTTTTTATATATGTTTTTTTTTTTCCCTTTTTTTTTTTTTTTTTTTTTTTTTTCTTACGTCTACCTTAAATCTATGTAAGTTGGCCACCAAGGTCAACTACCGCGTCAGTTAGCAAAGCCAGCGGCGGCGGGGACTGGTTTTGGTGTAACCACCAGTAAAATTGCCGTTCTTTGGCAGACTCTCTCCTGTCTCGAGCAGAGATCGCTCTGCTGAACCGAAGGAGATCCTCGCGACTGCGAGCGACATCCCGCTCGTATTGAAGTCGCCTGTCCACTGTTCGGCGTACGACATGGAAGATTACAGGACATCCGTGTGGATCCTGTATTAGGCCAATTGTATCGAGATGGAGGAACGCCTCTGGAGGAATAAAGCCGGTAAGGCGCTCTCTCTCATGGTACATAACGTTGGGGTAGTAAGCCATAAAGATCAGACTGTTGGAAGAAGTCATAGCTCGTGCAATATGCCTTCTGATCAGCTTAATAATAAAATTATCTATCCTGTTCAGGTTTGCCTCGTTGTACAGGACCTCATTGGGATAGTACTTCTTGTACTCAGACTCGGGTGTACGATACAACCGGAGACAAGTCCGAAGACATTGTCTCTCGAACAACCTCATCTTTTCCATCTGGGAAGGACTCACGTTGAACCACAATGGACAACCGTATGCCATAATTGGCCGGATGAGGGCCATGTAGCAGATTACCTTAACCCTGGTATCAAGTTGGCTGCTGTAAAACAACCTCCTTGTCACAGCAAAGGCCTTTTTAGCTTTGGCCAGAGCAATATCTATATGTTTGTCAAAATACAAATATTGATCCAGCCAAATGCCAAGATACCTAACTACACTTTTCACATCTAAAGGGCGTCCCTGTGGGTCAACAATACCGAACTTACGCCAGTTTGTGCGCGTATCCCATGATGCCATGTACAACGGGGTTCTGAAAATGATAGTTTCACACTTCCTGAAGTTGATAATCAACTTCCAGTCGTCGCAAAATCGCTGAATTTGTTCGAAGTCACCTTGCAATAAGATATTTATTTCTTCGACCTTCGGACCTGATCTGTACGCCACTAAATCGTCGGCGTACGCAATTAAGTGCGGCATTGAACCTATCAGATCAGCAGTGAATATTGAAAACAGGATCGGCGAACCAACCGCTCCCTGTTGCAAACCGTTTTTGATGTCAAAGACCGTGGAAGATGTTACATCGCCACTTTTCACGACGAACTTTCTACCTGTTATCATGTCATAGATCATGTATAGCAATGGTTTACTTATGCCGAGCCTGACCAGCTTGAGGAAGAGGCCCTCCAACCAAACGGTGTCGAACGCTTTCTCCAAGTCTATCAGGCAAGCACCCGTGCATTGTTCCTTGTCTTTATTCCATTGAATGTCGGACACTAGTTTAGACGCGGCATGTATGGTTTCATGCCCCGCCCTGAATCCGAACTGGTTGTCCGGTATGATATTATTTTCCTCAACCCATTGTTTCAGAACTCGAATAACTATCTTTTCAAAAACCTTGCTTATGCAAGGAAGAAGACTGATCGACCGAAGGTTTGTCGGGATAGATCTATCTTTGTCCCGTTTAGGGATTGGTTGCACCACAGCTGTCTTCCAATGTTTTGGGTAATATGCATTACTTAGCGCATTGTTAAACAGTGTTGTGTAAATTTGCACTGCTTCGGGGGGAAGATGACGAAGCACAATATTCGGAATACCATCGATTCCCACCGACTTTTTCTTCTTCAGCGAGTTAAAGATACCCTGTAGATCTTCTTGAGAAGTCACGATGTGATTTCTGTCATTGGCGATGGCACTACTTGCCATATTAACGTCATTGAACCTGGTGAAACCTGGATTCTCAGATCGCCATTGACTTATCTCGTTACGAAGATTACTGTGGTTCAGCAGGGCTTCGTTCTCCAGTTCGTGATTCGGTCTACGAACCTCGTTGATCGTATACACTCGCTGGAATACAGCACCAATTGCTTTTACCTTCTCCTGGGGATCTTCAACCACGAAGAAGTCATTGTCTAACACTGCCCCATCTGGATCGATGCCAATTGCTGTGAGTAAATGTTCGTTCTCTGTCGTTCTTGGAAGTCTAACACTCAGAATGTCGTTTTGATCTTTTCGCCGAAATATTTTATTTACTTGCGGGAACATACCCGGGTTGTTGGAACGTACAGCCCGAATTTTATTGCCCCAGTGCAAGCTTATAGCCAAGCTATAGTTTATACGGATTAACTGTTGGAGGTTCTTGATCTCCGACTTTAGTGCCCTGACTTCGGCGTTTTGTGGATCCGTAAGCCGTCTGTACAAGAGTTTGAGCCTTGACAGCAGCCTACTCTTGTGCACGTGTAGTGCGTCAATGGTAGCGTTCCGATAAACATCGTTGTCATCCATTTGTACTACCTTCGGTATAGTTTTGTCCATTGTACGTTGAATTACGTTGTCCATTTGTCTGAGGTACCTGTCAACCTCCTCGTTTGTCAGGTTTCTGTTTGTCGGAGGATTGATCCCACTCGAACGTAGTTCTGTGGATAAAGTTCTGGAAAAGCGAGGCCATCGGGCCTTATTATAATTATAAGGGTGCCTCTGGACATATTCCCCCAGTTCTTCCACCTCGTTCGGGAGCCGAATAGCCGCGAAGAGTCCGCAGTGATCACTCTCGTACTCAATCGTAGTTAAGCAGTTCCGCGTATGTCTTTCCACGTCAAGTATCGTCAGTCGTTTGTCGATTAGCAAAAGATCTAGATAGGATCCGCTTCTGGGAAACGATGGCCTATCGGTTGCAAGCAAATCTAGCTTGAACTCAATATTGTGCTCTACCAACCAGTTATACAGTGGGGTTCCTCTGTCGTTATGCACTCTATTACCCCATTCTCTGTGCTTGGAGTTTAAATCCCCAGCAATAATGTAATAGTTTTCCTCCGAGCTCAGTCGAAGGCTAGTAAAAAGAGTGCCGAGTTCTGAAATGAAGTTGCGATTGAGGTTAGGATTGTCAGCTGCATAGATCGCGATCACATATAACCGCTTGCCACCCTGGAGCGGAATGCGTGCAATACACGTTTCTATTACTTGCAATCTTCGCACTTCACTGCTGTACATGACCTTGTGACAAAGGCCTTTCTTTATTAAAAGAGCGACCCCTCCCCCTTGCAGAGATTGGGGCCGGTCTCTTCGAATTACGTGGTAATTCTTGTACCAGAGTTTGCGCGTCTGGTTCAGCTTAGTTTCGCTGGCCATAAGCACGTCTGGATTGTGGGATTGCAAAAGGTTACCGAGCGTTAATTTTCTTTCAGTCCTAATCAGTGAATTCACATTCACTGCTAGGATCTTAAGGTTACTGGCTGCGTGCGCAGCCATTAAGATTGTGTGACGTTAGGCACGGCAAACAACGTCGAGTAGATGAGGTCTACCCGCGCTGCTTGCTCCTGGAATTGCTTTTGGAGCTGAGTGATCTGCCCCTGCATGGAGAGCAGGACCGCCTTCAGATCCATTTCAGCTTCGGGTTGCCTGGCCACTGGGACCGGGCCCACCTTTGGCACTGTCTGTTGTACCGGCTGCCTTCCTGATGCCATTTGGGCGAAGGAGACTTCCGGTCTAACAGTGGTAGCTGGAACACGGGGTACTGGCCTCGCTTCTACCATTTTTGCTTTCCTTTTAGCTTCTATTATTTTTCTGATCTCTTGGACCTTGGGACATCCCCGATAGTTTGCAGGGTGACCGTTGGCCTTGCAGATTACGCATGAGAGCTTACTTCTATCCTCGAGTTTTTCCTTCCCTAGTGGACATTCCCCTTGAATGTGGTTTTTAGCGCATTTGACACAGCGGGACTGCATGTTGCAGTTCGCCGCGGCATGCCCAAACCTTTGACAACGAGCACATTGAAGTATGTGCTTCGTCTTTTTTAGTGTGTCCCATTTAACAGTTATGTAACCTAAGCGATTGATTCGCTTTAGGCTCTCAATTTTACTGTCTGGGGTGACTTGTACGAGGAAGAACGGAAGTTTCCTGTTCTCCCTTTTCGTTGCCGCAGTGGTAAACGGCTTCACCCCAATGACCGAGATATCGTCGCTCTGCGCCTGGCGCAGTTCCGCGAGGATTTCCTCAGGGTCGGTAGCGGGATCCATACCCTTAAGGAGCATGGTCTGCACCTTTTCCCCTTTTGGGGTATAAGAAAAAAACTCGGTCTCCGCCGCAGCTAGCTTTTCTCTAATGGACTTATAGTCCCCTACTGAGGAGCAATGCACTGAAAGCCTTAAGGGCCCTTTGTATTTTAAATAAAAAGAATTCTTTGTGGCCAACTTACATAGGGCTTCCAAATTTTTTGTCTCCATGCCGAAGACGTTGATTGACGGGCATCTCTCGCTCTTAGGTGTTTCTTGCTGTTGCTTCTGTTGTCGCTGTTGTTGCTGTTGTAGTTTCTGTGGTTGTTGTTGTTGTTGTTGTTGTTGCTTCTGCTGTTGCTGCTGCTTCTGCTGATGCTGCTGCTGCTGCTTCTGCTGCTGCTGTTGTTGTTTCTGTTGTTGTTGTTGCTGCTGATCTGATAGCTCTTGCAGCTGTTTGTTAACAGCTACCGTATGCTGTCCTCTTGGTAGCTGCGGTTGCTGCTCTGCTGTTTTCTTGGCCGTTTTGCGTGCCAAGAGTTTCATTTGGAGGGCCTGGATGTAGGCGTCCAGCTGCTCTCTCTCCTTTTTGCTTTTCTCAAGCTCTTCCATCTCTTCCTTCTCGTCTTCGAAATCTGAGGATGCCAGGGGACTGTAGAAGTTGCCACTTCCCCCATATGAGAAGCGTCCCTCTCCCTCCTCTGATTCATATTGGACACTTTCTATGTCCACTTTGTCCATCTGTGCTTTAGTTGATGCACGCGTTGCTCGTGGACTAGCATGGTTGGGAAGTGCAGATTCATCTTCTGACGTCATAGTTATGGTTCGACGCTTTATACCGGTTGGTTGAGGTTGCCCTTTCTTTCTTCTTTTCACTCTTTGTTCTTGCGGTGTCTGGTGGTCTGATGTGCTAGCCACCGGTTGTTCCGCATCACCCGATTTTTGGAGCGCGGGTCGCTCGCCTGCTTCCATTTCTAATCTACACTATCAATACACTCTTTATTAAATTATACAGAAAAAAAAAATTAATTGATCACAGTTGTTCGCCGCGGGATTCGAACCTAGATCACTTGGATCTAGGAGCGATGGTCCTATCAACCGCGCTACTAATCACTTGAACAATTGGTGTCTCTATCACTATTTCACTTGGCTTTTTAGATTTTATTGTTTTTTCTATTTTGGAGCCGAATACGTGTGATCACTTCGCGGGTCTGTGAACGACTGAGGGGGACTCTGGTGTTCTGTAGAGGCGAAGGCAAGCCCTAAGACAAGCCCTCTCAAACACCCGAATCTTTTCCACCAAGCTTGCACTCACGTTGAACCACACGGGACAGCCATATGTGAGCATTGGCCGTATGAGGGCCATGTAGCAGATTACCTTTACCCTTGCATCGAGTTGGCTGTTGTAAAACAGTCTCTTTGTAAGGGCGAAAGCGCATCGGGCTCTGGTCAGAGCAGCATCTATATGTTTGTTAAAATATAGATACTGATCTAGCCAGATCCCCAGGTATCTGACTACAATCCTTTGCTGCAGTGGTTGTCCGTGGCGTCCAACAATAGAGATCTTTCGCCAATTCTTTTTCGTATCCGCGGAAGCTTTATACAACGGCGTTCTGAACAGTATGGTTTCCGCCTTCTGAAAGTTGATATTCAACTTCCAGTCATCGCAATCTCTCATGAATGAGTCGAAGTCACCCTGCGTGAGTGTAGTGATGTCCTCGATCTTTTTGGCTGATCTGTACACGATCAAGTCGTCGGCATACGCAATAGCTTGCGGAAGAGAACTTATCAGATCGCTCAAGAAAATGTTGAACAGGATCAGCGAATTAACGGCACCCTGTTGGAGACCATTTTTAAATTCAAAAGTACCTGTAGAGGTCACGCTGCCATTTTTGACTACGAACCGCCTACCGGTAAGCATATTATACAATAGGTACAGCAGTGGTTTACTAATGCCTAGCCGATTGAGCTTGTAGTAAAGACCTTCTAACCATACGGTGTCGAAGGCCTTCTCCAGGTCAATCAAGCAGGCCCCCGTACATTGTTTCTGGCTCTTATTCCATTGGATATCCGACACCAGTTTCGACGCGGCATGAATGGTGTCATGCCCCGCTCTGAAACCGAATTGGTTATCCGGTATTATATGTCTGTCCTCTGTCCAGTTGATCAGAGCTCTATTTATCACCTTCTCGAATACCTTACTGATGTTCGGAAGGAGACTAATTGACCGGAGGTTGCACGGATTTGAAGAATCTTTCCCTCGCTTGGATATGGGTTGTACAATCGCAGTTTTCCAATGCTCCGGATAAAGTGCATTATTCAGAGCATTGTTAAATAGGATTGTGTACATAGTGACCACTTCCAGAGGAAGATTTCTTAACACAATGTTTGATATACCGTCGATTAGAACCGATTTTTTCTTCTTTAGTGATTCGAAGACCGCTTGAAGATCTGCCTTCGAAATGAACGGGGGATGAACCCCTTCGTCGGCGATGACATTGTCTGCCATGTTTTCGTCATTGAACTGGACAAAACCGTTGTTCTCAGATCGCCATTGCTGCAGATCTTCTCGAAGTTCAGAGTTGCTAGCTTGCACGCTGTTCTCCAGGTCGTGGTTCGGGCGAACACTCACGTTCACTTTGTACACTTCTTGGAAAACTGCGCCTAGAACTTCAACTTTTTCTTGCGGATCTTCGACCACAAAGAAGTCATCGTCGAGTACGGCGTTATTGGGATCAATACCCGCTGTAGTCAGTATCTGTTCATTGTCCGTCGTCCTGGGAAGCTTAAGACACGGAAGATCGCTGTTTTTCTTTCGGAAGAATTTATTTATTTGTGGGAACATACTCGGGTTGTTAGATCTAACAGCCCGAATCTTAGTGTTCCAGTACGTGTTTACAGAAACTCTGTAATTTTGCACAATTAACGTTTGTACATTCTTAATGAGCGATTTCAGTGTCCTCGCTGCGTCTGTCAGTAAACCGCCTGTACAAGGTTTTTAATCTTGACAGGAGTCTACTTTTTTGTTGTTCGTACTGTCCATAGTTCGTTTTATTGTCTCGTCCAATTGTATTAGATACATGTCAATCTCTTCGTTTGACAAGTTTCTATTGGACGGAATGTGGAGTGCATTCGAAGAGAGTGCTCGAGTCATTTGTCGGGAGAAGCGTGGCCAGCGCGCCCTACTGTAATTGTAGGTGTGCGTTTGGACAAACTCTCCTAATTCCGCAATGTCGTTAGGAATCTTGAATTCGGCACTGAGTCCGCAATGGTCACTGAGATACACGAAAGTGTTCAAACAGTTTACCGTTTGTGCGTTTGTGTCTGTCAGCTGCAGTCTTGCGTCAAACAGCAGGAGATCCAAGAACGACCCACTTCTGGGGAAGGATGAGATCTCAGTAGCTTTTAAATCGAGTCGATATTCGACACTGTGCAAGCAAAACCAGCTGTAAAGCAGGTCCCCTCTGTCATTGGAATCTGTGTTTCTCCAATATCCATGTCGGGCATTTAAGTCCCCGGCCAATATAAAATAGTTCTCTTCCGAGTCCAGACTTAGGCAACGGAAGAGTACATCGAGCTCTGAAATAGTAGTTCTGGAGCTGAAGGAGCCGGAGGAGTAGACCGACACCGCATATAGCTTCCTCCCGCTACGGAGAGAAATGCAAACGATGCAGGCCTCCAACACCTGAAACCGTCGTACTTCACTACTATAGACTACTTTATGTTTAATGTTATTTTTTATGAAGATCGCAACACCGCCCTCCACGACTGGAGTTGGGTCGGTCTCTTCTAATAACATTATATTTGCTGTGCTCCAATATGCCTCTCTGGGTTAGCTTGGTTTCGCTAATCAGACATAGCTCTGGGCTTTGGTCGTCCAACAGTCTATAGAGCTCGTTCTTTCGAGGGATCCCTATCAATGAATTTGCATTCACTGCAAGGATCTTAAAAGTACTCTCCGTCTGCGCAGCCATTAGGACTGGTGACGTGCTGGGTTCTGCAGGAGCGCCAGAATTTTGGCAACCTGCTCCTCTAACCGATCCATACGCCTTTCAATGGAAGATTTCCAATCGGGCGTTGGATCGTGTGCTTTTGGCACTGAGGGTTGCGGTACCTTTGGTACTTGCTGCTTTTCCGTTCTCCTTTGACCTGACGCCATTTGGGCGAAAGTCACTTCAGGGGCGACGGGTATGGCTGCCCCGAGTGGATTTTTCACTGGGTGCTGCTTCCGCAGAACCACTTTTGCTTTCCGCTCCTGGAACTTAGGGCAACCCCGATAGTTAGCGGTGTGCCCCGCGTTCCCGCAGAGTACGCATTTGAGCCGACCTCTGTCAGCTGCTCTGTCTTGCCCCAGAGGGCAATTCTCCGAAATGTGGTTCTCGCTGCACTTTACGCATCGAGGCTGCATTTGGCAGTTCGACGCGGCGTGCCCGAACCTTTGACAGCGCACGCATTGGAGAATGCCATCGCTCCTATATATACTTTCCCATATGCAATCCCAGTCATCTAATGTCTTGATGTCATTTAGATTACCGGGTTTGCTTGTGGGTGTCATTTGTACAATATAAAAGGGCAATTTCCGCCCCTCCCTCTTAGCCTTTGCTGTGGTGAAGGGCTTGACCCCGACGATCTCAACACCATCGCACACTTGCTCTCTGAGCAGTTGGAAAACCCTCTCCGCTCCTAGGGGTAAAGGAGAAGAACTCCGTCGTCGAACGCTTTAGACACGCCCGAAGAACATTATGCTGTTCTACTGTCTTGCAGCGGATAGTATACTTATCGGCGCCTTTATTTTTTCTTATGCTAAAGCCTAAAACCTATGGCTCTCTTACATACCTGTGCAGTTTGTAGAATGTCTGCCTTGAAGACATTTATCGGCGGCACTTTTTCTTTTTTATTTGGCTGCTGCTGTTGTTGTTGCGCTGCTGGCTGCTGTTGTTGTTGCGCTGCTGTATGTTGCTGCTGCTTACTTCGCTGTTGTGTGTATTGTTGTTGCTGCTGAACTGTTTTTTTTTGTTGTTGCCTTAGAGGCTGTGCTGACTTCTGCTGTTGCTGCTTCTTTTGCAGTTTTGCAGTTTGTTGTTGTTGCTGCTGCATTTGCGGCTGCTCTCGGTCAGTCAACTGCTGTTGTTGTTGTACGACCCGACGAGCCCGTTCTTCCTCCTCTTCCATCTTTCTTCTCGGAAGAGTGCTGTCACGGAGTTTCTTGATCTCCTCGAGGAGTTTCTTCGTCTCCTCCCTCAGATCCGAGACCCTTTCTTTTTTAGCACGAATGATGGCCTCTATTTCTTCTTCCTCAGTATCGGAGGGGACCGATTCGAAGCTGTTGCTGCTTACCGTGAATCGCCCCTCTCCTCCATCTGAAACATACGAGTACCCGTCGTCTTCAGCAGATGACGTGTACACCGTACTTTTCTCCTGTTCTGGCGACGCATTGGTGTTACGTCGCTTGGAAGTGTTGGAGGTCTGTTTCTTCCTCCTCTTCTTCGTTGCGCCGCGTAGCGGCACCGTTGGTTGGTGGCGTGATTCTGCCACCGGTTGAATATTTTCACCGCCCGCATTGTCGCTAGCGGTCTTCCCGTTCTCCTCCATTCCTTGCACTCACTGCCTATGCCAGTGCAGTTTGTTGGTTTAGTGGCCGAAAGTGAAAAAGAAAAAAAGGGGCGGTGCCCCAACTGGGATTTGAACTCAGACCCCTCTGGTTCTCGGCTGTACTTCTACGCACTCGGCTACGCGCTCGTTGCGGATCCCGATGACTTTTGCACTTCTTAACTATTTTATTTCACTGGAATGTCTTTACTTAGTCGAAACACGTCTGAACAGTTCAGCGGACAGTGAACGACTGTGGGAATCGATGGTATACCGAATATTGTGCTTCGCCATCTTCCCCCCGAAGCAGTGCAAATTTACACAACACTCTTTAACAATGCGCTTAGTAATGCATATTACCCAAAACATTGGAAGACAGCTGTGGTGCGACCAATCCCTAAACGGGACAAAGATAGATCTATCCCGACAAACCTTCGGTCGATCAGTCTTCTTCATTGCATAAGCAAGGTTTTTGAAAAGATAGTCATTCGAGTTCTGGAACAATGGGTTGAGGAAAATAATATCATACCGGACAACCAGTTCGGATTTAGGGCGGGGCATGAAACCATACATGCCGCGTCTAAACTGGACGGGTGCTTGCCTGATTGACTTGGAGAAAACGTTCGACACCGTTTGGTTGAAGGGCCTCTTCCTCAAGCTGGTCAGGCTCGGCATAAGTAAACCATTGCTATACATGATCTATGACATGATAACAGGTAGAAAGTTCGTCGTGAAAAGTGGCGATATAACTTCTGCCACGGTCTTTGACATCATAAACGGTCTGCAACAAGGAGCGGTTGGTTCGCCGATCCTGTTTTCAATATTCACTGCAGATCTGATAGGTTCAATGCCGCAATTAATTGCGTACGCCGACGATTTAGTGGCGTACAGATCAGGCCCGAAGGTCGAAGAAATAAACATCTTGTTGCAAGGTGACTTCGATCAAATTCAGCGATTTTGCGACGACTGGAAGTTGATTATCAACTTCCGGAAGTGTGGAACTATCCTTTTCAGACCGTTGTACATGGCACCAGGGGATACGCGCACAAACTGGCGTAAGTTCGGCATTGTTGACCCACAGGGACGCCCTTTAGATGTGATGTGATGGTTGGACCAATATCTGTATTTTAACAAACATATAGATATTGCTCAGGCCAAAGCTAAATGGGCCTTTACTGTGGCAAGGAGGTTGTTTTACAGCAGCCAACTTGATAACAGGCTGAAAGTAGTCTGCTACATGGCCCTCATCCAGAACATCCAGTCTCATCCAGTACAAGAAGTACTATCCCAAGTACTATCCCAACGAGGTCCTGTACAACGAGGCCAACTTGAACAGGATAGATAATTTTATTATTAAGCTGATCAGAAGGCATATTGCACGAGCTATGACTTCTTCCAACAGTCTGATCTTTGGGGCTTACTACCCCAACGTTATGTACCATGAGAGAGTGCGCCTTACCGGCTTTATTCCTCCAGAGGCGTTCCTCCATCTCGATACAATTGGCCTAATACAGGATCCACACGGATGTCCTGTAATCTTCCACGTCGTACGCCGAACAGTGGACAGGCGACTTCAATATGAACGGGATGTCGCTCGCAGTCACGAGGATCTCCTCCGGTTCAGTAGAGCGATCTCTGCTCGAGACAGGAGAGAGTCTGCCAAAGAACGGCAATTTTACTGGTGGTTACACCAAAACCAGTCCCCGCCGCCGCTGGCCTTAATAAATGACGCGGTAGTTGACCGTGGTGGCCAACTTACATAGGTTTACGGTAGTTCTAAGAAACATATACCAAAAAAAAAAAATACAAAAAAAAAATAAAAAATAAAAAACAAAAAAACCGCGGCGTATAAATTATATATGTCAGGCATATACATAGAATATACGCCCTGGTGCACGCGTCCGTACTGTTACGGACATAGTTAAGATAGTCTTAAGTTTTAATGTTAGGTTAGTTTTAGTTCTAGTTAGTTTAAGTTAGGATAAATTATATATATATAGCCAAGTTTATCTTTCCAGTTTTCTTGGCGAAACAAATAAAAGTAGAACGGCGTGTCTTTAACACAATAAAAAAAACATAGCATAATCCGAAAGGTATAGCCAAATTTGAGATTAGAATAGCTTAGAGTACCTGTATAGGGTCAGTAGGTTAGGAGTAAGAACATTTCTTAAGGTAGTTAAGCTAGTTTTAAGCATTTTTGTCTAGCATGTAAGTTAATGAATTCAAAATAAAACAAAAATGAATGAAGAAAAAAAAAAGCAGCTGGCACCAACGTCATTGAGGAGGATAATCATACAAGATTTAAAATTCCCTATGAAGTGTTAATAGGATATAATTTAAAATAATGTCCGAAGAATAAACCTGGGTGATTAATTCAATTAGTTCTATTTTATCAGTTCTTACTCCTAATGCTGGAATTATTCATGATTGAATTACATCTGCAGATGTAAATAAAATTTGAATTTGAGAATTTATGGGAAGAATAATTCGATTATCAATATCTAATAGTCGAAAACTATCTGATTTTAATTCGTTAGTTGAATCTTAATATTCATAACGCAAGTACTTTTGCTGGTAGATAGATTTTAAAGTAATCGAAGAGTCGTTCATTTCATCAAGTAAGTATAAAAGCGGTAAGGATGGAAATGTGGTAAATAATGACATAAAAGCTGGTGAAATTGTTCAAATGACTTTAGTAGTTTGTCCATGATGTAAATAGCGATTTCTGTAATTATTAAAACATAGTAATATATAACATAATACCACAATAATTATAGTTAAAATTAATATTGCGTGATTATGAAAAAATGTTAATTGTTCTATAAGTGGAGAAGCTGTACCTTGTAATCCTAAATTTGCTCATCTTGACATTTATATTCTTATAAAAGTAAAATACTTTATTTATGGATAATCATCACAAAATTATAACTTGGAACGCGAGAAGCATTCAAAATAAAGCTGTTGAGCTTTTTGACTTCATGTCACGTGAGAAAATTGACATTGCGCTTGTAACAGAGACTTGGTTAAAAAATTATAAGAAATTATATCATCCGAATTATGCATGCTATAGGTTTAAAAGGCAGTATGCAAATAGAGGAGGAGTTGCTGTTTTAGTAAACAAAACTTTAAGCCATTCTGTATTACCAGCTTTAAATCTTGATGTATTAGAAGCAACAGGCATTGAGGTGATCCTACACGATTGCACCAAACTAAATGTTTTTTCGGTTTATTTCCCCGGCGGAAATAGGAACTTTGTAAAAATGATTAAGTTTAAAAGGGACTTTTTAAAACTGGTCCGTATGAGTGGTAGTTTTCTCTTAGGAGATGATTTGAATTGTGGGCACCAATCTTAGGGGTTTTTAAGATCAAACTGCTGGGGAAATACCATTCATAATATCGTTGCTGCGTCTAGGTATCTTGCATTCATTTTTCACATAACCCTAAATATATTCCTAACAAACACACACACAACCCCTCAACGCTTGATTTTTTCATCGAAAACTGCGACCACCTCTTTTCTCGGCCCATAACCTTAAACGCTCTAAGCTCCGATCACTTACCAGTCTGCACAGAAATAAATTACTCAGTTGCCAGACACAATTCCCACTCCAACTACAATTTTGCGGCTGCTAATTGGAGTCGATATCAACGCCATATATCAACCAACTTGAATTTAAATCAGATTGATTTTGAATATCCATAATATCCATGTGGTGAATTTCACCGGCACCCAAATGAGGTGAATGTTAAAATACTCGGCCATCTCGTTAAGAGACAGCCTGCAATTAAGAGATGTTTTAGAGTAGAACATGACACTGTCCAGGGATTTAATGGCGTCCTGACTATCGGAACAGATGGTGATATCCCTTTTTGATATCACATTGTTTTTAAGCCAAGACAGCGCCTCTTTAATCGCTATGGTTTCTGCCTGAAAAACGCTACAGTGATCAGGGAGCTCCACGGAGATAGCACTTTAAGGTCTTGAGAATAGACACCCGCACTCACCCTTTCTTTTGTCTTTGATCCATCTGTGAAAATGCGCAGAGCATCTTTCAGCGTTTGCCTGTCAGTCATCCAGTCCGATCTGGAAGGAATACTGATTGAGAATTTCTTTTCGAAGATTGCCTGGGGTAATAGGCGGTCGGTGTCGCTAGGTAGGAAATTGAATTCCTAGAGAATGATTGAGTGGCCAGTGTTGAGTTCGGACCACAATCGAAGTGTTTTGATTCTCAGGGCTGTGCTTGCTGCTTGTTTCCCGAATATTTCCAAAGGTGGGAGATGGAGAAGAATATTCAGTTTGTCTGGCGGAGTACTTCTCAGTACCCCGTTGATACACAGGCAGGACAGTCTTTGTACTCGGTTGAGTGCATTGCAGCTTATAGTCTTGTTTAGTGCTGTCCACCAAACTGAGACACCATACAGAAGTATCGAGGTGTAAATCCAGTGAGCGATGTGTGGTTGTATGCCCCATTTGCATTTAGTGGCCTTTTTGCAGCTAAAAAGTGCAGAAGAGGCTTTTTTTTTACCCTTTCCTGGATATTGAGCTTCCAATTTAGCTTGCTTTCGAGAGTGAGACCCAGAAATTTCGCACTGGTGGTTAGCTGTAATGTAGTGCCGCACAGCAGTGGGGGGGTCAAGGTGGGGGATTTTGTATCTTCTGGTGAAAAGTACGATATCCGTTTTTTGTGGGTTGACGCCAAGTCCGCATGTTTGTGTCCATGAATTTACCGGATGCCGCTATGGCAGTATCATCCGCATAGACAATAACTTTGCACCCTACCTCTTCCAGTATTAATAGCAGTTCATTTACCGCTACATTCTAAAGAAGGGGTGAGAGAACACCTCCTTGTGGGGTGCCCCTATTAACTCCTCTATGAACCTTAGCGTCTCCCATCTGAGAGTGTATTACTATGCTGCTGAGTAGCTGATGAATGAAGGCCACTAGGGGCTTCCCGATCCCGAGGTTGCTAAGCGCAAGTGAAATTGCTTTTGGTTTGATATTGTTAAAGGCACCTTTAATGTCGAGAAAAGTCACAAGTGTGTATTCTTTGAACTCGAGAGATTTCTGGCTGACTCCACTGACTTGTCTTTTTTGTAGGCATTTTGTGCAGATGAGAGTCTGTGTGCTGGAATAGCTTTCCTGATGGATTGGTCTATTAGTTTCTTCAAGGTTTTCATTAGAGACTGATAGATCTGAGGTCCTTGTTTGTTTGTTTGCCCACATAACAGTAGTGTGACTGACATTTATAAGATTTTGTGCGCATCAAAGAGGAGACTGAGGGTTTCCTCACTTGATGAGGTCTAGGTCCCGTCAGGTTTTTGTAGAAAGCTAGGTAATTTAGGGAATGATGCTAGAACCTTCCTTGGCCGGGAAGCTTCGATCTTACCACAAAAAAGTCTCCAAGAGGTTCGTTGGGCTTTCCTCAATTTAAAGGTACTGAGGTGTTCCTTATAGGAGTCCCAGTCCTTAGCATCGCGAGATCCCACCAAGGAGGTTTAGACTTGCCTCTTTGCCTGCTGATTGGACATGACATTCCCATTGCATTGTTGAGAGTTTTTGTGAGGTTGTCCACTGAATGTTCGAGATCAGTGGTGTTGTTCGGGATAGAGATCTTGGTTCTCGACATTGTTACCGCAACAATTTTTCTATATCTGTCCCAGTTGGTTCTCTTAGGATTCCTAAAGACTCTTTGGAATGGGGGGGCACTCGCTATGCTGAACATTAGATAGCGGTGATCAGAGAAGGAGTGATCAGATGATACCCTCCAATTGCTGATTCTATCCGCTATATGGACAGACATGAGTGTAAGTTCTAGGACTTCCTGTCTGTTCCTAGTTACGAAGGTAGGTGTATTACCTTGGTTACACTAATCTAAGCTACTACTTACAAGGTGGTTGAAAAGGTACTCACCTCTTTCGTTGATGTCCGTGCTTCCCCATATTGTGTGATGCGCGTTTGCATCACAGACCAGGATTAGCGGTTTTCTGGTTTTTTCCGCCTCAACAATAGTGCTTTTCAGCGTCTCCGATGGACATTCCCCATGGTCATGGGCCATGTAGGAGGCATACAGTGACTGAGTCTCGATCGCTAAGGTGGGAGATAATATGGGTATTCAAAGAACTCTTTGTAAGTATGAAGGCTCTTAGCTTACCTTCATTCCTTACATATTAGAGGTTGAATTGCTGAGTCCTGAGTCCACGAACCATGTCGTTGACTACCCAGGGTTCCTGGGTCAGAACGATGTCATCTCCGCAGGTGTTAGTACGGAGAAGAAGAGGGGCCGTGGCCGCGATTGTGGGTGGAGATTAATCTGTGTCACCCGGAGCATGGCTGTCGGGTAACGTGTCCGTATTAATTCCGGACACAATCTCCACCACTGTCAAATTAGCCTCATCGTCGGTGTCTGACTTCAGAAAACAGTCTTCTTGACTGTTGGGCGGGGTGCTGGTTTAGCTCCAGGTCAAAGAGGCCAATATCGTCAGCTTCCTGACCATGGCTACCTAGGATATGAGTCAGCGCCTGCGTGCCAGAGCCCTCTTCTTCCACCTCCATCGGTACCATATTGGCTACGGTTGCCTTCATGATAGAGCCTGAAGTAGAGGGTTGAGGCTCGCTTGAAGCAGGACGGTCTTTCTCCTCCTCTGCTACCGCCGTCAGTATATTACCGACAGACGAAGCAGTCGAGGTGGAGGGAGGCTGTTCCGCTTTAGCACTTGTCCGCCCATCCTTTTTGTACACCCTCAGGGTGATCGTCCCAAAGCCATAGTTGATGACACCCTCCGACTTGACAAGTGGGTCCAGTGATTCTTTGTTTATTACAATCACTGCGGACCTTGTTTCTCCCTTCAGTTCATCCAGCTTAACAACCTTCCAACTGTGGGTAGGAAGGTTTGGGTTGCAAAGTTGGATGAACTTGAGAACTGCTGCAGGATCTGAGGGGCTTCGCGGAAGGTAGGTGCGGGTTCTTGGTCTACTGGGGATTTGATCCCTCGTTACAACCTCGAGCCGCGCCCCCTTCCACACCTCTCCCAGCCTGCTAATGGCTTTTTTTTAAAGGGATCAGCCTATATCTCCTTCCGTCACGCCCCACACGAATTCAAGATCCCCAACGACATTGCGGAATTAGGACAGTTTATTCAAACGCACACTTACAATTACAGTAGGGTGCGTTGGCCACGCTTCTCTCTCGAGCACTCTCAACTATGGACAGTACGGTATTCACGTACTAAGAACGAAAACGTATACCGCAATGCGACAATTGACGCACTACACCAACAAAAAAGTAGACTCCTGTAGAGATTAAAAACCTTGCACAAGCGGTTTACTGACAGACGCAGCGAAGAAGTTAAGACACTGAAATCGCTCATTAAGAATGTACAGACCATAATTGTACAAAATTATAGAGTCTCTGTGAACACGTACTGTAACAACAAAATTCGGGCTGTTAGATCTAACAACCCGAGTATGTTTCCACAAATCAACAAATTCTTTCGAAGAAAAAATACCGATCTTCAGTGTCTTAAGCTTCCCAGGACGACAGACAACGAACACATACTGACTACAGCAGGTATTGACTCCAATAACGCCGTTCTCGACGATGACTTCTTTGTGGTCGAAGACCCGCAAGAAAAAGTTGAAATACTGGGCGCAGTGATTGGAAAGCACAGTTTCCACGACACGACAACAGATAACGGTTTCTGACTCACAGACTTTGCGAAGGCACGTAATATGGTCATAAGTAGCACAAGGTTCCCTCGCAAAAAAGTTGCCAGAGCCTACGAAGAGCAACTAAGTGTAAGACTCTCCGGTATGCCTACGTCAAATGCCAACGAGATGTGGTTGCATTACCGCTCGGCCATCAAAGAGGTAGCGGAAACTACATTAGGCTACCTACCACCCCCGACAAGAAACCCGTGGTATGATGGCGAGTGTGAGCAGAAAAAACGTGCAACCAACGAGGCATACCAAAAAGCACTGCCACGGAAAACAAGAGCAGCGCAAGAGTACCGGGCCAGAAGACGGAGGAGAAAAAGCTCCCACGCCTGAAGAAAAGGTCTCTCGCAACCTCCCAGCTCAAGGATATCGAAGAGTCAAGGGACAAGCAAAAAATACGGGCCTTTTAGAAAAAAGCCAAAAGCCTGGCCACAGGCCAAATCTTCACACTAAGGCAGATCCTGGAGAAGACCAGCGAGTTTCAAATCGATACTCACCATCTGTTCGTCGATTTTAAAGCCGCATACGACAGCATTCATCGCAAGGAGCTATTCGAAGCGATGGCCGAATTCGGGATCCCGGGAGAACTGATCCGGTTGTATCGCACTACGCTAACACATACGCGATGCACCGTGCAGTTCGGTTCAAAAACCTCTGAACCGTTCGAAACCTGCACCGGATTTCGGCAAGGAGATGCGCTTTCGTGTGATTTCTTCAATTTGGTACTGGAGAAGATAGTGCGGCGGGCAAAAGTCAACACGGAAGGCACTATCTTCTACAAGTCAGTCCAGCTGTTGGGATACGCTGATCACATCGACATTATCGCGCGGTCCCAACGTGCCATACTGGAAGCTTTCACGCCTGAGCTGATTCTTGGTGCCTTCGAAAGAAAAATTCTACGTCGGATATATGGTCTCGTCTGCGAGGAAGGCGAATGGAGGAGAAGACACAACCACGAACTCTACGAGCTGTACAAGGATGTGGATGTAGTCCGGAAGGCAAAAATCCGTCGGCTGCACTGGCTCGGCCACATCGAGCGAATGGACAACAACGCTCCAGCAAAAAGGGTCTTCGAATCCGAGCCTCCTGGTTCTAGAAGGAGATGAATAACCTCCAGTACAAAGACCAAGTCATCGAGGATGTAAGACAGCTTGGGCTTGATGAATGGAAGCAGCGTGCCCAGGACCGTCACCGATGGAAGGTAGCAATTGCTCAGGCTCAGACCCTTCATGGCTCGTCTGCCTGATAAGTAAGTAAGTAAGTTAGTACAAGGTGAACGTGAGTGTTCGCCCGAACCACGACCTGGAAAACAGCGTGCAAGCTAGCAACTTTCAACTTCGAGAAGATCTGCAGCAATGGCGATCTGAGAACATCGGCTTCGTCCAGTTCAATGACGAAAACATAGCAGACAATGTCATCGCCGACGAAGGGGTTCATCCCCCGTTCATTTCGAAGGCAGATCTTCAAGCGGTCTTCGAATCATTAAAGAAGAAAAAGTCGGTTGGAATCGACGGGATCTCCAATATTATGCAAAGACACCTCCCCCTGGAAGTGGTTACTATGTACACAATCCTGTTTAACAATGCTCTGAATAATGCACATTATCCGTAGCATTGGAAAACCGGGATTGTACAGCCCATAGCCAAGCGAGGAAATGATTCTTCGAATCCGTGCCACCTCTCCTTCCGAACATCAAGGTATTCGAGAAGGTGATAAATAGAGCTCTGATCGACTGGACAGAGGACAAACATATAATTCGGGATAACCAATTCGGTTTCAGAGCGGGGCATGATACTATTCATGCCGTGTTGCACGCAACATGCATTCATCTGAGGAAATTGCACATCACGAAATGCATCACAAAAACGCCGACGGAAAATCAACAGACCCCAAACAGCTGACGACCGACAGCAATCAACATCGCTAATAAATCTAATTCGTAGAAAAAAAAGTTTTTTTTCGTATTTCTTGCAAGTTGCATTTTCTCTCGGTTGTCCGTTTCTCAGCGCGCTCTCGAAGGTTTTTACTTCACGGTTTTACTTCAACCCTTTGTTGTTCCGCCTCCGGCAAGCTTATCCTTGAGCTGAACATTTTTTTGCTAATTGTCCTTGCGACAAAACATTGGTCCTTCGAGCCGGATTTAATTAAGGACATTAAAAAAAAATCCTTAAAGGTATTGCAAGGCAGAAAGTGAACGCGAGTGTGAAAACCAATCCGAAAAGACAATCGGAGTGTATAGTGTTGATGACTGCTACTTCATATCCTGTAAGAACGTGCATCTGAAGTTGACACAGCGAGGGAGCAAAGCCACTTCTCGAGATTGTACAGCGAGGGAGCAACTTACTTATAATATTTCTTGCCTTTAAGTCACTGATCATATTTGATCATAATAAATTAACTCGTGTGTTGTGTTGTGTTGTGTTGTGTGTTCGGGGAGGTGCAGTGCAGACGATTTCACGGAATATCGCCGCTGATTACAAAGCGTATTCTAACTTAGATATCAAAAAGAAATCGGTGCACATGTATGAGGCGCGGTTGGCAGATTTGGAGGCATCCTTCAAGGAGGCCAAGGTACTTCATCAGAAAATTGTTGAGGCTCCTACCGAAGAAATAAAGGTGAATTATATGGATTCTCTCACTTTTCACCAACTGAAGGAAAGTTTTGTAAATAACTGAAGGAACTATTTTTTGATTATTCCTGTGAGTTAAAGGAACAGTTGGCAACAACCGAAAGTCAAATTGCCCTTAACAGATCACTTTGCGCTTCAAACACGCCATCGGTAGAACTTAAGCTCCCTGCAATTAAAATCCCCACGTTTGACGGTTCTTTAAACATGTGGCCAGAGTTCAAGAATTTGTTTGAAGCGATGGTCAACAAAAACGCGTCAATATCTGATGCTCATAAGTTGCAATATTTAAAAGGCAATCTTACTGGTGAAGCTGCTCGACTTCTGAGAAACACCGATTCAAATTTCGAATCTGCTTGGGCGTTGCTCGTGAAGAGATATCAAAATATTCGTCTGTTGAAGGATAATCAGTTTAAACTCCTCTTCGATCAACCTCAGCTTGTAGCAGAATCGTCCGAAGATCTTAAACTGTTAGTTGACACGACAAACGAAGCAAGGCAGTCCCAAAAGAATCTTGGTGTAGCTGTAGAGTCATGGGAGGATGTTCTCATTTTTCATACAGTGCAGAAACTCCCGCTTACTACGCGCATACATTGGGAAGCACATATATCTACACATGTAGACTATCCTAAATACAGCGTTCTCGAAGATTTCATTTTAATGAGGTCTAGAACCTTGGACGTCATTGGACAGTCATTATGTGGTGTCAATCACCATAAACAAAAAAAATCTCATAATTCGGTTCGGGTGCATAACTCTACAGTCGCAGGTAAGTGTGCGCTATGTCACGGCTTACACTCGATCCGAAATTGCTTTAAATTCAAAGCTCTCAACGTCACAAAAAGACAGGAATTTGTCAAGAAGCACAAGCTATGCTGCAACTGTCTTTCAAGTGCACATTTTACGCAAAATTGCACAAGCACATATTCTTTTTCTACGTGCCGCCAAAAACATCACTCGCTTCTGCACATAAACGAAGTATCGAATGTCTTGCGTCGCACCGACCAGGTACCACTTCCACAACCAATCAACTCAGTTCCCGTTTCTGCAGATACATCAAAGGTGATGTCTTCAGACAGCCCCTCAACCAGAATTGCTTCAGCATATAATGCGTTCGTTGCCGAAAACAGTCAACCCCCTGTTCTTCTGGCTATTGCCATCATCAAGGTTATCACACCTGCTGGCCAACCGTTACTGCTGCGAGCGTTGATCGATCCTGGGTCACAGGCTTCCTTTATCACAGAGGCTGCTGCTCAACTTCTAAGGATGAAAAAGGAAAGAAACCGCGTGAACATAATTGGCGTTGGAGAAACTAACGCCAATAGCTCAGAGTGGAAAGTAATTTTCACAATCTTATCCACTGTAAACAAGGACTTCAGTCTTCAAATAAGCGCTTTAGTTCTCAACAAACTTACAGCCGTCCTTCCCACAACCAAGGTACTTCGGTCTGATTGGAATCATCTCCGCAACTTAGAGCTTGCTGATCCAAGGTTCAACAAGCCTAACCGAATTGATGTGTTATTGGGAAGTGATGTTTACCCATCATTTATACTTGAAGGCATAAGAAACGGTGAACCGGGCACTCCGTTGGCACAAAGAACTGAACTGGGCTGGGTGCTATCGGGGCCCATCTCGATTAGTAGCCAATCACAAGTATCCTCCTATTATATTAAAACAGAGACTCAAACTTTAGACCATTTGCTCAGTAGGTTCTGGGAATTGGAGGAAGTTCAAAGTCGCAAGATGATGTCGCCAGAAGAAGAAGAATGTGAGACCTATTTCTGCAGAACACACCAACGGCAATCGGATGGAAGATATGTTGTCCAACTTCCATTCAAGGGCGGGTCGTTTCCGTCCCTAGGTCTGTCTCAAAGGTCAGCAATCAGTAGGTTTCTTCAGTTGGAAAGAAAATTCCAAGCAAATCCGTCGTTTCATGAAGACTATAAAAAGGTGGTCCATGAGTACAAGGAGCTCGGACACATGACGGAAATTCAACCAACTGAATTAAAATCTCCTCACTATTTCGTGCCTCATCATGCGGTATTAAAGGGATCCAGCTCAACAACAAAGCTGCGAATTGTCTTTGACGCGTCTTGCAAAACGTCAGACGGGATGTCGCTCAACGATCATCTACTTGTTGGACCTCGATTACAAGATGACATTTTTGATCACATCGCAAGGTTCAGGAAGTTTAAAGTTGCATTTACAGCAGACATAACTAAAATGTACCGTCAAATTTGGGTTACTCCTCTCGATTCTTTATATCAACTGGTAGTATGGCGAGATAAAGAGGGCGAGGAAATCAAAACATATCGGCTTAATACGGTGACATTCGGTACTGCCGCCGCACCATACTTAGCGATTCGCACGCTTCAACAACTTGCGGCTGATGAGCGAGATGACTTCCTACTAGCATCAACCATAGCCATGCGAAATTTCAATGTCGATGACGTTATGTACGGCGCAAATTCACTAACGGAAGCGTTAACGATGCAAGAACAGCTCATAAGCATGTTGAAAAGGGGAGGCTTTCCATTACGTAAATGGGCAAGTAATTGCGAGGAGCTGCTGACGGCCGTTCCAGAGGAGGAGAGAGAAGTATCCAGTGGCGTCCTTCCAAGGATATCTTCACCTTTAAAATCTCAATCCCAGAAAACAAGAGCACCACAAAGCGAACGATCTTATCAGATCTAGCTCGCCTTTATGATCCAATGGGATGGTTAGCACCCTGCGTCATCGTTGGAAAAATAATGATGCAAGATATCTGGAAGCAACAACACCTATGGGATGCTGAGCTCCCACCAACAATTCTTTCTTCATGGCAAAAATTTAAATCGGAACTAAGTCTTTTAGCGACCATCGAAATTCCCCGCTGGATAAATCTTACCAACGAGTCAAATGTTGAAATTCATGGATTCTGCGATGCGTCTGAAAAGGCATACGCAGCAGCAATATATCTCCGAGTTACAACGGGTAATGATACACTCATACATCTCATTGCAGCAAAAACTAGGGTGGCCCCGCTCAAAAGTAAGTCATTAGCCCGCTTGGAACTATGTGGAGCCCTGTTGTTGGCAAATCTGTTGATGGTCACGGTGGACACGATGGAGCTTCATTCAGCAAAAAGGTTCTTGTGGTGTGATTCTCAAATCACATTGGCATGGATTCATAGAGCACCATACATTAGAACAACGTTCGTTGCCAACAGAGTGGCAGAAATTCAAGAACTCACCGATTTCAACTGGTGGAATTACGTGCCATCCAAGGAAAACCCCGAGGACCTTGCATCCAGAGGTGTCAGCGTGAGTGATCTGGTGCAGAATAGTCAATGGTGGTATGGACCCGCGTTCTTAAAATCATTTGACGCAACCCAAAATGTGTCCGTTGACATCACGCCTACCGATCTTGAAACTAAAAGGTCGAAGAGTTTAAAACAAAAAAGTAAGTTGATCGCATCTGAGTACCCAATAATAAATCTTTTTCAGCTCTGCGTTCACTTCACTACATTCAACTTGAATGAGCGTCTGTTCAACCGCTTTTCGTCTCTTAATCGATTGTATCGAGCTGTGGCATATTGGCGTCGATTCTTCACTAATTTGAAAATAAAAACAAAGAAATTGCAAAACCCGCTGGTTGGACCACTTTCAGTCGATGAGATAGCATCAGCTCAATGGCGTCTGATTGCCCTTGTTCAACAGGAGTATTTTTCTGAAGAAGTAGAAAAGTTAAGCAACAAGGAATGTATACCTCGAAGAAGCAAAATTTCAAGACTTTTACCAATTATGGATGAAAATGGTGTTTTACGAGTTGGAGGTCGATTGGAAAATGCGGAGTTACCCTATTCCCAGTGTAGAACTAAAGCAATCAACATCGCTAATAAATCTAATTCGTAGAAAAAAAAGTTTTTTTTTCGTATTTCTTGCAAGTTGCGTTTTCTCTCGGTTGTCCGTTTCTCAGCGCGCTCTCGAAGGTTTTTACTTCACGGTTTAACTTCAACCCTTTGTATCCTTGAGCTGAAAATTTGTTTGCTAATTGTCCTTGCGACAAAACATTGGTCCTTCGAGCCGGATATATTTACCGATAATATTACCTTCAACCAACACTCTAACGACGCTCATTGTCCACGATGCGCATTTAAGAACTCTTCATGGTGGTCAACAACTCATGATGGCTACACTTCGGTCAGAGTACTGGATTTTGCACTTGAAATCTGCTGTAAGACAGTGCATACACAAATGTTTAAAATGCTACAGGTTCAGTGCAACAGAGATGCAGCAACAGATGGGAAATCTGCCAGCTTTACGAGTGAACCAAGCCCGCCCGTTTCAAACGTCAGGAGTTGACTATGCTGGTCCTGTGCAACTGAAAGCGTGGAAAGGTCGGTGCAACAAGGTTACAAAAGCGTACATCGCGATTTTTGTCTGTTCTTGTACGAAGGCAGTTCACCTGGAGTTAGTCAGCGACTACACCACATCAGCATTCCTCGCAGCGTTTAAACGTTTCACCGCTCGCCGTGCAATTTGTACAAATCTTTACAGCGACTGCGGAACGAACTTCAAGGGAGCCGCCAATCTTATGGAAGCAGAAAGGTCGTTCATGCCAAAGCAATGGTCGGCCTATATTGCAAAAACACTCCAAACCAATGGAACCCAATGGCATTTCAACCCTCCTGCCGCTCCGCATTTCGGTGGGCTCTGGGAGGCGGGTGTGAAGTCCATGAAGCACCACCTGAAGAGAGTAATCGGACACTACTGTCTTACGTTCGAAGAATATGCAACCGTACTGGCGCAAGTCGAGGCTTGCATGAATTCTCGTCCACTTTGTCCTTTAACGGACGATCCTGATGATCTCTCGATCATAACACCAGGACATTTTCTAATAGGAGCAGCATTGAACACCGCACCGGAAAGGGACTTAACTGAAATGAAGGAGTCTCATTTGAAAAGATGGCAGCTGCTGCAGAAAATCCACCAAGATATTTGGAAAAAGTGGAAGTCTGAATACTTGGTCCGATTACAACGTCGTCCAAAATGGTTAACGCCAAACAACGATCTCAAGATAGGACAGCTAGTGCTCTTGCCTGAAGAACAAACGCCCCCCACTCTTTGACGTCTAGGCAGAATCACGCAAACACACCCAGGAGCAGACGGTAAAATTCCAGTCGTGACGGTTAGAACTGCAACATCTTCATTTCAACGACCAATAGCTAAACTAAGCCTTCTGCATATGCTGAAGTAGCCGAGTTCCCTCCAACACATACACACACATATAAATATAATCATTAATTCCTCTTAATCCAACAACATAATAGAACTCATCATTCCCACACAGCTTTTACCATATCTACACCTTTTTTCTTTTTATGCATACAACGGTCACACGTCATAAGTCCAGGATCTACCAGCTACAGCGAGACAATTACCCTGATGTCTTAGTTCTTTCCCGGTGGCCCGGCAGGATGTTGCACGCAACATGCATTCATCTGAGGAAATTGCACATCACGAAATGCATCACAAAAACGCCGACGGAAAATCAACAGACCCCAATCAGCTGTCGACCGACAGCATTTCATCAAAATTGGGAGACCAGAAAAGGGAGAAAGAAAATGATCTACATCGTGAGCGACAAGGGGTCAACGACCACATTTTGGCTACTCCCACGATGCGATGTTTTCGCGATATGCGAAATGTGCTGAAGACTTGATGTGTGTATGTATGCACTGAATGTCTAGCTGCTTCGCGACCGCCCTTTGGCTCCTCCCACGCTGCGACGTTTTTTTTTGTCACACATGCATGGAATTTTAGTGTGCCCGTATGCAGTGATGGTCCGGCTACTTCAAGGGAACCGGGAGGTGCAGGATGGCAAAATATGCAAAATCTATGCAACTGGACTAGCAATAGACCAAGGAAATAAACGGACCAGAGATTTCCTGAAGGCAATGACCCTGATGATTCCCAGTGTAGAACTAAAGCAATCAACATCGCTAATAAATCTAATTCGTAGAAAAAAAAGTTTTTTTTCGTATTTCTTGCAAGTTGCATTTTCTCTCGGTTGTCCGTTTCTCAGCGCGCTCTCGAAGGTTTTTACTTCACGGTTTTACTTCAACCCTTTGTTGGTCCGCCTCCGGCAAGCTTATCCTTGAGCTTAAAATTTGTTTGCTAATTGTCCTTGCGGCAAAACATGCCGCGTCGAAACTGGTGTCGGATATCCAGTGGAACAAGAGCCAGAAACAATGTACGGGCGCCTGCTTAATTGACCTGGAGAAGGCCTTCGACACCGTATGGTTAGTAGGACTTTACTATAAGCTCAATCGGCTAGGCAGTAGTAAGCCACTGCTGTACCTACTGTATAACATGCTTACCGGTAGACGGTTCGTAGTCAAGAATGGCAACGTGACCTCTGCAGGTATTTTTGAAATTAAAAATGGTCTCCAACAGGGTGCCGTTAATTCGCCGATCCTGTTCAACATTTTCTTGAGCGATCTAATAAATTCTCTTCCTCACGTAATTGCGTATTCCGACGACTTGATCGTGTACAGCCACCTCTGGACCGGCTAGATTATATTCTATATTTTAACAATTTTGCTCTAACCAGGGCCCGAGTTGCTTTTACTCTTACAAAGATACTGTTTTACAACAGCCAACTCGATGCGAGAGTGAAAGTAATCTGCTACATGGCCCTCATACGGCCAATGCTCACCAATGGCTGTCCCGTGTGGTTCAACGTGAGTGCAAGCTTGATGGAAAAGATTCGGGTGTTTGAGAGGGCTTGCCTTCGCTTTTACAGAACACCAGTCCCAGTACATAAAAATCTACTCCAATGAGGTGTTATACAACAGGGCGAACCTGATACGAGTGGACAATTTCCTAGTGAAGTTGATTCGAGGTCATACTGCGAGAGCGATGAACTCGGTTAATAACTTAATCTCCGGGGCTTACTAACCCAACCCCACAGTACCACAAAAGGGTACGTCACAGTGGCTTCGTCCCTACTTTTTTGACAAGCACGGCCTGATACAAGATAAGAACGCGGTACCGTTTCTGTTTCACATGTGCCAGGTCAACTGTGGATGGGCGACTCAACCACGACCGTTCCGTTGCACAACGAGCTGAGGAGGGCCTTCTCCGGTTCAGTACAGTGGTCTCGAGTCGGGATGTGCGAGATGTTGCGTTGCAAGACGTAAGTTCTGGTGACTGGGGAGCGAAGGAACTCCAGCGTCGAACCCTTTAGACTCGTGGTAGAACGGGTAGTGCGTCCCATTTATGGGGCGCAGTCGGTTACTTCTTGCAGCGGATTTGATCTAAGTCCATCAGCCGCAACCTATGGCCGTCTTGTCTTAGCTGTAGATATGTAGTATATAAAAAAAAAACAAAAAAAAATGACCAAAGTATACACAGGAGTACACAGTGTACTTATGTGTATACGCTCTGTACATAGGGTAAGTACTTATATATATATATATATGTGCGTTTGTTATTATACATGCATGTGTATATGTATGTATATATAATTAAGGTAGTTTCAAGTTATTTTAAGGTAGCATGTAAGTTAGAATATAAGTTTTACGAAAATTGTTCCGTTTTTAAGTTTTTGTTAAAAAAATGTTCTTAATATTAATTTGTACGATAAATGCATAGTTAAAAATATACTTAGTTTAAGTCGAAAGACATAGTTTAAGATTAAGTTTAGCTTAGAGTGCCCGCCGAGGGCCAGTAAGTTAGAAATAGAATTATACGTCCTACTAGTTTTAAGCATTTTTGTCTAGTATGTAAGCTCTTTATGAATTAAAAAATAAAAATGAATTAAAATGAATGAATGACGACTTTAAAGTTGAGAACTAACAAGTTTAGGATAAACAAAATAGGTTTGTTCCCGTAGTTTGTGCACCAAATTTTGATGACTGCCATTTTTTAAGGAGTGGGCGTAAGAGCCTCTTAGAGTGAAGCCATTTGGCTGAATAAATATAATAATAATAATATGATTGACGCTACAGTCCGTAGAGGACCAGGGCCTAGCTTTTCAGCAACCACTCGTGTTGTGCGTGCTCAAGTTCTCTCACGAGTGGAAGGGACCTAGAGTTGTATGCCGACTCCGAACGGCCAAGTTTAAGAAGCTTTTTCTAGACAGGATGTATTCTTTGAGCATTGTCAGTGACTCGAAAGAGGTGGGGGCGTGAAAATTATTTTTGGCACAGAGCAGGAATCGAACCTACGGTGTCGAGGTTGGGGTCGACGCACTTACCCACAACGCCGCGGGCCACCGCTTGTGAATATCAGACCTCAATCCATTCAAAATAACTTGGATTAAACGGTTTGAAAGGCAGTTTCTAATTCATGGAAGCAGAGATTCATCAACACCATAAGCACGCATTTTCGACAAAAGTGCTTCTTAACAGTTTCTACAACTTAACTTTAATTTTAAAATTCCAATTGCTACATAAACTTCTTTTACGCATGTTACAATACTATTTACTTTGCTAAATTTGACGAACTTAGTCATGGAATGTTTCCAGTTTGTGGGCCAGTCAATCATTTTAAGAACTTATTTGACACTATTAGGGGCAAAAATTATTTGGCCCCGTGAACAGCTGATCAAACTACCCTAAACGTGAAAGTATGCGTGAAATATTGCCTCAAAATAAAGAGGTATGCATGTTTTGTGGTGGGTCTTTGAATTTTGGCCTGAAAGTTGAATATCTCTCTTAGATCATTTATGCCACTGACTGAGCATCATACATGAACTAATATGCTTAAAGGAAATTACACTTTCTTTTGCGCGAAAAAAGGAAAACTGTTACAAACAACATTAAGAGAAGGAAAAAATTAATGAAACAAGTTATCACAATCGATATCCTACACGCGCAGTCATTTTGACGCGCTCGCCCAGCTCGCCCAGCGGATGTAATATGGGGGCCACCGAATGCACCCAGATGCATCGCTTGCATTTTAGGCTGGGCACGAACAATGAATCAATGAATGAATCAACCTTGATCGACCAGAGCGAGCTTAGGTTTTAAGTGAATGAATATTTACAGTCAGTTGTCAACGGAAGCCGATCGTGTCTCCCTTAACCTCGTAAGAAATATTACTCCGCCAACAAGTATTGAAAAGCTGTGGCAGCATTGCCAAAAAGCCATCAGAGATGCCGCCTCTGATGTCCTGTGTTTCAATCCGCCACGACAATACAACCCCTGGTTAGACAACGAGTGTCGGCAGGCGAATGCAGCCAAGCAAGAAGCATACAAAGCGGCACTGCAGAGAAGGACAAGAGCTGTACGGGAGCTTTACGAGGAGAAGAGGAGAGACCAACACCGGCTTCTCAGGAGGAAAAAGAAAAAGCATGAGAAGCGCGCGATCGGCAGAATAGAGGGATATTACTGCAGTAATGAGGTAAGGAAGTTTTATCAAATTGTAAAGTCAACCAGTCAGGGTTATAAAGTCCGAACCGAAGCCTGAGAATATCGTAGTAGAGTCACAGTCGATGCTGCTGACATGCAGAAACCATTTCTGGAGACTTTATAAGGGCGACGAAGAACCAAAAGAACGAACTATTCAACCTCAATGAAAGGAACGATGAACATCAACAAATCCGTCCATCCGACCCGGATGAAGTGATGATCAATAGAGACGAGCTATACAGAGGAATGTCTAGTTTTGGCATCCCTACCAAACTCGTCCGTTTGTGTAGGATGACGATGAAGAATGCACGCTGCTCCATCAAGGTCGGTAAAGACCTAACCGAGACATTTGATATAAAAAAGGATTCAGACAAGGCGGCGCAATGTCATGCGACTTTTTTAACATCGTTCTTAAAAGAATTGTTCAAAACTCAAACGTCAACACCAGAGGAACAATTTTCCAGAAGTCCGTCCAACTACTAGCATATGCCGACGATATTGACATTATCGGAAGAACGCAAGGTGATGTCAGTGGCACTTTTGTGTGTATTGCAACGGAGGCTGGGAAGATGTACTTAGCGGTATACGAGGGTATATGTTGTCAACGAGAAAGGACACCCAACACCGACGACTTGGTCAAAACGTCATAGCAGACAGATATACCCTCGTAGTCAAAAACTTTGTCTACCTAGGAACAGCTATCAATTCAGACAATGACACCAGCGCTGAAATCAAACGAAGAATATCTCTTGCCAATCGCTGCTTCTTTGGGCTACGAAACTAATTGGTAAACAAAGCCATCTCTCGAAGAACCAAGGTAACGCTTTATAAGAAATTAATCGTCCCAGTCCTGCTATATGGCGAGGATACATGAACTTTGTCAATATCGGATGAAGCTGCTCTTGGTTGCTTCGAGAGAAAAATTCTTCCTGCGATTTTTGGTCCAGTCTGCATAGATGGTGAATGGAAGAGGAGATATAATGACGAATTATACGGGCTGTTCGGCGACATCGACTTAGCCAGAAGAGTGAAGATTCAACGATTGAGATGGCTAGGTCATATAGAGCGGAAGGAAACCAATGCATCGGCCCAAAGAGTCTCGAATCCATCCCCGAGGGACGGCGCAGTAGAGGAAGACCGCGACTTAGGTGGCGCACTAAAATAGAAAAGGGTCTCAACCAACTATGCGTGCGAAGCTGGAGACAGCTAGCTAAAGTTCGAGCTGGCTGGAGCGAACCCCTATCAATGAATTCGCATTCAATGCAAGGATCTTGAAAGAACTCTCCGTCTGCCCAGCCATTAGGACTGGTGACGTTCTGGGTTCTGCAGGAGCGCCAGAATTTTGGCAACCTGCTGCTCTAACGAATCCATCCGCCTTTCAATGGAGGCTTTCCAATCAGGCGTTGGATCGTGTGCTCTTGGCACTGAGGTAGTTACCTTTGGTAGTTGCTGCTTTTCCGTCCTCCCCATGACGGACGCCATTTGGGCGTAAGTCACTCCAGGAGTGACGGGTATGGCTGCATAGAGTGGAATTTTCACTGAGGGCTGCTTCTGCAGAACCGCTTTTGTTTTCCGCTCCCGGAACTTAGGGCAACCTCGATAGTTGGCGGTGTGCCCAGCGTTCCCGCAGAGTGCGCACTTTAGCTGACTTTTGTCAGCTGCTCCCTCTTTCCCCAGCGGGCAATCCTCTGCCTGGTGGTTTTTGCTGCACTTCACGCATCGGTGCTGCATTTGGCAGTTCGGCGCGGCGTGTCCAAACATTTGGCAGCGAGCGCATTGAATAATGCCATCGCGTCTTCTTATGCTTTCCCATACGCAATCGTAATTGGCTAAGGTAGCAATATCATTTAGCCGATCTCGCTTGTTGCTGGGTGACAGCTGAACAGTGAAGAACGGTAATTTCCGTCCCTCTTTTTTTGCCTTGACTGTGGTGAAGGGCTTGACCCCAATGAACTCGAGACCATCGCACACTTGCTCTTTGAGCAGTTGGAATATCTCATCCGCTTCGAGCGGTGCTGCGATTTTTAGCAATATTGACTGGGCATTTTCTTCTTTTGGTGTGAAGGAAAAGAACTCCGTCTTCGATCGCTTTAGACAGGTTTGGACCACTTTGTACTGGTCTACTGTCTTGCAACTTATTGAATATTTTTCATAACCTTTATTTTTCCTCATTCTTAAATTACCGGTGGCTATGGCCGCTCTACATACCTGAGCAGTTTGGATTACATCCACCTCGTGCAAATTAATGGGTGGAACTTTTTCGTTTTTCTCTGGTTGTTGTTGCTGTTGAACTGCTGGCTGCTGCTGTTGTTGTAGAGCTGCTTTTTTTGCTGCTTCTGCCGCTGCTGTTGTTGCGCTGTCTTCTGTTGATGCTGTAGTGGCTGTTGTTGTTGGACTGCTTGTTGGTTCTGCTGCATTGGCTTTTTTGTGCGTGCTTCGGGTTGTTGTGAAGCTGGTGTTTGTTTTCTTACAGCTTGCTGTTGTTGTTGATGCATTTTCTTTTGAGGCTGACTGGAGCTGGTCAGTTGTTGTTGTTGTTGTTCCCCGAATGGTAGAAAACTTTCTTCTTTTTCTTTACTTCTCCTTGCGAGATTACTTGCTCTCAGCTTTTCAATCTCTCCATTTTTTGGCACGAAAACCACCGGTTTTTGTTTCTCACTGTCCTCTTCCAAGCGAGCGGACCGTAATGCAATTTTGCGGTTAGATAGAGAAAATGAAAAAAAAATGTATCGCTCAGACTGGGTATCGAACCCAGCCCTCGAAGGTCCACGGCTGTGAGCTTTACTCTCGCGACTACGCGCTTGTTGCGGATCCCGATATCGGTTTTGCTACTTCACTTCACTTTTACGTTCTGAATTGCTTTAATAAAGTCGAAACACGTGCGAACAAATCAGCGGTCTGTGAACGACGGGCCGGAGTAGGCCCTCCTCAGCACGTTGTGCAACGAAACGGTCGTAGTTGAGTCGCCCATCCACAGTTGACCTGGCTATGTGAAACAGAAACGGTACCGCATTCTTGTCTTGTATAAGGCCGTGTTTATCAAAATGGAGAAATGCTCATGGAAGGACGAAGCCGCTGTGACGTAACATTTCGTAGCCCCGGAAATCATGTTATTGACCAAGTTCATCGCTCTCGCAGTGTGACCTCGAATCAACTTCACTAGGAAATTGTCCACTCGTATCAGGTTCGCCCTGTTGTATAACACCTCATTGGAGTAGATTTTTATGTACTGGGGCTCTGGTGTTCTGTGGAGGCGAAGGCAAGCCCTAAGACAAGCCCTCTCAAACACCCGAATCTTTTCCATCAAGCTTGCACTCACGTTGAACCACACGGGACAGCCATAGGTGAGCATTGGCCGTATGAGGGCCATGTAGCAGATTACTTTCACTCTCGCATCGAGTTGGCTGTTGTAAAACAGTCTCTTTGTAAGAGCAAAAGCGCCTCGGGCCCTGGTTAGAGCAAAATTATTAAAATATAGAATATAATCTAGCCGGTCCAGAGGTGGCTGTACACGATCAAGTCGTCGGAATACGCAATTACGTGAGGAAGAGAACTTATTAGATCGCTCAAGAAAATGTTGAAGAGGACCGGCGAATTAACGGCACCCTGCTGGAGACCATTCTTAACTTCAAAAATACCTGTAGAGGTCATGTTGCCATTCTTGGCTACGAACCGTCTACCGGTAAGCATGTTATACAGTAGGTACAGCAGTGGCTTACTACTGCCTAGCCGATTGAGCTTATAGTAAAGTCCTTCTAACCATACGGTGTCGAAGGCCTTCTCCAGGTCAATTAAGCAGGCGCCCGTACATTGTTTCTGGCTCTTGTTTCATTGGATATCCGACAACAGTTTCGACGCGGCATGAATAGTATCATGCCCCGCTCTGAAACCGAATTGGTTATCCGGAATTATATGTCTGTCCTCTGTCCAGTTGACCAGAGCTGTATTAATCACCTTCTCGAGTACCATGCTGATGTTCGGAAGGAGACTAATTGACCTGGGGATGCACGGATTCGAGGAATCTTTTCCTCGCTTGGATATGGGTTGTACAAGAGAAGTTTTCCGATGCTCCGGATAATGTGAATTATTCAGAGCATTGTTAAAAAGGATTGTGTGACTCTTCCAACTGACTTTTTCTTCTTTAATGATGAACGGGGGATGAACCACTTTTTTTATAATTTGTGCGTGCTCAAGTGCTCAATAGCGTTAATTGCCCGGTCAAGACACAGCATGGGCCGAAGGTAAAGAGGGAGAGAGGGAGCGGAGGTACCTGTGCACATTGGTCTTTAATATGTGCGGATTATAGTCTATGGGAAATATTGAGATGGGAAGAGCATTTCATATACGTGTGGTGCGGCTAAAAAACGAGTCTCTGAATTTCACTGTGCGTCCGAAAGTAGGCTTAAGGGTAAACTGATGTGCATTCCTGGCGAGACGTGTATTGCGGGTGAATTCAAGGAGAGGAGGAATGCAGTTGTTCGTGCGTGTATACCATGGTATCGTACTGTCCATAGTTCGTTTTGTTATCTCGTCCAATTGAATTAGATGCATGTCAATCTCTTCGTTTGACATGTTTCTATTCGACGGAATGTGGAGCGCATTCGAAGAGAGTGCTCAAGTCATTTGTCTGGAGAAGCGTGACCAACGCGCTTTACTGTAATTGGTATGTAATAGGTATGCGTTTGAACAAACTCTTTTGAATTCGGCACTAAGTCTGCTGGTTACTGAGATACACGAAAGTGTTCAAACGGTTTGCGGCTTATGCGTTTGTGTCAGTCAGCTGCAGTCGTGCGTCAAACAGCAGGAGATCTAAGAACGATCCGCTCCTGGGGTAGGACGCGATCTCTTTTGCTTTCAGATCGAGTCTATACTCGACACTGTGCAAGCAAAACCAGCTATAAAGCAGGTCCACTCTGGGGTTGGAAACTGTATTCCCCCAATGTCCATGATGGGCATTTAAGTCCCCGGCCAAAATGAAAGCGTTCTCCTCCGAGTCCAGACTTAAGCAACGGAAGAGTGCATCGAGCTCTGATATAGTAGTTCTGTAACTGAAGAAGTCGGAGGAGTAGTCCGACACCTCAAATAGCTTCCTCTCGCTACGGAGAGAAATGCAAACGATGCAGGACACCTGAAACCGACGCACTTCAGTACTATACACTACTTTGTGTTTAATATTATTTTTAGTAAAGATCGCAACACCGCCTCCACCATTGGAGTTGGGCCGGTCTCTCTAATAATATTATACTTGTGCTCTAATATGAATCTCTGGGTTAGCTTAGTTTCGCTAATCAGACATAGCTCTGGGCTTTGATCGTCCAACAACCGATACAGCTCATTCTTTCGTGGGACCCCTATCAATGAATGTACATTCAATGCAAGGATCTTAAAATTACTCTCCGTCTGTGCAGCCATCAGGACTGGTGACTTGCTGCGTTCTGCAGGAACACCAGAATTTTGGCAACCTACTCCTCTAACCGATCCATACGCCTTTCGATGGAAGATTTCCAGTCGGGCTTTGGGTCTTGTGCTTTTAGCACTGAGGGTTGCGGTACCTTAGGTGCTTGCTGCCTTTCCGTCCTCCCCATGACGGACGCCATTTGGGCGAAAGTCACTTCGGGTGTGACTGCCCCGAGTGGATATTTCACTGCGGGCTGCTTCTGCAGAGCCGTTTTTGCTTTCTGCTCCGCTTAGGGCGACCGCGATAGTTGGCGGTGTGCCCCGCGTTTCCGCAGAGAACACATTTGAGCAGATAATTTTAACGTCGTTTTTAATGCAATATTCCAGTCCCATAATAAGAACATAATTGAATGCATTTTGCGAACATACACATGTCTCTTAGTATCCCTCATTTTTGTGGTGAATATTTGGTGCTCAAATTACTGGCAAAGCCGGAAATGTTGGATAATCCACTTCATTAGCTGTTCGCATACACTAATACATATTCGCTTTCACGTCGTCCGCTGGGCTCGAGCTTTTCACGTAATTACAAACACTTTATGTGAAGCAGATGTGAAATTTTATAAAAAATGCCGTCAGATCTGAGAGACAAGGTTAAGTTAGGCTAGGTTATGGTGGCTGACTGCTAAGGACAGTCACACTTAGGCCAGAGTAGGCCCATTGTGATACCACGCGGATAGACTTCTCCTTACACTGGAACCAATTGGTGCTTCTAGTGAAGCGATTTAGCTGGTCTATGTTGGCGCTGTTTAGCTCATTGCGTAGGAACACACGACTAGCCAGAGCACTACAGGAGCAGAGTAGGTGATGAGTGTGTTTTTCCTCCTCTTCATCCATGCAGCTTCTGCAAAAATCATTATATGGGGCACCCATCCTGCGAGCATGAGTGCCAATTGCACAGTGCCCGGTTATGATTCCTATGAGAGTCCTTAATGTGTGCTTATTGACTCACTTGTTTGTTGATACTCACTAGACTGAGTGGCCGTTTTTGGCAAAGTGATGGCCAGATTTCTTATGTTTTAAGGTAGGTGTTGCCTTATAGCCATTTGTCATTAGAGGTTTTAATTGTGTGAGTCTTAAGAAGATGGTAGGGTGTAGCGATCGGCATGGAAGGTGGTATCCCTGGTATGGTATGTTCCACAGGCACCCACATGAGGTGAATGTTAAAGTGCTCAGCCATCTCGTTACGAGACAGCCTGCAATTAAGGGATGTTATCGACATAAACATGACATTGTCCACGGATTTTATAGCGGCGTGACTGTCGGAACAGATGGTGATATCCC
This sequence comes from Eristalis arbustorum, assembly GCA_916610145.1. Lineage (NCBI taxonomy): Eukaryota > Metazoa > Arthropoda > Insecta > Diptera > Syrphidae > Eristalis > Eristalis arbustorum. The sequence goes on along the minus strand of OU744319.1, from coordinate 51,130,983 downwards.
GTTTGGATATCACACTGTTTTTGAGCCATGACAACGCCTCTTCAACAGCTGTGTTTTCTGCCTGAAAAACGCTACAGTGATCAGGGAGATAGCAATGTTGAGATCTCGGGAATTGCCACCCGCACGCACCTCTTCGTTTGTCTTCGATCCATCTGTGAAAATTGGCAGAGGATCTTCCAACGTTTGTCTGTCAGACATCCAGTCCGATCTGGAAGGAATGCTGATTAAGAATTTCTCCTCGAAGATAGCCTGGAGTATTAGGAGGTCAGTGTCGCTAGGAAGGAAATTGAATTCCTTGAGTATGGTCGAGTGGCCGATGATGAGTTCGGACCACAGTCGGAGTGTTTAGAGACATTTTGTGCAGATGAGAGTCTGTGTACTCGAATAGCTTGCCTAATATATTGGTCTATGAGTTTCCCCAAAGTTTTCACTAGAAATAAGGAGAGACTGATAAGTCTGAGGTTTTTCGGTTTGGGAATAAACACTACTTTGACCCTTTTCCAGGAGCTGGGAACATGACCTAGACTCATACAGCCTTTGAAGATATTGAGAATCAAGGCCGTTGCTCTTTGAGGCTCCGCAGGTGTGATGCCGTCAGGTCCTGCTGACTTAAAGGGTTTAAAGCTTGTCAGTACCCACATAACAGTAGTGTGACTGTTTTTGGAAGAGATACGTCTTCCTTATTGGCTCTAGTTGAGAAGTTGCCCGGAAGGTGCGTATCGACAAGGAGACTGAGGGTTTCCTCACTAGATCAGGTCCAGGTTCCGTCAGGTTTTTGTAGGAAGCTAGGTGACTTTAGGGATAATGCTAGAACCTTTCTCAGCCCTTAAGCTTTGGAGACTTCTTCGATCTTATCACAAAGAAAAAGTCTCCAAGAAATTCGTAAGGCTTTTCTCAGTTCTATTTTTAACGTAGCGAAATGTTCCTTATAGGAGTCCCAGTCTTTAGCATCACGAGATCCCTTCGCCTTTTTAGAGAGCTGTCAGACGTATCAGACGATGACGCTAACAGAAGAGAGTCTTCTTGACTATTGTGCTGGGTGCTGCTTAGCACTAGGTCAGAGAGGCCGATATAGTCAGCTTCCTGACCATGGCTACCTTGGATGGGGGTCAACGCTTGCATGCCAGACCCCTCGATCACTGCGGATCTTTTTACTCCCTTTAAGTCATGCAGCTTTGCAACCCTCCAGTTGTGTGTTGGATGTATTTCAGCGGGATCTGAGGGGCTCCGGAGAAGGTAAGTGCGGGTCCTTGGTCTTCTGGGGATCTGATCCATCGTTACAACCTCGACCCGCGAACCATTCCACACCGCCCCCAGTCTCCTTATGGCTATTTTAAACAAATCAGCCGATCTCTGGCAAATGCAGTCTCACGAGCTTTATGTGAGCATGGTGTCATCTTCTGTAACGCCCTACAGGTGCAAGGATATAGCTGATTGCCGACTCCGCGTTTTTCCAATTCAATGGAGACATTTACTTAGTCTTCGCAACGCGTCAAGGTGTGCAACCACGCGAAGGAGGCTAGTAAAAATCGCAGTATATATATCTATAATATAAAAATATTGAGAAAATAATCAGATTTTCCATGAAAAATGTAGGTAAAAGAGGAGAAAAAGTTATATGAAAAGAAGAAACTAGTAAAAATCACAGGAAAAAGTTGGACTAGAAAAAAGCTCAGATTTACTACTAGATGTATGTGCACAAATTTTAACGATGTGTATACAAAATATATATATATTTATTATAGTGACCTAAACGCAAACTTTTTAAGTAATAAATTGTAAATATTTCAAGAACTGAAAGTGTTTCGGAAAAACTGCTTACATTTATTGCAAGACGATATTCTTATGAATGTCGTGTCAAAAAATCAAATCATAGCGGTTGGTTTTCATGCAATATGCTGCCAAAACCTTATATGCGATTTCCGAAAAACATTGAAATGGCGCACAACGGAACCCAATTTTAGGGTGACGATATTTCCTTTTCCGTGGTATTTTATCGGTTCAGTGTTCGGCATGTTAAGCAAATGGGTAACTTGGCCGACTATTCCATGTGAAACGATAGCACCAAGTCCAATATCATTCGCACCCTTGGTTACTATGAAGTCTTTCTTGAAATCTGGATAGGACTCCCGATATCTATTGCTTTATTTTTATGGACCAGAATGCTTCGTCGCAAAATGCAAATGGTTAATCGTTTTGCTATTGTAAAGAAATGCTCTCGTTCTATTCCCTTCACAGATTTAGTTATGGGGAATGATTTTACAGTTTTAATTTTCTCGGGATTTAACGTGAATCTTTGTGCTGAAATGATGTCTCCCAAATACATCACCCCTTTCATTAAGAAGCTCTACTTTTTGGGCTGAAGTTTCAAATTGTTTTGGTGTATCGGATTAAAGGCTCAAATCAGTTTGGGGTTGTGATCTTTTAAATCAAAACTGTCGTCGACATACACGAAAGAGTCGAATAATTTTTGACCCGTCAGTATGCACTATGTTCATCAGGCTTTGAAACATACAATGCGATTGAACTCGTAATGTCCATAAGAGGCAATGAATGCCGTTTTGTAACTGTCTTCCTCGTTCATACGGAATGGATGAAATCCGTTTCCCAAGTCGTGGGTACTAAAATTCTTTGTCCTTGTTGCTTCCTTGTCCTGTTTCTTGGGAACCAGAAGCAAAGCCGAGTTCCGCGGGCTAGCGCTAGGCTGGATAACTCCTTCCTGTAACATTTCATTGACCTATCTGTGGATTTCGATATATATACAGTGGCTTTTATTAATATTCGGTTATTTACTATCCGCATTTCTTTTTGCGGTTAAAATCATTGATCCCATGCTCAGATTCTTATGATTGTTTGAAAATATCATTCCTGCACCATTATTTGGTAATAGTCCGTAAAAACCATCTTCAAGTGCCAAACAAGAAAAAAAAATGAGACGCAAAGGAACAAAGGAACAACAGCACAAAAAATGTGAAAAAATTGCGGTTGAGTAGAGGAAGCCAAAACGCCCGTCCTACAAATTAAATCAGCTGTTGGTTGAATGTGGAAGGCATTTTATTGAGTCTACTGTTCGCCGAACAATTAAATCAGAAGATTTAAGTCGAGTGGGTAAAAAATAGCCCTTCGTAAATCATGAGCAACTGCAACACTCGTCCTATAAAAGAAGCCGTCATTTTGTAGTTCTTAATTTTTCTTGCCATCAGACCTGAAAAGGTTGAACTTCTTCTCATCTGCAAAAAATACATCATCCACACTGGATTTTTTTCTCTACAAACATTTGATCTTACCGAAAAACTGCATGCACTGTCCATACTTTTAAAACTACTTTTAAGAAAAAACTCATGTACAACGTAAAGAAAAAAATCGTATTTATTGAACAATAAAATCAATTACTTTCACAAATTTTCAAAAGATTTTTATCTGGTGGTGCAGATTTACATATTTCTCCCACGAGATTTTTCAAAATTTCTGCCTGTTTTCCTTGCGATCCATCTATGGTGATTGTTGGGATAAATGAAACAGATGGCCTTAATGCGCGAGTAGCTTCACCATTTATTTTAAGTAATTCGCCTCCGTATTTTGTATCATGACATTTTTGTATGAAATCCACCTCTTCCAATTTACTTTCGCGAGCACACTTGAGTTCATCAAATCAAAAATAAGAACATAGAATGATATATGATATAAAGATATATATAAAATAAAGAAACAAGTCGCTGTCATTATTTACCCTATGCAAAGCTTCTTTTGGAAGGCGATTGTCCTTAATCATGCACGATACAGTATCAAGCCGTTTTTGTGGATCTGTGACAATATCTACAACACATGCATGGTAAATGTTGGCTTGGCACTCTAGTGGACCGTGTTGACAATCAAACTGAAGTGTTCCATCTGAACCAAGAGTAGTCTAGACTTTTTGTTAACAAATAACGGTAAACTTAAATTGGATTATTTATATTATAATTATAAATATAGTTGTTATAAATCAAGTAAGTATATGAGCAAAAGCTAACATACAAAGAACTCCACACACCTCATAAATAAATCTTGAATGTTTTAAAACACGAAGGATAGATAAACGTCTGGTAAGTAATACTGTGTTCTGACAGTTCAGAGCAGAAATAAGATAGCAAAGAGATATCCATCTTTTGCCTCTCTTGTCCCTTGATTCCATCTAAATGCGTTTCTTATAAGCTTTTCGCGCCGTGTCTGTAAATACGTGTGAGCTCTTGATATTTTTCAAATTTTGTGTGTTAAGTATTCAACACAAGAGGAGAAAGCGTATGTTTACGCTGTAAATTAATTGAGCTCCTGTTTATGGGAGTTTCTGTCTACAGCATTAGGGTGATATTAATGAAGAAACAGATAAATATATGTTTTTTTGCTTAAATATGAATAATATCTTTAATATCTTTTGCCCGACACTTATTTTCAGGTATATACCGGTATGAAGTGAGCGTCAAGATACAAATGTCTCGATAGAGGACATTTGTTGTGAACGAGCCCTTATTTTTTGTTTGCTATAACATCTGTGAAAAATATTTAGTATACATCAAGTCATTGAACAGACAAAATCATATTTTTTCATCGTGTTAAAAATGTCGAATTTTGTACCAGAAAGTGATGATTTGCGGAAAGCCTTAATTTTTTGTTTTCATTTGAAGAAAAGTGCTGCAGAGTCGCATCGAATGCTTGTCGAGGCATATGGTGATCATGCTCTATCAGAAGTAACATGCAAAAGATAATTTCAACGGATCAGAAATAACGATTTTGATGTGAGAAATGGAGAACGTGAGAGACCACCAAAAAAGTTTGAAGACACCGAATTACAAACGATATTAGATAAAGAGGTGGTGGCCCGTGGCGTTGTGGGTATGTGCGTCGACCCCAACCTCGATGTCGTAGGTTCGATTCTTGCTCTGAGCGACAAAAATAATGTTCACGACCCCACCTTTTTCGAGTCACTGGCAAGGCTCAAAGAGTATTTTCTGTCTAGAAAAACCTTCTCAAACTTTGCCGTTCGGAGTCGGCGTAAAACTGTAGGTCCCTTCCACTCGGGAGAGAACAATAGCACGCACAACACGAGTGGTTGCTGAGAAGATAGGCCCTGGCCACTTACGGGGTGTAGCGCCACCCATATTATTATATTATATTATTATTATTAGATAGAGATGATACTTTGAGTCAAAAGCGAATGGCAGCAATGTTAAATGTTGCACAACAAACAATTTCTGATCGTTTAAAAGCTATGGGAAAGATCCAAAAAAATACTTGTGAAATTTTGCTTCAAAGACACGTAAGAAAATGGGTTTTGCATCGGATTGTTACTGGCGATGAAAAATGGATTTATTTTAAGAATCCTAAACGGAAAAAAATCATGGGTTAATCCGGGACTGCAAAACCTGATCGATTCGGCAAGAAGACAATGCTCTGTATTTGGTGGAACCAGAAAGGTGTGGTGTACCACGAGCTCCTAAAACCTGGTGAAACCGTTAATACTGATCGCTACCGACAGCAAATGATCAAATTGAACCATGCATTGATACCCCACAAAGCAAAATCGGTTCAGGATGCAATCAAAAGACTTGGCTGGGAGCAGCTACCCCACCCGCCGCATTCACCAGACCAGGCATTTGTTTCATCGATGGGACACGCATTGGCTGAGCAGCACTTCGATTCTTACGAAGTCGAAAATTGGGTGTATGATTGGTTTGCTCTAAAAGATCAACAATTTTACTGGCGTGATATTCCCAAATGGCCAGAAGGGTGGTCAAAATGTGTAAAAAACAATGGCCAATACTTGGAATAAAATGTTTTTACTTTCCCATTAATACTTTGGAACTTTGAAACTTTTGCATTAAACAAAAAAATACGCAGTTTCTTTGCTGGTTTTCCTTTTTTACAGATATTTGAAGGAAGTTACTTCCAAATTTTGACAACTATTTTCCTGACTTAGTTTTAGTTTCAATATCTGGAAATTTCCTTTAACAATTAAGAAATTTTAATTTTTAATTCTTTACCTTTTTTCGAATTTATAAATGAATGCTCTCAAAGTGACTTTATTTCTCACGGTTGACATAGAAATAGCCTATATATTACATTAATGGATTAAATTGATGCAAACTATTCCTGTAAATAATACGTAGCTTTACATTTTTATTCATCCAATCCTACCATTAAAGTCATGAACCAATTGAACACTCATTTGAACTCATTGAATTGAACACACAGGGGTAAATTGACGAATTTGCAAAAAGTATAAGTGAAATACATTGAAATACATCTCTTTTGTGGACTAGGGGCGAATTTAGACAATTTTTTGTGGGGATATGTTAAAGCTCATGTCAATACAGACAAGCCCGCTTCAATTGACGCATTGGAAGACAACATTGAGCATTTATTCATGAGATGCCGGCCGAAATGTTGGAAAGAGTATGACAAAATTGGACTAAGCGGATGGACCATTTGAGGCGCAGTCAAGGTCAACATTTCTTCTCTTCAAACATTTCAGTTACATGGACCGACAGCTGATCAAACTACCCCAAATGTGAAAGTATGAGTGAAATATTGCCTCCAAATAAAGAAGTATGCGTGTTTTTGACAATCTATGTGATATCAAGAACTAAAATGCTTCAATTAATAATTTCTGTTGGGACATAATTTCAAATTAAATTGTAAAATAAGAAGTGTTTAAGTAATGGATAAATATGTAATGCTAAAACGACAATACGATATAATTCAAGTGAATTTTCTTATATTCTATTAATGTGTATACTTCATAAGGCCAAAGAAAAGACATACATATGTGTGTGCATTTTCAAACTTTATATTTCGTTGTCATGACATTGGTATGAAGTGTTAATAATTATTTACAAACTGAATTTAAAGACCAAATCCTAGTACACGCATTTTGTTTCAACCATTATAGAATATTTCGACAACAAAATATTTGAATTCAAATGTAACGTATCAATAATCAATGGATTCCAATATTCTTCCAGTGGTATGGACATACCTTCTGAACACAATCAGTTATTGAACGTCATCCTCCTTTTGGTGGTGGAGACTAATGGTTTGAAATAACGCTCAAATAAAGTCGTTTCTTTTCAAATAAATACTCTCTGTTCAAATCGGCTTTCATATATTCAAAGACACTAAAAAAACAACAAGCTGTTCAAAAGAGGTTCTTGGTAAGAGACAAGTGAGTTGGATATCTAATAGTTGATTTATGATACTGACAGACGAACGGGAGAGTAAATAACCCGCGCATCGCATGTTCATTCCTGTTTTTTTTTTCAATCCTAATGCAGAACAGTTGGTTATATAAAACGAAATTCGCATTGAAAGGTCACAAAGAAATTTTGAATATTAAAGAGTATGAACTAGCATGTTCGAACTTATATTAATATAGAAATAGGTGATAACAATGATTGTAAAATGAATTTAGACACATGCGATAAGCATAGACCAAAATTGTGTGCATTATTTAATGAATGTTATCTGAAACGCAGTTGTGCGAAGATTTCCGAATTGACTTGCGACATGAAAAACACTTAGTGACGAAAGATCTTTCCATTGCCCTCCTATAAGATTGTCATACTTTGAGAAAAACCTAGTACAAATAATATTAGACCAACTATTAGAAAAGGCCATGCAGATCGATGTATTCGTCTCCTATTGTCCTTGAAAAAAGGAAGAATAACACTGAAATAAGGTCAAGTGTAGATTTCCATAAAATAAAGTTACATGAAAGATAACTATCCAATTCCAATAATTGAATATTTGTTAGACGGTTGCGCGAATAAAACTATTTTCACACTATTAGATCTGAAAAGTCCATTTCATCACATACACGTAGAATCCATCAAATAAACTTCCTTCCTGACATCTTTGGGGTAACTTCAGTGTCTTAAAATGCCATTCGGTCTGAAGAGCGCGCCATGCGAGTATCTTTTCCCGGTGCCGAAAAGTGTAAAAGCGGTCCATAGTTTCTTGGGACTGCTCCTATATTAGGAGGTTTGTGAACGGATTTTCAATCTAAGCTCAACCCATATAAAAGTTAATAAAGAAATATTCTGTATTCAGATTTGGTGAAGAAGAGCTTCGTTGGTTTAAGGACTTAAGGAAGAGATTGGAGGCACCCATTTTGGCATCATATGATCCAGGAGACGAGACTGAGCTCCAATTTGATGCCAGTTCTTTGGATTTTGGGACTATTTTAATGTAAAGAAAAAAAGGACCCAATCCTCTACTTCTACAAAAGAACAACTGAACATGAAGCCAAGTACTACAGCTTCAAACTTGAAACCTTAGTGATAATTAGAGCGCTAAAAAGGTTTAAGGTATATGTGCATGGAATAAAATTTGAGATTGTAACTGACTACAATTCACTCACTTTGACATTAAACAAAAAAGGAAATTAATCACTGAATCTCACGGTGGGCGTTAGAGCTGAAAATGGGTCATTTAGGTAGAGGCAAGGTTGTAAGGGTAATAATGAAACATATTGGTTCCCAAATATGAAGCAGAGGTAATGAATCATATTACTTGAGACAGTTGTCTCAAATGTATTGCATTTACACCCAATTTGGGACGACATGAAGGACTAATGCACAATATTCCAAAGGGGAGTAGTCCTTTCGAAATAATTCATGTGGCTCACTTCGGACCGATTAAACTTAAAAATGAAAGAAGAAGTATTTATTCTAATAAAAATTGATTCGTTTATCAAATAGATTAAGTTATATGCCACTAAGTCTACTGGCACTGGTGAAGTTTTGAGTAGCCTACGTTATTCCATAGCTCACTATAGCGTCCCAAGCAAATGCTTTCACTTCTAACAATTTTAAATGCTATCTAGAAGTATGTAACGTGCGTCACATTAAGATCGAAACATTTTGTTTGTTTTTATCTTTAGCGGTTTACCTAAAATAGAGTTTGAAATAATCAATGTTGTTGACGCAAGTACCGGAGGTACCCCTTGTGAGTTACTATTTGGAGTTAGACAAAGAGGTATAGTGGTCGATCATTTGAATAAAAATGATAAATTAGGAATAGAGAGGAATTTGAAAAAGATCATACTTGAGACAGCGAACACGATTCTTACTAAATGGAAACGAAATAAAGAACTTAAAGAACTCGCGACCCTGATTTCCTGACGTAAAGAGAGAAGAGCATGCTCCACAGAGCAAATGCGACAATGATAACAAACCCGGGTGCCTCAAAGAGAGGTCGCCTTGATGAATTGCTGTCTCCACGTACTAAGGCTAAAAGACAGAAACCTGATCACCTACCTACACAACTCAAATGGTGAAGTAAGGAGGAAAAGAAACTGCATTATAGCTAGAAAAAAACTTAAACTGTTTCTTCTACCTAATTTCAGCGATGAAGATTAAACAGCGGTAATACAAGAGCGGAAAAAGAAATACTCGCTAGTATTGGCATCAATATATATGCCTGATGATGCTGTAACCTACTTTTACCTACCCACATAACCAGGAATGAAGAGGAAGTGGGATCTCGTCTTAGGCTGTGACTCTAACTCATACCACACACTCTGAGGTAGTTCAGACTCGAATTATTACCTCTTTTTAATTTTATGCATCAAAGAAATTGGTAACGAGTCCCCACATTTATTACCAAATTACGCAGCATGTCCTTGACGTCAATGGTAATAATATAGGCATCGCTACTGTTATCTATGCTAAATCAGCAAATTTTCCCAGACGATAACTGAGCTCTCATACACCTGTCCAACGATAGGGAAAAAATGCAACACAAGCAATAAAATGATAAATATTAGTGCCCAAGAGGATCATGGTGGAATATTATTAGTCAACTACAATTGTACATTTCGGTTTCGCCTAATGAAGGTTGTCATTAATATATATATATACGTTATAAAGAATTACTGTGTTTTCATTTAATCATTCGTTAAAAAAATACCAGCAAATCATATTAGTGGAAATATTTGTTTCTTTCAATTGTTTTTGTTCGTCCATATCCATTGACCATATTAGTGAAAGAGTTTGTTCTGGTTACATCATCTGTACATCTGTAAACTTGAAAGTTCATTTCCCAGTTTATGTCCAACGGAAATACCGGGAGGAAGAACCCCCTCACTTCGACTGGCCTGATGACAACCAAACCCCACTACGATCAAATTTATACAGTACCTCACAAAATTGAACGTACGCCTTTTGCATGAATGTAATATCACCTTTTTCGATGCAAAGAAATGTTTTTAAATTTAATTTAGATATGCAATTCGATTTATCCACATTCTTTATTATTATATGAAATAAAATCCAAAATTTTAAAGCATTATCCTTCCAAAAACAACAATAGAACAAAAAAATCACCCCTTTCACTCACACAAAATTGAGCGTACGCAAGTAAAAATACTTGGGAAACACATGAATCTTATGAAAAAAAAAACAATGTTTGCAAATTGTGTTTATTAATCATTTGTGGTGCTACTTTTGTGTTAAGAAGTACTTGAAAGCATTTTCTTTCTGGCATGGAGAAAAAAAGGACAGAAACTGATATTTCAACACGAAAGCTTGTCATTAAGCTATTTTGTGAAGGAGAATCTTTACGAAAGATTGGTAGGACAGTAGGGCGAACTCATTCGACTCTACAGAAAATTATAACAAAGTATCGAACCGAAGGTACACTTACAAATGCTCCTGGAAGGGTGGGAAACAAATTTTATCGAAGCAAGACGAAGGTTTAATTGTTCGTAAAGTTAAATGTAGCCCAAAAATTAGTATATCAAAGCTAGCGTCATAAGTTTCGATCGTCGCGTGTTACGGAGAAAAAATTTAAATGGAAGAGTTGCTCTTAAGAAACCTTTTATTTCAGCTGCCAACAAGATGAGATTAAAGTTTGCGCAAAAATATTTAAGCTGATGAGACAAAAATTAACTTATATGGCTCAGAACGTACGCAAATTGTATGGCGTGAGCCTAATACGGCACTGAAAACAATATATATATGTCCAACAGTAAAACATGGAGGAGGATGTATTATTATGTAAGCTTCAATAGCAGCTAGTAGTGCTGCAATTTTGAATTTATTGACACAACTATGGACAAAATTGTGTCCACGGATTTTTGGTTCCAACAGCGCAATGATTCGAAGCATACCTCACATGTAGTTAGGGAGTGGTTACTCTATCGTGCTCCAAATAGCTCAGAACTCCTTCACAATCACCGGGTTTGTATCCTATTAAGCATATAAAATTGAGATTTATTAAAAGAATTCGCATTATTTATTCGAAAAAATTCGTTTTTAGCTAAAAAATAGAACTGAGGAGGGATGGAACAGTAATACCCATTCTTTTACAAAGAAATTGGTAAATTCTATAACATGACGCTTGCAGGCGATTATAGACGGTAAAAGTAGTACAAAATATTAACAAAATTAAAAAAATATATGAATCTGTAATTTTGAACTCCGTTTTTGAGTTTTTAAACTATTTTTTAATATGAACGCTTAATTTTGTGTGATTAAATGTAGTTCATTTTGTTTGTTTTTTTTCTTCTATTATTACTGTGAAATATGTACTATGAAATATACATAATATATATATATATATATATATATATATATATATATATATATATATAATAATCTAAACTGCATTTAAATTTTTATTTTTAAAATAGTCCTTCCCATTGAAAGAGAATGATTGTTCGCTTAATTTTGTGAGGTACTGTATATTTTGTTGTGTTGCTCTTAAACGAGCCATAACATAATTTTTGGTGGCAATCGAGGGCAACGTAGGAAATCATCAATTTACCCAACATTTAGTGAACGGTAGCTAAAGTTTCCAGTATATCGCTATAGTAAAGCTACTATTGCAAGTTTACCAAGTGATAGGACAAGTAGTTAACCAGGTGGTAGCCAAGTAAATTAAGTGATAGTGAATACGAAGCTAGGGAATCAAATTAGCACAATGTCCAAAATTCGAATCGAAGACTGAGATTCGTGGTAATAATAACACAATTTTAATGAAAAAGGACATTTCCGACTGGGAATCTCTCAAAAAAGAGCTGACGGAATGGTCCACGAGCAACCGTACAGCTTAGAACCGTAAATAGTTTCTGGAGTCATCATTTGGATATAGTGGTCAACTATGATATTAAAAGAATATTAAAAGATTAACAATAGATGGTAAGTAAGTATCTCTTACTAAAGCGAACTGTGTCTAATAGTATTGAGGGTAGATATGAGGTTTTCCGAACGGTTTAAATCGACAATGCACAAAATACGTTTGAGGGCTAATTCGGAACCTGTGAATTAGAGTTACACATATCCGAAGATGCACGAGGAAGAAGTCCGTACACAAATAGACGAATTAATGAAAGATGGCATAATCAGAAACAATAAGTCTCCTTGGAGTTTCCCACTTAAGATTGTGCCAAAAAAATCTGACGTAAGTAGAAAGAAGAAATGGAGGATGGTGATAGATTATCGCAAACTCAATTAGTTGACTACCGCCGATAACTATCCCTTCGCAAACATTACAGAAATCCTTGATCAGCTTGGAAAAGGTAAGAATTTCTGCACTTTAGACTTACAATCGGGATTCCATCAGATTCCAATCGAAGAATTTGATATGGAAAAGACAGCCTTCAGCACTCCATACGGTAATTTTGTATACACCAGGATGCCTTTTGGTTTGAAAAACGCTCCTGCGTTTTTCTAGAGGCTGATAAATACTATCTTGGTACGTCTGCAGGTTTTCGTATATTTGGACGTGCAAGAACACAACGAGAAACGGCTTACTTAGGACACGTTATATTATTATATACCAACAAACGGCTTAAGACACGGCCCTAAGAACATTCATCTTTCCATATCATTTAAATGGAAGTGTTGAAAAACCAAAAGAGCATAAAATCGTCTCTCGGTATGATCGGTTACTACAGCAAATGTATAAAAATTTGAGTCAAATAGCGGAACCAGAGAACAGATTACTTAAAAAGGATGTTGAATTCGTTTGGAGTCAAGATCAGCAAAACACGGAACCTTTTATAATAAGAACGGGCGCTTCAAACAAATTTATCGGGGTTGTTCTGAGTCAATAATACAATGATAAGAATCTATCAATACACTACGCAAGTCGTACACACAAAGACAAAAAGAATTATAGAATGACAGAGACATAATGTTTGGTCATTGTATGGGCACGCAACAATTTGGACCGTACGTGTATGGGATTTTATTATTGAAACAGATCACCCTCCTTTAACGTGGTTATTTCAGGTAAAAGATCCTGAAAGTCGATTGGTAACGTGTCGCCTCAAACTGTAGAAATTCGATTGTAGGCAAATTTTTGTGGCCGATGAACTCAGTAGGAACGTCCGAATAACAGAACAAGGAAAAGAGGCATGCCAAGATCTTATTAGACTTCTGGAAGATCGAGATCCAAAACGAAACATATCCAGAAAACGAAGCAGAGTTAGCAGAAAATAAGAGTGAAGTAATAGCTCAGGAAGAAGACATAGTCAGAGAATTCGAAGAACTTGATCTAGTTGAGCAACCGTCTTTAAATGCGAAAGAAATCGTAAACAAGAAGAAAAGAAATTATTAAGGAATACCATGAAGGTTAAATAGGTGGTCATACCGGCCAAAAAGCGGCATATACTAATATCAAAAATAAAAAGATTTCAGTGGAACGGAATGCACAGACAAGTAAAAGAGTTCGTAAGAAAATGCCCACAGTGCCAGACGGAAAAATTAAGTAGGGTTCCAACAAGAAAATCGATGAAAATAGTATTTCAGCAGATAGGTCTCTTGAAAAAATAATAATGATAGACGTGATAGGACCGTTTGAAGAAACTTTAGAAGGGTTAAGGTTTGGATTAACAATCCAAGATGATCTCTCAAAATATATACAATCTATTCAATTACAATCAAAAGATATGGAAACAGTATCTCGTGCATTTATGAAAGAATGGATTTTGAATTTTGGTATGCCTAAAATCATTCTTAGTGACAATGGTTTGGAATTCTTCAACGCACTTTTTGATGAATTTTGTAAATTGTTGGGAATAGAAAGAATTCAACGAGTGTTGCTCATCCACAAGCTAACGGTAGCGTTGAAAGAGGTACTGGAATACGTAAAGGTCAAATAAAAGACTGGAACAAGCGAATGCCACATACAGGATTTTGCTATAACACCACTCCACACAATACAACAGGTTATACGCCTTATGAGTTAGTATATGGTTTCGAAGCAATTTTATTATAAATATTCCTTAGGGCAAATCTTCTGTTTAAAATGGAAACTGCCATAAATAATATAAAGACAAGTAGAGAAAACTCTAAAGTCAGGTACGACCAGAAAGACCAATTGTATAAGTATAAGGTAGGTCAAAAAGTTTTAATAAGGAACGAGAATAGGTAAACTTGATAGTATATAGTATAAGATACTAGACATAAGCGAAAATACTGTAGTAATTACTATATAAGAAACAAACGACAGAACTTTAATAAATCTGGCATTAAACCATACATTACAGAACCTCCTTCATCTGGTACACCAAACACCGAGGAAAATAATTTTTATAGAACGTAAATGATTAATACATATTTCGAAGAAATACCTAATAAGATTAACCTCAAATTGTTAAGCCCACAAAATGAAATAGAACAGTTTATCGATACGTTATTATTTGTACAAGCAAGTATTTCACATCCCCGAAATATTGAGCCTAACGATCTTATTCAGGTTTTACAACTCTTGAAAACGAACGTAGAAATAAGAAATAAACAGTATTATGAAATACTGAAAACGTTAGAAATAAAAACTTTCACTGAAGATAAAAATATTATTATTCAAGTACCATTGACGAACAAAGGAGTATCTGAGTTGTATGAAATAATTACTAGTCCAAAGAAAAAAGGAATTGCTGTATAATTAATAAAAATAAAGAAATTTATAATTGAATAAAATATTTGAACGATTGTATATTAGTCAATAAAATGTACATTTGTAAGCCTCAATTACCTTCACGTGGTTGCACACCTTGGCGCGGTGCGAAGGCTTAGTAAAGGTCAATGACTCCTTCTCTATGAGGAGACCCGAAGCTAAGATGTAGCCATCCCTTCTCTCCCTCCCACTATAACCCATCTCTCCCTTCCCTCTCCGGTAGACTGGATCAAGGTGTCATATGGCCCGTGCCGAGGATCAGTCTGGCTGGGGGCCCACCTACAAAAATAGCTCAGTCGCGAACGGAGTATCTGGGTGACCTTGCACACTCCCAGATTAATCCTGCCTTAGCTGCGCAATGCGGATCTCTGCACAGCCGGACCTTTTCTTTTCCCGCTACTCGTGGGACTAACAATGAACACAAATAATTCAACAAAGAAAAACAAAAAAGATACCGGCTGGAACTCCTTCCAGACTTACCTCGGCTCCTGGAGTGCTGACAGGCGACATCACTTACGCCGTATTAGATACAGGAGACGCTGACTGCGTTATCTCACCATTGAATTGGAAGAAGGTAGAGTCGGCGATCAATGACATCTGTCTATCGAGAGGGAAACCCCCATAGCCAATATGGTACCGATGGAGGTGGAGGAGGAAGGGTCTGGCATGCAGGCATTGACCCCTATCCTAGGTAGCTATGATCAAGAAGCTAATGCTATCGGCCTCTCTGACCTAAAGCTAACCAGCATCCTGCCAAAAGTCAAGAAGACTCTGGTCTAAAGTCTGACACCGACGATGAGGCTAACACGACAGTGCTGGAATTGTGTCTGAAATAGAAACGGACACGTTACCCGACAGCCATGCTCCGGGGGACACATATTGATCTCCACCACTCCATCGCGGCCTCGGCCGCTCTTCTCCGTACCAACGGATTCGAAGATGATATCGTCCTGGCCCAGGAACAGGGTAGCCAACGACATAATTCGTTGACTCAGGACTCAACAATTCAACCTCTTTTATATAAGGAATGCAGATAAGCCCAGAGCCTGCGTACTTACAAAGAGCTCTTTGAATACAAATTTTCTTTCCCACCTTAGCGATCGCGACATAGTCACCGTATGTCTGGAGGCAGGCAGAAAAAATTGTGCTTAGTCTCTTCTTACATGGCCCATGACCATGGGAAATGTTCATCAGAGACGCTGAGAAGGACGATTGCTGAGACGGAGAGAACCAGAACCGCGCTTGTATTGGGATGTGATGCAAACGCCCATTACACAAGAGGCACGGACATCAACGAAAGAGGTTAGTACCCTTTTGAATACCTTGTAAGTTGCAAGATGGATTTGTGTAACCAAGGTAATATACACACCTTGGTAACTAGGAATAGACAGGAAGTCCTAGACATAACACTCGTGTCTGACCATATAGCGGATCGAATCAGCAATTAGAGGGTATCATCTGATCACTCTTTCTCTGATCACAGCTATATAACGTTCAGCATAACCAGTCCCCTCCGAGTACAAACACCCCCATCCTGAACAACTGAACTGAACTGAGAAAGGCCCAACGAATCTCTTGGAGACTTTTTTGTGGTAAGATCGAAGAAGTCTCCGAAGCTTCCAGGCTAAGGAAGGTTCTAGCATCATTCCGTAAATCATGAAGCTTCCTACAAAAAGGGAGGCTAATTACAAAGCGGGTAAATACTCCCATGCAAAACCGAAGGACCTCAGATCTATCATTCTCTCCTGAAAACCTTAGAGAAACTAAAAGACCAATCTATCAGGAAAGCTATTCCAGCACACAGACTCTCATCTGCACAAAATGCCTACAAAAAGAACAAGTCTGTGGAGTCAGCCTTCGACAGCCTTCGACTAGCTGGATGCATGGACACAAACATGCGGACTCGATGTTAATCCACAAAAAGCGGATATCGTACTCTTCACCAGAGTTTGACCGCCCACTGCTGTGTGGCACTACATTACAGCTTACTACCAGTGCGAAATTTCTGGGTCTCACTTTCGACAGCAAGCTAAATTGGAAGCTTAACATCCAGGAAAGGGTAAAATACAGCTTCTTCATCCCTTTTTAGCTGCAAAAAAGGCATTAGATGCAAATGGGGCCTACAACCACGCATCGCTCAATGGATTTTCAATTTGGTGGACAACACTAAACAAGGCTATTAGCTGCAAGGCACTCAACCGAGGACAAAAACTGGCCTGTCTGTGTAACAGCGGTGTACTGAGAAGTACACCCCAGACGCACTGATTATTGTCCTCCGTCTTCCACAACTGCAAATATTCGGGAAATTAACAGCAACCAGCACAGCCTTGAGACTCAAAACAGTCCGATTGAGGTCCGAACTCAACCCTGACCACTCAACCATTCTCAAGGAATTCAATTTCCTTCCTAGCGACACTGACCGCCTAATACCTCAGGCTTTCTTCGAGAAGAAATTCTCAATCAGCATTCCTTCCAGATCGGACTAGATGTCTGACAGGAAAACGTTGGAAGATCATTTGCGTATTTTCACAAATGGATCGAAGACAAAGGAAGGGGTGGGTACAGGTGTCTATTCCCAAGATCTCAACATTGCTATCTCCTTGAAGCTTTTTCAGGCAGAAACCATAGCGATTAAAGAGCTGTTTTCATGGCTCAAAAAGAACGTGATATCATCATCTGTTTTCCCTGGACAATTTAAAATGGTCACTTAGTCTACTTAGACTCAGCAAGTACTCATTAAGGACCCTCATTGGAGTCATAACCGGGCACTGTGCAATTGGCACTCATGCTCGCAGGATAAGCGCCCCACATAATGATTTTTTGCAGAAGCTGCATGGATGAAGAGGAGGAAGAAAACACACACAAACTCTCTGCTCTTGTAGTGCTCTTACTAGTCGCAGGTTCCTACACCTAGGAGCCTACTACTTCAGCGGCCGTAACGAGCGTAGAACCACCAACTGGTTTCAGTGTCAAGTCAATCCGCGTGGTATCACAATGGGCCTACCCTGACCTAGGTGTGACTGCCCTTTAGCAGTATAGTCTGAGAGAAAAAAATTCTGAAAATTGTGCTAAATGCGATTCAAATATCACCAATAACTTCGTCGTGTGAAGTGGTGCGGTGCGAGTGTTCCACTTCTTGGATTCTTGAAATGGCTTCACCTCTCTCAATTCTCCACAACAACAAAATCGGACGCAATTGTTTCGTATGCATCGAGAAGACTTTATATCTCAACCAATCTGCAATCTAGAGATGCTGACATAAAATCCAAATTCATTAATTTTCGTCTTGGTGTTCCGGCATGCATCATCAATGAAGCCATGAAAGCTGAAAATTGGCCGCTGAATCTTCGTGTAAGAGAGTTTCGTTTTTTTTCCAAAAAACGAGAGCGCTGTCAATGCGTTAACGTAGACAATGACCAAAATTATTCTCACTCTTCCATAAATGATTCCCCACCATCGAAGATTCTGACTGTGTATTACCAAAATGCAGGTGAAATGAGAACAAAAGCCAAGGATGTCTTTCTTGCTATCTCTTTACATAAATACGACATCATAGTTCTCACAGAAACTTGGCTGAATAGCAACTTTTCGATTGCTGAATTCTTTGATGAATTTTATACTGTTCACCGAGTTGATCGTACAGGGAGAAGAGGTCATCTTCGTGGAGGAGGTGTGTTAATTGCGGTGTGCTCATCTCTCTCAATGTGACATCGTGAGTAAATAACTGTGTGTTGCTCTCAAGATAAGTGAACGAGCTTTTGAGCGAGAGGACTTTTATTTTGTTTCAAGCTACATTCTACTAGAAAGTCCGCTTTGTGTTTATGAATGTCATGTTTCTAACATTGAGTTCATTGCTGATCAGCTGATGGAACAACAACATCTCATCGTACTGGGAGACTTCAACCTTGGAATATATGATATATGGTCATATAGTAAATATAGTACCCTTTCTATGAAACGCAATACCCAGTACAATGAAATTAAATGTAATTTTGCCAAAGCCAATTATAAAGGCTTAAATAAATACCTAGCGTCAGTTGACTGGTTGAGAATTCTTTCCGCCTTAAAGAAATTCATATAGCTATCTTAAGTGTATTAGAATTCGGATTCATTTAATTTGTACCAAGAGTAAAAAGTGTAAACTATTTGAAACTACCATGGTACAACAAAAAGTTAGTTAATTTAAAAAAAACGCAAAAAAGACATTCAAGCTATTTTAAAAAAACGAATTCTGAAAGCTCCAAAAAACGGTTTTGCCAACTACGTCGGGAGTGCGAAATCTTGAATAAATTTCTGCATAAACAATATATAATGAACACTGAATCTAATATGTTCAGCAACCCAAGATGTTTCTGGCTATTTCGCAATTCGAAAAGGAGTGAAAATATGGAATACAGTGGTATAGTATCTAATAGTTCAGAGACAACCTGCGAGCTGTTTGCAAAGTTTTTCCTTCACTAAATGAAGATGTTTATAATCCTAGTATTGGATCATTATACCTATCTACAGACGACATCTTGCAAATTAGATCCTTAAACTTTTCTTTGATTCCTTTTCCTGACAATGTGCTCTCTGTCGTTCTTAAACATTGTAACGTATGCATGTCTGTGTCTTTGAAACTGATGATTAATTTGTCATTATTCTCTGGAACATTCTTAGAGGAATGGAAAAGTTTATTTATAACCCCTATTTTCAAAGCGGGATCTCGTCAAAAAATAGTGAGATATATATATATATATATCAAAAATATCAGCGATACCATAATTGTTTGAATTAATTGTAACTAAAAAACTTAACTTCATATTTAAAGAGCAAATTTCCATACAACAACATGGATTTAAATCAGGTAGACCTATATTAACTAAATTGCCTTCAAAATACTGAGTATTTTTTTGACTCATAAGAGTCAGGATATCAAGTCGATATGATATTCACTGACCTCCCAGAAAGCATTTGACACAGTTTGCCATGCAATTTTGTTAAACAAACTTAAGTCATTTGGATTTCACTCCTGGCTTCTCAACTGGATTTCGAATTACCTCTCAAATAGACTTCAATGTGATAAAATTGGTAGTTGTCAGTCGAGAAATATTAATGCCTTATCCGGTGTTCCGCAAGATATTCATTTGGGACTACTACTCTTTAATATGTTTGTCAGTGATATTCCTTCAATGTTAATTCATGTTAATTGTTTGATGTACGCTGATGACCTCAAGATTTTTCTTCGGATTACAAACGCACAAGACTGTTTAAACATTCAAAACGAATTAAACAATTTAGTTAAATGGTGCGACTTCAAACAGATAACTTTTAACGTAAAAGACTTTTTTGTTTACCATGTTTTGTCGCCTATTGTTTTTGAATATTCTGTAAGTGTAGAGTAGTAGTAGACAACTATCTGTAGACAAACTGAAATAGACGACATAGGTGTCATTTTTGATTCAAAACTTACATTTTCTTTTCACATAGATTACGTGATTTCCAAAGCCATCTCAATGCTTGAATTTCTTAAGCGTACATGTGTCTAATTCTCAAATCCATATGCACTGGAGTCTGTCTACATGTCTCTTGTTCGTCCATACCTAGAATACTGCTCTGTTATATGGGGTCCTGTCTACTTAAAACATGTTTTATGTTTAGAGATGGTTCAAAAGTCCTTTACAAGATTCGTAATAAAACTAATGAAATGGAACCTTGTGTGCCGCCATATTCAGCAAGGTGTACACTGATTGGACTAGATACACTAGAAAAAAGGAGAAATCAAGAAATCTGTTACTGCTACCAAGACATGTTTTGCAATTATGTTCTAAATGAACCGCTTACAAAATATATTAGCAATTTCAATTCTGTTTGTGCAGTAGTAGAAATGTGATGAAAGACCGACTTTTAAAAAAATTATACCTGAATTATAACAAACTTAGTGTACTTATGATCCATTACCTTTTGTTTATTTATGTGTTTTTTATTTATTTATTTGTTATTTATTCATTGTTTAATTTTTGTTAGTTATTATTCATTTATTATCTTAAAATTTTTCGATTTGTTATTTGTTGAATTATATTATGTTACTAGTATTTATATTAAAATACTAGATATCTTGTCAACTTATACAAAATCAATAATTGTGAATGTATGTACTTAGGTAGACATTATATCTTAATCTGTTAGAATCAAATTCTGTAATTAAAGTAAAGAACCATTGTGTTTTCATTTAATCATTTGTTAACATTAGCAAATCATATTAGAGGAAATATTTGTTTCATTCAATTGTTCCCGTTCGTCGATATCCATTGACCATATTAGTGAAAGAGTTTGTTCTGGTTACATCATCTGTACATCTGTACACCTGGAAGTCCATTTTTCCAGTTTTTGTCCAAAGAAAATACCGGAAGGAAGAACCCCTTATCTCGACTGGCCTGAGGACAAAACAAACCCCTCTACGATCAAATTTAGGTATATTGTTTTGTGTTGCTCTTAAACGAGGCATAAACTACAACCCGTAGAGGATCTGGGCATAACTTCTCAGCTACCACTAATGTTGTGTGTGCTATTATTCTGTCACAAGTGGAGGGACCTACAGTTTTATACCGACTCCGAACGGCCAAGTTTTTTTTTAGAAGCCCTTTCTAGGCACGAATACTCTTTGAGCATTGTCAGTGAACCGTAAGGCGGTGAAGATTATATTTGTCGCACAGAGCAGGGATCGCACCTGCTGAACGAACCTGAACGACGTTGAGGTTGGGGTCGACACACATACCCACAACGTCACGTCCGCCAACTTGACCTTACGTTATCCAACAATCTTGCAGTAAACCAATCAAAGGTTTCAGATGCTTCGTCCATTACGGACTACAAACGGATCTCTTCTCGGTAAATTCTGAGAGGATCAGGCCTTGCAAAATCAGAAATCCAAGAAACACCAACTGGAGCAGATTCCCTCAGAAGGTAAAAAAGCTGGCAAGCTGGGTCAAACCCACCGGCAAATTAAAAGTGTTAATGGCCTTAAGCTAACTTCCAAGGCGTTGACCCGCACCTTTCAAAAATCATTTGAAACGGCGCGCCCATTACAGTCCGAACAAAAGAACACGCCTCTGGTGGAATAATGATCTACTTGTCTAAAGGAAAATGAAGATGCCTCTTCAATGCAGGAAATGGTTCCAGACTTTCAGAAGAGTGGACACCCTATAAGGTGATCCTAAGAACTTTAAAAACAGCAGCGTGAGATGTGGAGATCTCACTGCAGTGTGATCATGAACACAACCGAGAATGCCAGACTACGTAATATTACCTAAAAGTCTTTCGGTCCTATGCATCATAAAAAATATCCAGGGGTAGACGGTATTCTTCCCATCATGCTTTAGGAAACCAAGGATGTTATCACTTCCATCCTGAAGGACCTCTTCCTTGACAACTTGCCTGCCGGAAAGTTAAGATAGTCTTCATCCCTAATGCAGGTAAGACCAGCCACTGCACAGCGAACAATTTTACACCTATAACTCGTTCGTACTTACCTGATAAGGAATAACTTTAAATATGTCGCGATCTTTCGACATATTTTTTATTTATTTTGAAAGGTAAGGGCGTGGAAACGGCACTTCATGACGTAGTCAGTATTGTGGAGATATCCATGGATGTGAAAGAATATGCCGCCACTGTATTCTTAGACATTGAGGAAGCCTTCATTAAAGTAGAAACCTAGTAAATCAAGGTCACACACACACTCACATGCAGAAGTCTGCTGCAAAAAGTGGTGTTGGAATTAACCAATTCAAAAGCTGGAACACAAGCCCAAACGGTCTTACATAGATTATGTATAGAACATACTGTAAGTGACTACTCCCTTCCATCCGGTGACCTGGATACGCACTTTCGGTGTTATCTCCCTATAAGAAGAGAAACACAGAAGAATCCACCCAAAACTCGTACTCCATCCTTGTTTACACAGATGGGTCGAAGATGTACCAGGGTTCAATTCTTCGAATTGTAAAGCATGCACTGCTGCTCAATCAGATTAAATGGCAACGGATCGTTTTCAAGCGGAGGTCATGGCGGTCAAAAATGCGGCCAAAATGAAATCATTGTTGGAAATACAACCGGCTGATATTAGCATTCTAATTGACAGTGATGCATTTGCATTCGATCACTCTACGGTGGGTCCTAGGTTATAAGAGCATAACCGGTAAACCGGCAAAAAGCAAAAAACTTTTTCCAAAGGGTGGAGCATAAACTGGCCATAGCCATCTGAGATATAGTGACAAAAAATGTGAATGTGAGTTGTGTGTCAAGGGTAGAACATAGAGGTGAGGCTGTTGGACGAGAAGAAATTGAGGCGCTACTCACTATCTTTGTCAATGGCCTAGTCTTTGCATACTGAGAAAGGGGATACTGTGAGAATTGTTCTACTATTAACAAGTGCTGCTTATCGATATTGGACATTTTTAGTTAAAGTAAAGAAACGAACTAGTTTCAGGTTAGTCAAATTCGAAGTATGGTGCATAAGATATGTGAAAATCAGCATTACAACCGACTTTCAAATTAAAGTGATTTTGGAGAAATATGTGAGCAAATAAATAACCGATAGTAAGTAGCCTTTGTAATGAAAATGTTTATCCCATTATTTCACTTTATTCTCTATTTTATGGATCTTAAGGAGCAACGGCGCGTTCAAACTTCCGGTCGTTGACACGCGTTGCTAAGCGTTTTATCGACTCCACGAGAATGTTGTGTCAAAAGCAAGCAACATTAACTTTTTATATTAAATTGACCGAGCGCGTTTGAAAGTTGTTCTGATAAACAATTTCCAAGGGAAATTATGGAATCAATATAAAAAATTAAGTGGGTGACTTTAGAACAAATTCAAACATTGGCCAGGGGTTGAGTTGACTATCTTCTTCAAACATTATTTCGGGTCCGAACTAGAGCTGTGTTAATCATGATTTAAAAGTATAGGTGATTGCAATCATACAGCTGCGAACCAATCAATCACATAGTCAATACTTTTGAAGATTCGTTCGTCTCCGTCACTTCGTTCGAACCAAAAAAAAAACAATCGAATTGTTTCGTTCGCCCATATGAACGTATCTTTTGTATTGTATTCTTGGGTTCGTTAATGTCCTTTTGAGCGAAATGATCGAGTTGATTCTGTATCACCCACTCTTCATTGGTTCGATGGATTGTGTACACATCAGAACACACTGTTCGAACCCACATACACATGCATATTCTCCTGTTTACTTCTTCTTATTCAAGGAGTAAACATTATTTGAGTGACCGAAAAAATATTTGGTTTCGTGTACCATAACGATGAAATACAAAGTATGTGTCAGTCTTTCAAAGAACGATCGATTAGTTGCTAACTTTTGCGATTTCTTTCGGAACGAATACAACCCTACTTTGAATGAACGATGATTGAAATGAACAATTGGATTGATTTTGGAACCAATACTTGAATGATTCGTTCATTAGATTTGAACGATTGACACACCTCTAGTACGAACGAGCCGTTGCGATATAACCATAAAGCAGAGACTAGAGAACTTCTTCCCAGACAGGAAAACCTATCCATAAAAAAATGGGACCTGAATTCACACATTTTATTTTATTTCCACGCATATTCTTGCAGGGTTTGGGCCCGTGCCAATTTTTTTATATGTGCGTTTGTATGAATGGCTGTGAAATGTGAAAAACTCTCACAAAGAAAATCGGGGGGCACGATACAAGGAAGTCGGGTATCTCTTTAATACTTTATTTCTGCCTTAAAGTGTGGTATATAGGGTCTGCGCCCATCATTTTATATGTTTTTGCTATTTACCAAAATCTAGTAGGTTGAGTTTTCTAACTTTCTTTCCCTGTAAACACATGCGATGATAACGTGTAATATTTCTTATGACAATGAAATGAAATGTTACTCACAGAGGCTTTTCCATATGGAACAAGAACTACTTCAAGCAATGAAGACAGCGCTTTATATGCGGGTAGTAATTGTTTAGTTATAAAATGCTTTGAGTCGGGGCAAAGAGCTTCATAAAAAACTGTTACCAGGACAGGTGTACCTGGGGTTCGAGTATTGTTTTCCACCTGTAACTATTTTTAATCCAATAAAAAATTAATAAGAAATTATTAAATAAATTTTTTTTACAGATATGATTCCTGTTTCAAATTTATATCGGAAGAGCAGCCAAATGACAAGCACTGTTCCACATAGAAGAAGTATTTTTTTTTTCGTTGCTGTCAACATTTTTGTTATTACTCTTACAAAAAATTTTAGAAAACCTCTTCTTTTTTAAACGAATAGATGACATGACAATGACAGTAAACATTTGACATATCTATATACCATAAACAGAAACAGAGAGAATAGAGCTTTCGTCTTTCCAGGCATTTTTGATTGGAAAATCCCTATCAAACTAAAAAACTGCCTTTATTGACCTGTACTCACGCATTCTACTTTGTTTTCACGCACATTGTTAAATGTTTGGGTTCGCGCCATTTTTTTTTTTAATTTACCCCCAATAGTGTCAACATGATGTCAAATGTGTAACCGACTGCAAGTCTCCATGGGTATGTTTGCGAATTCCACACTGTTAAAAACAAATTCATGATATAATATTAGGAATTAATGCAATGTATTACCAAAATTCATTCAAAACAATATATCTATCAATATAATTCGAATGTTGTTATTTTACAATTTATATGCATGCCTAACTTTAAAGACAAGAAAAAAAAGGTTTCTCATTGCAGTCCGTTGAATAATTTCTATAATTAAGGTAATATACTTGAACAATTTAATAGCGTGTATTAACTTAATATTGGAAAAATATTATAGGCTGATTGGAAGTGATTGATGAACAAATTGTTTGTCCGTTAGTATTCGGTATTTTGATTTATGCCTGTTGAGCAATATACTTGGATGAACAAACTCGATTATTAACGCATTGAACGATGATATTTTTGGAGATGTATACTCATTTGCATAAATATGTATATGTATATATTAAAAGCGCATAATATATAGGGTTCTTCTTCAGTAATTTTAGTTTCAATTATTGAAATGCATATTGCTTTTAATTATAATACTCAATGTTTTAGTATATTCAAAAAAAAAAATTAAATTATATACTTTAAAATAAAATACTTTTTTATCCACGATGATATTAAATTACGTATTCATTGTTCTTCTGTTATTAGAAATAAAACCAACATTTTTATTAGACTTGATTAGTTTTATTTTATATTACTTTCAACCGTCCACAACGGCAAAATTAATATAAATTTTATTTATGGTGTAACTTTTATTAACCTTGGCACATGAACGTATTTTGACTTAATTTTTCCGCAGTTTTGTGGGGAATTCGAACTTTCATTCACCATAGTTGTCATAATTCGTTATCATTGCAAGTATTTCAAGATAAACAAAATTATGAATTGAAGTGTGAATAGCATTGCAGTGTAGTCCAGTGTAAACATATATTAAATATTTAAAATCTAAGAGAAAAGTGGGGCTTGTTGAAATTTGGTGGAAAGTTCAAAGTAAGTCGAAGCAAGTATATTAGAAAATATTCATATACTGTGGTGGCCTGTGGCGTTGTGGGTATGTGCGTCGACCCCAACCTCGAAGTCGTAGGTTCGATTCCTACTCAGTGCGACGAAAACAATTTGAATGTATCGTAAAGTGCATGAAAGTCATTTATGAAGCTTGCCTCTGCCTACAATTATCTACGGCAGACAAATTAACAAGCTTAACATCTACAATGTTTAAGCAATTTGATGGATGCAATCTGGTTGCCGCACCCCCAGATTTCGTAGAACTCATTCGAGAACTGGAAGATATGTTCTTTAAAGTGTTCTACGAATGTTAAAATCAGAGGGGTGTAGCAAAGCAACTTGCCGAACTCTTACTTACTTACTTAAGGTGGCGTTACAGTCCGGGTGGACCTGGCAGTCAACCAACTAGCGTCTCCAGCCAGCTCGAACTTTAGCTAGCTGTCTCCAGTTTCGCACGCATAGGTGGTTGCGGTCCCTTTCTACTTGCTTGCGCCACCTGAGTCGCGATATTCCTCTACTGCGCCGCCCCTCGGGGATGGGTTCGAAGACTTTTCGGGCTTTCTGAAAGATTGTTCCTCTGGTGTTGGCGTTCAAGTTTTGAACAATTCTTTCAAGAACGATATTGAAAAAGTCGCAGGACAGCGCATCGCCTTGTCTAAAGCCTTTTCTGACATTGAAGGTATCCGTGAGTTCGTTACCAACCTTGATGGTGCAGCGAGAGTTATCCATCGTCATTCCGCACAATCTGACGAGTTTGGTAGGGATGCCAAAACTAGATATTCCTCTGTTTAGCTCGTCTCTTTAGATGCTATCATCCATGTCTTAATATCGATGAAAAGGTAGTGGGTATCGATTTGTTGCTCCTGGGTTTTCTCCTAAATCTGTCGTGTATTTTTCTGCCTGACAGCGGAATTCGGTTCTTCGTCGCCGTTGTACATTCTGCAGAAATGGTTTCTCCATATCCTCAGCATCGACTGTGACTCTATTACGATGCTCCCTTGATCATCCTTACAGGCTTAGGTTCGAACTTTATAACCTTGACTGATTAACTTTATCTTTTTGTAAAACTTCCTTACCACATTCCTGCAGAAATATCCCTCTATTCTGCCAATCGCGCCCTTCTCATGCTCCTTCTTTTTCCTCCTGAGAAGCAGGTGTTCGTCTCTCCTCTTCTGTTCGAAGAGCTCCCGAACATTCCTGCAGAAATATCCCTCTATTCTGCCAATCGCGCCCTTCTCATGCTCCTTCTTTTTCCTCCTGAGAAGCAGGTGTTCGTCTCTCCTCTTCTGTTCGAAGAGCTCCCGAGCGGCTCTTGTAATTCTTTGCAGTGTCGCTTTGTATGCTTTTTGCTTGGCTGCATTCGCCTACCGACACTCGTTGCCAAACCAGGGGTTGCATTGTGGTGGTGGATTGAAACCCAGGGCATCAGAAGCGGTATCTCTGACGGCTTTTTGGCAATGCTGCCACTTGTCTTCAATACTTGATGTTGGCGGCGAGACACGATCGGAGGATATATTGTCATTGATAGGATTTGTCATGAGGCGCTCGTTCACGGACCTGAACTATAAGACTTCTAGCTTAAGTCTGCCTCTAACGACAAATCCACACCCAAATAAGCGCTGTTTTTGTTCTTTGTAGCAATCACACTAATATATATCACAGTTTTTCATACCGGGCCATCCCATCGCACTTCTTGGATGGCGTTTACATCTAAGGGTTTCCGCTAATTGTTCGGCTGCACGTGGCCTTTTAAGGGACCTTACATTCCACGCAAAGATCCGAAGATCGTTGTCCGTATATCCTTTGCGGCGTTCGTTATCAGTAAAATTATCCATTTCCGAGTCTTGTTGTTGCTTCGTAATTATGACATTTCTGTGTGGCCAGCAATTACCCCGACGGCAAAACCCTCAACCTGGAAGGCCAGTTCAATTTTGTAACCTCTAGGACAAGAAGTCGCACTTAAAAGTTTGGCAAGTTCAGCTCGGGTGTACTGCAACCAGTCCCCGATGGCTTCCACTTGGAGGTAAACTAAGCACAATTTCTTCACAATCCAAAACGGAAGAAAGGACTGTCACCCAATCTAGAGACACAGGGGGCGTACAAGGTAATAAAAAGGATCAACGATGTAGTGTACCGCAGAGCAGTGTAGCAGAGCAAAATTGAAAAATGTGAAGTCGTTCATCTAGACCGACTAGTACCTTACAAGGTAGAGACTTTGTATTTTGTTCGAGCCGAACAAGTTTAGGTAGTGGTTAGTGTGTGTCTAGCGACATCTGCGAGAAACTATCGAACACCATTCGAAGTATATGTATATATATATGCTATAATCCGTCGCTATAATAATGCTACACGCAAACGACCAAAGCCTATGAAGTAAATGAGTTCCTGTACATTGTATCGGAGGGGAAATCTGTTGGTGGTATTGCGTTGCATGCGAACGAGACAGAGCCGCGCCGCCGCCACTAGAAGGTTATACATAATCAACCCTGAATGTTATGCGAACGTGACTGCGCCGCGTCGGCGCCACCATACAGTTATACATAATGAACCCCTAATATATATACACGAGTGCCCATAGGAAAATTCCACAGGTAGATGTCGGAAGAGGATTTCGAAGCGTTGACCGTGGTGAAATCCGGGACCCAAGCGCCTTCCACTGATGACGGGGTACCCAACCCCCGTGGGACGTCATTGGCGGCTGAAAACGACAGAGAGGGAGAGGGTATGAGTCTGTATCAGGACGCT
Source organism: Eristalis arbustorum (assembly GCA_916610145.1). Classification (NCBI taxonomy): domain Eukaryota; kingdom Metazoa; phylum Arthropoda; class Insecta; order Diptera; family Syrphidae; genus Eristalis; species Eristalis arbustorum. The sequence goes on along the minus strand of OU744319.1, from coordinate 51,101,751 downwards.
TATCATCAGATTAGCCAACGGCGACATCCAGAGCTACCTGGCACACCCCCTTTAAGAGCTACTCTGACATATTCGCAGCTCGGATCTGAAAGGTTGCCTTCAAGGTCATGGCAACCATCATGAAATTTTGGAGTAGAGTTGGCGGCAGGGGTCAACGGCGGCACTCACAACCGCAGCGAGGTTACCGATACCGCAATCATCCGGACCCTTCGCCCAAGGAAAAAATAAATGAGCCTGGCATCCCAGTTGGGGGTTGTGCGTGGGGTTAACACACCATCACCACGTTAAAAACAATCATGCCGATTATGGAATCCGCCGTATCGACTGCGGAGGGAGTAACTCACATCCGCAATCGAAGTTCAACCCTATTATGGAATCCGTCGGATGAACTACATTATCGGTCCGCAAAACATCTCTATCGACCCCTTCTGTAATCAGCTGTTTGCTGTCAGTTTTGATATTTTTGATTCAATTGTTCCGAAGAATAGTTATTTACGGACTGAATTAATGTATATTATGGAGTCAAGTTGCCTTTTAATGTATTCAGAAGATCAAGAAAATTATTCCCAAGATATTAGATGTAAGATTAGAAGTAGGGCGAAGGATATTTAAATGAAGTAGAACACACATCCTTTTTTTCCTCCAAATCCGCAACTCATTTGGTTCGGATTGAAAACGTCACAAAATGTATGAAGTGCGGATGAGTTGCGTTTTCTATAATAGCATTTTTTTCGCACTACATCACCGATATCCGCTCCCTTTCTAGTTTGCGTTTTCTATAATAGGAAAATATGCGGATGCGAAAATCTTCCCTCCGCAGTCGATCCACCGGATTCCATAATCGGCATGAATATGTTCAGAGACGACCAATTGCCTCGTCCATTAGATACTAACGGATCTACTGTTGATGACCTCAGCAAACATACAAATGACCATACTTTTCGGTTCTGCACGTTCAATGTGAGGTCTCTTAACAGGCCGCGTATAGCCGAAGAACTCGCGGAGGCCATTGATTGCTATGAAGCAGATATCACCGCCATCCAGAAAGTGGGTTGGAATGGGCCGGGCAAAAGGAAGATGGAAAACTGCGACATCTACTACGGTGATTGCAGCAGAGAGGGGCGCTTATTTGGATGTGGATTTATTGTTTGAGGCAGACTTAGGAAAAAAGTCGTAAGTTTTGTCTGTTAAAGCGAACGCTTCATAACAATCCGCATCAAGACTAAATTTGGCAGCCTCAGCCTGATTTGCGCCCACGCCCCAACAAGACAAGACTTACAAAGATCACAGTAGCAAAGATGACTTCTATGATCTCCTAGAAAGAACATACGATCAAGCTTCGATACCAAGATCGTTCTAGGAGATTTCATCGCTAAGCTAGGTAAAGAAAAACTCTTTGCTAAAGTCATCTTCACTGCTTAAACCAGTGTTGCCAAAAAGATAATAGCTAAAAAATCACCCTTTAGTTCCATCAGTATATGAAAGTAAATTGTAGTATTTTTGTAAAGGTTTTCACATTTTTCCTGACCCTAATGTTCGTCAATATTTCAATAAGAATTATTTTGTTGGAATGATTGGCATATATTGACGACTTTTTATAGTGAATAATTGATAACCAGCTACAATAATCCATATTAAAAAGTATAACTTTAGCGAACAGTGTCCTGGAATACTTTCCAATGGGGGCCCTTTATGACATTATTATGGGCAATCTCGCTAATTTTTGACTATTGGGGGCAGATATGGAAAGCAAGATGGTGGTGCTAGTATGAGTAGTGTGAAAGCGGAAACGATTAGAAACTGAGGTGTATGAGTGACTTGAGAGCGGAAACGCTTAAAATCTAAGGTGTACTGTTGTGGATTTATGGTGGACTAGGGGTTTTCTAAGGGAAAAGTTGAATATCTCATTCATTCTATTATCTTTGTTCTAATGGAACTCTTAGCAGCGGTAGCACAGATAAGGTATGATAGAGATACCCGACTTCCTCGTGTCTTTCCCCTTGATTTAGTTTGACAGCGTTTTTTATAACATTTCACAGCTGTTTCTTATCCGTTTCACAGATAGAGTCCGTGAACAAAGCTCACACGTGGTTTGTAAACATCTAATTACGTGCAAGTGAATATGTGTTAGTGTATGCGAACAGCTGATTAGGTGAATTATCTGACACTTCAAATTATGTATTTATTTCGAATTTGTTTACATTACAAAACGAAACCTTTTTTGACTTGTTACAGCATATTACACCGAAGACAACAAATTAAAAGCAAATTCAATTTAGTATAATTCATCTGGTGTGTGTGGGCTTTTCGTCAAGTGGAGTCAATGATCAGGGCTATACGCAGTGAGTCGAAAAAAACGAAGGAATAGCAGAGGTGCCCAATATCATCCATGAGAACAGATTCTATTCATCCCATAGAACCTTTTAAGCAGTTTATGTTTATCACATTCACATGTTTTTCATTCACAGTTAGCAATATTCTTCATCGGATTGACGCTGTATCGGAAGATGTTGTTGTTGTTTTCTTTTAGTGTGACGATTGCTCGTTATGTTAGTGGCAACTGCATAACTGCTATCCTTTTTTTTATCTATGCCAACATGCAGCTGAAAAGACGGAACAAACCCCCAGAATTAGGAAAAAACTATTTAATATTATTAAGTGTATTTTATTGAAAATTTATGAAAGCATTTTCACACAACCCTTAAGGTATATGAAGTAAAATATATGAAGTCCTGTTGCAAGTTCTTTGAACAAACAAATTTCTTTTGCGTAAGTAAGACTTCGTCAATAACTTTGCTACACTCTTGATGATAACATTCGTAGAACACTTTCAAGAACATGTCTTCCAGTTCTCGAATATGTTCTACCAAATCTGGGGGTGGGGCAACCTGATTGCATCCATCAAATTGCTTAAACATTGTAAATGTAAAGCTTGTGGATGGGTTTCCCGTAAATAGTGTAGGCAGAGGCTAGAGCTACATAAATTACTTTCACGCACTTTCCGATACAGACAACCGCAAACAAACAAAACTATTTTCTTTTAGAGACTCATTCACATTTATGTTCACAGTCATTTTGACAGAAAATGTTGGTTTTTGTCTATCATGTAGCCTGCTTTGCAACCAATCTGGTTGCTTTCACGACTATATATATATGTACATCTTTACATATCACCAAATCACCACCAAAAATGGAATCGTTCTGTATGCATGCTTCAAGTTTCTGCATCCCAGAATGCAAGACTTTCTGTGCATGTCATTTGTTGTTTCTGGCAATACTAAATTAAATGTAATATGAAAGTTAGTATATGAATATGTTCTAATGTAGATGTTTCAACTTACTTCGAACTTTCTGCAAAAATGCAACCACTGCAATACCCACTTTTCTTATAGACTTGATATCTTTAATGTCTGCTCATTGATTTACACTGCACTACACTGCAATTCTATTCACACTTCAATTGATAACTTTATTTATCTTGAAACACTTGCAATTTGATAGCGAATTATGATAACTACGATGAATGAAAGTTCAAATTCACATTCAAACCTAATTTCCCCACAAAACGGCGGACAAAATGAAGTAAAAATATGTTCAATAAGTGTGCCCCGGTTAATAAAAGTTACACCATACTGGAAAAACGCATTGGAAACATGTATAATTGTCCGTTGGGTTTGAAAATTTGAACATATTTTGCAGTTGTGAACGATTGAAAGTAATATATAATATAAAACTAAGCAAACTCAGACTAATGAAAATGTTGGTTTCATATCTAATAATGGAAGCACAATAAATACGTAATTTAATATCATCATGAATAAAGCAATTCTTTCCCAAACACTAAAATAAAATAAAATACTTAGTATTATAATTAAAAGCAATGTGTAGTTCATTAATTGAAACTAAAATTACTGAAGAAGAACACTAGCACATAATATATAGCGCATAATGTAACGCTTTTAACATATATGTGTACATATTTGTGCAAATGAGTATATATATTTATATATATATCACCAAAAATATCATCTGTTAATGCATTAACAAGCGAATTTGTATATTCAAGTATTATGTTCAACAGACATGAATCAAAATATCATATACCAACGAACAAACAATTTTTTCATCAATCATGTGTATTTGGTATTCTATTTACTTCATAAATAGACAAACCGGTCAATTGCTATTGACCTAAATGATCCATCCGCAATTCCTACGGTGCACTCGCACCGTTTTCCTGACCAGTATGTTAAAGAAATGCGAAATGTATAAGCAGGCAATAAAGAACCTTCGAAACAGCCTGGTGTTTTATTTGCCATCCCTCCCGAATTTCCCTTCACATGTCCAATCGACCTAGTTTATATTTGTAGGGTTAGGTTAATAAACGATTTAAAATTTTTCAAGTATATTCCCTTAATTACAGAAATTATTTGACGGACTGCCATCAGAAAAAAATGTATATCTTTTCTTAAAAGTCACGCATGCATATAAATTGTAAATTGCTTAAAATGATTTTTAGTAATACATTGCTTTAATTCCTAATATTATAATGTACTAAATTTGTTTTCAACCATGTTCACTTCGCAAACACATCTCTGGAAAATTCCGATCGGCTACACATTTGACACTATTGGGGGCAAAGTTGTAAAAATAACATGGCGCGCACCCAAACGTTGTAACAAGTGCGTGAAAATAAAGAAATATGCGTGAGTGCAGGTCCATAACGGTAGTTTTTGTGGTGGGATAGGGGTTTTCCAATCAGAAATGCCTGGAAGGACGAATATCTCTATGTTCTCTTATCTCAGAGCGGTAGTTTGCATGTACATACAGGTCAAGTCGTATGTAGCAATCAATCATAAATGAACCAATAGAGATTTCCATCTCCCTCGCCACTTGCTTCGAACCACTTTTGGACAGCTTGTTGTTTTTGTAGCGTCTGTGAATATATGAAAGCCGTTTCGAACAGCTGAAAGGCTTCCCCTCCAAAATAATGAGGTGAAAGAGAGTATTTATTTGAAAAGAAACGTCTTTATTTGAGCGTTATTTCAAACCATTAGTACCCACAACCAAAAGGAGGAGGAGCTTAAATGACCGATTGTGTTCAGAAGGTATGTTCCCACCACTGGAAAAATATTGGAATGCATTGATCATTGACACGTTACATTTGAATTCAAATATTTTGCTGTCGAAATATTCTATAATGGTTGAAACAAAACCTATCTAAGATGATTTGGTCTTTAAATTCATTTTGCAAATAATTATTCACAGTTCATACCAATGTTATTTCGATGATGAAATATAAATTCTGAAAATTCCCACATATATGTATGACTTTTCTTTGGCATTTGTGTGAACTTTAACAACATAATAGAATATAACAAAATTCATTTGAATTATATCGTATTGCTATTATATTGTTATATATATATCGATTACTCAAAAACATCTAAATTTTCTACTTAAATGCTCTCTATTAGTTCATTTATGCAATCAATAGCATTTTTTGGCCTGCGGTCGGGGTGGTAGATTAAAATTAAAAGATTTCATTGTGGTACACAGCGATCATAAGGCCTGTATTGAAAAATGACTGTGAAGTTGCTACCATACTCATGATTGCTGTGTACATCCACAGGATTATCTTGGGAGTGTGACCTACCACTACTATGTATTCCGCACTAAGAGAAATGTTAAATATATAAACTATATATGTAGAGATTTGTACAATACAGTTGACTTCAATTTACAGTTTTGTTTTCTTTCTCTGAACCAGCAATAAGAGAGCAAAGGGATATTCATCTTCAGTCATTTTTGCCCCTAGTCCACAAAAGAGATGTATTTCAATGTATTTCACTTATAATTTTTGCAAATTCTTCAATTTACCCCTGTGTGTTCAATTCAATGAGTTCAAATGAGTGTTCAATTGGTTCATGACTTTAATGGTAGGATTGGATGAATAAAAATGTAAAGCTACGTATTATTTACAGGAATAGTTTGCATCAATTAAATCCATTAATGTAATATATAGCCTATTTCTATGTCAAACGTGAGCAATAAAGTCACTTTGAGAGCATTCATTCATAAATTCGAAAAAAGGTAAAAAATTAATAAGGAAATTTCCAGATATTGAAACTAGAACTAAGTCAGGAAAATAGTTGTCAAAATTTGGAAGTAACTTCCTTCACATATCTGTAAATAAGGAAAACCAGCAAAGAAACTGCGTATTTTTTTGTTTAATGCAAAAGTTTCAAAGTTCCAAAGTATTAATGGGAAAGTAAAAACATTTTATTCAAAGTATTGGCCATTGTTTTCTACACATTTTGACCATCTTTCTGGCCATTTGCAAATACCACGCCAGTAAAATTGTTGATCTTTTAGAGCAAACCAATCACATACACAATTTTCGACTTCTCCGTAGGAATCGAAGTGCTGCTCAGCCAATGCGTGTCCCATCGATGAAAACAAATGCCAAGTCTGGTGAATACAGCGGGTGGGGTAGCTGCTCCCAGCCAAGTTTTTTGATTGTATCCTGAACCGGTTTTGCTTTATGTGCAGGTGCATTGTCATGGAGCAAAATTGCCTTGCCGGCCGATTCTAGTCGTTTCTCGAATGCATCAGAATTAACGGTTTCACTAGGTTTTAGGAGCTCGTGGTACACCACACCTTTCTGGTCCCACCAAACACACAGCATTGTCTTCTTGCTGAATCGATCTGGTTTTGCAGTCGATGTTGATGGTTGTCCCGGATTAACCCGTGCCTTTTTCCGTTTAGGATTCTTAAAATAAAATCATTTCTCATCGCCAGTAACAATACGATGCAAATTTTCTTACGTGTCTTTGAAGCAAAATTTCACAAGTGTTTTTTCGGATTTCCATATATCTTTCATTCAATTCTTGTGGCACCCATTTTCCACACTTTTGGATCCCTCCCATAGATTTTAAACGGTCAGAAATTGTTTGTTCTGCAACATTTAACATTGCTGTCATTTGCTTTTGAATCAAAGTGTCATTTCCATCCAATATCGTTTGCAATTCGGTGTCTTCAAACTTTTTTGGTGGTCTTCCACGTTCTTCGTTTCTCGCATCAAAACCATTATTTCTGAACCTTTGAAACCATCTTTTGCATGTTACTTTTCTTCAAATGAAAACAAAAAATTAATACTTTCCGCAAATCATCACTTTCTGGTACGAAATTCGACATTTTTAACACGATGAAAAAATATGATTTTGTCTGTTCAATGAATTGATGTATACTAAATATTTTTCACAAAAGTCATAGCAAACAAACAAAAATCAAAATAAGGGCTCGTTCACAACAAATGTTCCCTATCGAGACATTTGTATCTTGACGCTCACTTCATAGCGGTATACCTGGTAAGTTTCAGTTTTCAACAAAAGCGTTGTTGACGCGAGAAAAAGTTATTGTTTTTTATAGATTTTTCAAAACAGGGCGGTAAAAATGGCTAAAAGGAGTTAAGTGCTAGTGAGTGGCAGTTTATTACAAATTTGTGCGTGGAAACAAGAATGTCCTATACGGAAATATCAAGGGAAACGTCAAGAAGCCGGTCAACAATTCAGAGAACAATTTATCGCTTTAAATACGGCGGACGGGTCGGATCAAAGCTAAGATCAGGCTGCCCATCCAAGCTCACCGAATGAGATAAACGTGTTATAAAGCGGATGGTGGACCAAGAACCATTCATAGCTGCAAATAAAGGGAGTGCTAACCTTGAGAGAAGCAGTAGCATGAAAGTACACCCAGAAAATATGAGGAGAACAAAAGTTCAAAAGGGTTAAGTCATGCACACCCAGAAAAAAACCATTGGTGAACAAAATCAACTAACAAAAACAGATAGCATTCGCTAAGGAGTACGTGAATAAGTCTCCAGACTTCTGGCGTTTTTTTATTTGGATTCGTCTGAGAATATAAGTGAGAATATATATAGTGATCCCAGCTTCAGGAATAAAATTCTCCGCCTTTCGCATTTATGAATAAAAATACATTTATACATTTTGTTTTTCGTTTTAATTTTATTTATATTTCTTCTATTCTATTCACTTTTCCATTTATTTACAAAATATATTAATATATGATTTCATTCTAGTTCGGGTGCAATAGGCCTCTAGGAGAAACCGAACACCCGGTAAAAAAAATCGGTTAACACACCATAAGCATACCTCAAGGGTGGTGTCGAAATGATTTCATAAATTTGCAATGAAATACACTTAAGAATATAAAATAGCATTGTTCCGTCTTTTCAGCTGCATGTTGGCATAGGTGACAATAAGGATAGCAGTTCGGCAGTTGCCACTGACATAAATTGCGCAATTGTTTCACTAAAAGAAAAATATTTTGCATTACATAACATCAATAAAACAGAAATGTATGCATAGTAAGTTAGCTCATTAACATCTTCTGATACAGCGTCAATCCCATGAAGAATATTGCTACCTGTGAATGAAAAACATGTGAATGTGACAAAAGGAAAGCCCATTAAACTCACATTAACTGCTTAAAAGATTCTATGGGGTGGATAGAATATTTTCTCATTGAGCATGTTTTGCACCTCTGCTCCTTCTTCGTTTTTATTTGACTCACTGCATTTAGCAATGATAATTGACTACATTTGAGGAAAAACCTTCATTTGGCACCTCTTTGCAGTCCGGCAAATACGATTTTTGTGGATGTCAACTGCAACGCACGCACCGGATTCTATGGGCCTTATCTGTGAAACAAGATGTGAAATGTTATAAGAAACGCTGTCAAACGAAATCAAGGGGAAAGACACGAGGAAGTCAGTTATCTCTATGATACATTATCTCTGGTTTTAACGTGTTGCCTTGCTCAGTGATGTTGATTCTACTGCAACTGACGTGAAACTCGTGGAAGAGAAGGGAAGTCATCCACACTGTTGACATTGAAACTTTCCGCTAACATTGCTGGATGTGCTTCATACCGTAACGGGAAGGGTGTGGGCGGACGGGAAATTCTTTGTGTCTTTTTCCCGATAATGTCGAATAAATCTGAACTGCATTTGCAGTTTTCGTCGGTAGATTTGTGGTTACCTCCACAGTTTGCACATTTGGATATTCCGGTAGAAGTAAACTGGGTTTGTGATTTCCAATTAGCAAAAAGTTTTCACATTATCAATTCTGCAAGTAATAATAAAAAACAAGAAAACACACAATGCGAATATTTCTTGCGGTACGATAATAAAATCGCAATTCCGATCATGGCAGCTAATAGAGTGTAGTTTAGTCCATAATGATGATAGTCATGTAAGCTTAGACTGTCACGTTCCTGAAACTCCTCCGCTGCTTTTGTGAAGTTATTAATTCTTTGCTGAAGCAATGCAAGCTGGTTATCATCAATATAACTTACCTTTGGTAAAACTGGCTTCTCAGTGGTCGTATTGCGATTAAATATCCAAGTGTGTGTTAAGACTAGAACGGCCATTTATAATAGTTGTTGGGAACTACAACATGCAAGCTATTCGAAATTCAAGCAAACCACTATCAGTACAGCTAAGATTCCCCGTTATATTGGAAACTACTGAAAAAGTCAAACTGTTCCAGTCCTTAAAAGATCGCCAATAATCTTGAAGTGGTATCTTGTTGAGATGGCACTCAGATATAGCGTCTTTTTTGTGATTCAACAGAGCCATTTCACATCTATTAGATGTGCTTGTTTGCAAATGAGTTGGATGTAATTCGCTACAGAGGTAATTTCTGGTTATGAGTGACCTGCATGTTATATCCATTTCTGTCAATGGAAAGCACTTGTTAATGAGACTGCCAAATATGGTGATGTTCGTACCAGGTACCTCTCATTTTGGTGGACTATAGCAACAGGAGCTCCTCAGCGCTAGTCAGTGGAATCGATACTTCAAATACGAGTGAAGGCCCAAACCCATAGAATCAGAAATAAGAGAGCAAGGAGATGTCCATCTTCGGCCATTTTTTCCCCTAGTCTACATGGGAGAGGAATGTGAGAGTAGTGGTAATCCCTTGTAAATCACAAATCCTGTCACAAAAAATATGGATCCACCACAATATGGCGGCCGATTATTTGTGGGAAAATCGTGTGAAGTTGGCCGCATCCATGTACTATTGTTCGAAGAGCGTTCAGAGGGTTCAATTTTTTAAGGGCTCAGATAAAAACATTGTGTGCATAAAAATGTAATGCCACCTATTATTTAGAGAAATATTTTGGATCAATTCAATCCATTAATATTATCTACAGCCTATTTATATGTCATACGTGTCAAATTAACTCAGTTTTATAGCATTCATTCAAAATTGCAAAAAAAAAAAATAATATTAAAATTTCATAATTGTCTTCCATCGTATTTCTGTAAAATAAAAGTAAATATGAAAACAGTAACAGTTTATTTTAAGTGATTCGTGAAAATGCTTAAATAATATTGTTATTATTAGTAACTTATTAAAATGTAAATACTTTTTGTACCCTGTGAACGCCAGCTTTCGTGGTTAGTTTCCCCTATTTTTCAAGGTGAATCATTAAGGTAAGCAAAACTGATATGAAAATATGACCGAGATAAGTGAAATCTAGTTAAGTGTGTTGATTTAAATAGTTAAACAATATAATAAAATAAAACAAAATGAAGGTGTGCGTATTAGGATGCAAAAATTACCTCCATACATTTGGGACAAGAGATAATAACATGTAAGTTCCCCATTTATCTTAATGATCTTGTAGTTTCGTATCCAAATTTGGGCGCGAAATTTTTTTTAAACTTTTCAATTTCGCGTTTTTTTTTTTCTCTTGATATATTAATGTTATTTTATAGCATTAATTATCAATCTTATGCCTTATGCTTTATGTTTAGCAAAATAGTGAATGTTTCCTCTTAGTTGCATCATACCCATATCTGTGCGTGTGTAATTTTTCATTTTCATCCCCTAATCCTATGTAGTTTTGGTATTCGAATTTTTTTTTTGCTTGGTGTATTTATGTCTATACGTATTGTTTTAATTAACTATTTTAATATTGCAACTCACATATCTATACTTATATATACTGCTTATCTTATATGCATACGTACTTACATATTCATACCATATCAATTTCTATTCGAGAATGTATCTAGCTGTTAGTCCTAATAGTAAACCATAGCATATATGTATGTATATAATACATAACTAACTGCCTTATGTGCGTGCACTCCTATTAAGTTTAAGGTCATTTATTTTATAATTTTTTAACTTAAATTGTTTTGTTTATAACATTTAACAAATCCACAAATCGCGTGTAACCAGTGCTTTCGCTGTCTGAGCCATCCCAAAGCTTAACATTTACATCGTTTAAGCAATTTAAAGACAGAAATCTTCAGATGATTTCGTGGAATATATTCTTTTTTGCAGCTCCAGATGATTTCGTGGAATATATTCGAGAAATTGATAACAAGTTTCTTGAATCGTTCTACGATTGCTTCCATCAAAGTGGAGTAGCGCAACATCTCTACGCACAGCTTCAGACCGACAAGAAGTTCATGTGCTGTAAGAATTTGCCGAAAGATTTCATTTTGAAATACTTCATTAGAGTTAGGTTATATTTTGTTATTAAATTTTGGAACAGGGATTTGAGCGACCCCAATTTTAGGAATAAGATGTTTCGCGTATCGCATTTATAAAGAGTAATATATGGATTTGTTTAAAAGCTTCCATGAGTCTTCCATTTTTTTACATTTCCTACACATTTCACACGATTTTTTTACACAAACACAAAACACGAACACAGTTTTTTTTGTTAATTGCATGTGCATGCATTTTTATTACTTAATGAATTAAATATATCCATAAGTATTTTTGCTAATAAGTTTTCATATTTTTTTAGTGCGGGTGTAATAGGCCTCTTGGGCATACCTCAATGGTGGTGCGGAAATGCCTATACGTTCATTATAAACATTGACTAAATCTTTTATACTGTTTCCAGAACTAGTGCACTAAATGAACATATTAATAGTGTAGTGTATCGTTGACAAGGACAAGGGATGATTAAACCAATTATTGAAATGTTGAAAAGCACCGACATTATACTGCAACTGTGAGTAATCCTGCAGAAGGAAAAACAAATTATATACATATTTCTTAATGCTAGGAACAACAAATATATCTTAGCTTTTAAGAAATCGTCACATTATCTTTCCAGCGAATGTATGTACATATGTACTTTATCCAGTGAAACTCACTATGATTTGTAAAGTTTTCCTTAAAAAAAACATTCTCCCAACAAAAGTAATTTATTTGTATCAATTAAATACATTGTTTTCAATAAATAATCACCCTTTTCACGGAAAAATACGAAAGATTTGTTTTTAATTTGCGGATAGAATTCACTTCAGCTGTTTACAAAACAAATAAAACGTCGAATGAATAATCCACCTCATTAGTTTGGCGGGGTAGTTTGGAGGGGTAGTATATCAGCTGTTCTCAACAGCTCACACGTATTCACAGACACGGCGGAGAAAGCTTATAAAAAACGCTGTCAGATGGAATCAAGGGGCAAGAGAGGTAAAAGATGGACATCTCTTTGCTCTCTTATTTCTGCATAGAATCCGGTTGTTGACATCCACAAAAATCGTATTTGCCGGCCTACAAAGAGGTGCCAAATGAAATACGTACATTGCGTCCGAAATATGTATACATACATACAATCCCACACGTCCATGAGAGTAAAATGATACACATACATGCATAAATGATACACACATGTGAGAATAAACTGTCAAACGGACGAAAAGTTAACAGTTCGCCGACTTCATGCATTCTGATGTATTCCACATATAGCCCACACTTGTTGTCTCGCTCCCTCTTATTAGCGCTTATGAGTTGCCAATTTTTTGACAAGACGCAACGCACGCACCGGATTCTATGGGTTTGGGCCTCGAGTTGTTGAGGCTGCGGCCTTTTGATCAGGGATAATGGAATGAAAGAGATGTTCATCTTTCCATTGGAAAACCCCTAGTCAACCCAAAGTCCACCACAGATTTTTCGCTCTCAAGCCACTAATACACCTCGGATTCTAAGCGTTTCCTAATACTACTTTATATACAGAGTACCGCCCTCTTGCTTTTAATATCTGCCCTCAATAGTGTCAAAAATTTGCGAGATTGCCCATTATAATGTCAGAAGTGGCCCCGATTGGAAAGTGTTCCAGGACACTGTTCGCTAAGCTCATACTTTTTAAAAGGAATTATTGTAGCTGCTTATTAAGTATTCATTATAAAAAGTTGTCAATAAATGGCAGTCATTCTAACAAACTAATTGTTATAAATATATTGACGAACATTACGGTCAGGAAAATGTGGAAACATTTACAAAAATTCTACAATTTATTTTCATATACTGATGGAACTATTATCATAATGTTAATGTATGTATAAGTACTAGTACGTACTACTACTACGTATTGTGGATTAAGGTAAGACTAAAAGTTATGTATGTACGAAATTTGAACAATTTATATCAAAAGAGCGCTGTCAGGAGAGAGTAAAAAATGTCCCTACCCTGTTCATTTTAACCCAAGAAATGGGTTGTTTTGGTTATTTTGTTTGGCGTATTAGTATTGGCGGCTATTCAGAAGTTTTGAATTAGTTTGAGTGTATTTGAACAAGTAGTTCAGAAGAATAGAAACCGAATGAAATGCTAAAAAAATTTTGTTTTGTAATGTACATGTTTTGCTGTTACTTTTGATATATATCGTCTCTCATATCATACAGAAACCAACAAGCATAAGGTACACATTTTCGTTCATTCTGAGAGGTTTTTATCTCCACTCCTTAATAAATGACAGTCTTCAAAATTTGGTGCAGAAACTACGGAACAGACCTATTTTTTTTATCCTATCATCCTATCAAATTTAACGTCTTCTTTAATGGAATATTCCAGCCTCATAATAAAAACATAATTCAATGCATTTTGCGAACATACACTTGTCTCTTAGTTTCCGTTTTTTTTAGGTGAATATTTGGCGTTCAAATTAGTTGCAAAGCCGGAAATTCCGGATAATTCACTTCATCAACTGCTCTTATAAACTAATACGCATTTACATACATGCCGATTATGGAATCCTGCGGATCGACTGCGGAGGGAAAATTTTCGCATCCGCATATTTTCCTATTATAGAAAACGCAAACCAGAAAGGGAGCGGATGTCGGTGAAGTAGTGCGAAAAAAATGCTATTATAAAAAACGCAACTCATCCGCACTTCATACATTTTGTGACGCTTTCAATCCGAACCAAATGATTTGCGGATTTGGAGGGAAAAGGGATGTGTGGTTGCAGCGGAAGTAAATTTTAGAACAAGAAACAAACGAAATTTATCCTTGATTCAAACATAATTCGCTTCCCGTTTTTTCGCTCATGCTTTAATTTATTCCCATTGGACGTACATATTTTTCAATAGCTACACTCGGAAAGAACAACTGAAACAGCTGTCAACAGTACTGGTCCGATATCCATTCTCATCCAGGAATCTTAAACATGCTGAAAACGTATGTTCCGAAGAGAAGAATGAGGATCTTAACACGGGTGGCAGTGTTTTCGTCAAGATAACATATCTTAATCCTACTTTAGTCAGCCTGAATCATTTTCAAATTTGAAAGAAGGGTGCATAAATGAAGGTTGATTACAGAAGAACTTCTTCTACTACGTTTAAATATGCCTCGCCCTAGTTCTTATCTTAGAACGAATATCTTGAGAATAATTTTCTTGCTCTACTCAATACATAAAAAGTGCACTTGACTTCATAATATACTCTAATTCACTCCATAAATAACTATTCTTCGGAACAAAAACAAAAATCAACAAAATGAAAATTGACAGCAAACAGCTGATTACAGAAGGGGTCGATAGGGATGTTTTGCGGACCGATAATGTAGTTCATCCGATGGATTCCATAATAGAGTTGAACTTCCATTGCGGATGTGAGTGACTCCCTCCAGTCAGTCAATCCGCCGGATTCCATAATCGGCATGATAAACACGTTCACATTCACATTCAGCTGGTCTCGAGCTTTACACGTATTCACAGACTCTATCTGTGAAACGGTTGTGAAGCAGGAGG
The DNA here is from genome assembly GCA_916610145.1 of Eristalis arbustorum. NCBI lineage: Eukaryota > Metazoa > Arthropoda > Insecta > Diptera > Syrphidae > Eristalis > Eristalis arbustorum. Next base: position 51,086,668 of record OU744319.1, on the reverse strand, counting down.
AAAACAGCTGTGAAATGTTATAAAAAACGCTGTCAGATGAATCTGAGGGGCAAGAAACGTAGAAGTGGCATATCTCCTCCTTCCATTATCTCTGCCTTTGACTGATGCCATCCGGTACATACCTAGCAATGATCCCCTTGGCAAATTTAATGTTGGTGGAATATTAGCTCTTATTAATTGAAGTTGCTCGCTGCGTTATGAGCTGAAGACTGATATTTCCATGATTTAGATCCAAAACAACGTCTAGAAGCACTTGTTGCAGCCTTTCAAAATTGGTAATTATCAATATAAGATTGGAAGTTAGAGACGATAGCATTTGTTTGAGTTCGGCAGATGCTTGCTTCTCTTCTATAAGATATAAAGTGTTCGTTAAACATACACGATACGCCAGAAATTTTTGGTTTATTTCATTTGCTGTACGCTTTAGAACTTTGTTTTCTAAGCAAATTCAGCATATGATGCTCGTTTTCATGTATGTTAGATATTTGCTCTTGTATGCGCTGAGCATCGACTTGATCCAACATATCAAACAAACTATGCGATAACGTACCAACTATATCTAATGGAGACCTTGCCATTCTTAATTTCTTATACTTCGACCCTCGTTAGGGTATGTATGAGCTCGTTGTTATGATCAATTGCTGCTAATCTTTGTTTAAGATTATCCACACTTGGTCTACAATGCATCTGTTGGGTTATATTAATCGTGCAGATCTCTTTCAGCTAATGTAGACATGATTTAATTTCCCCAAATTCGAACCAATACGTAGTAAGATTGTAATATTCATATATGTTCCAACATATGTTTAGTGACCGAATTGGACCTATGTCATCAAAGTATATACCTACTGCACTGTCCAGTTGCCTCACAAGAACTTCGTTATTGGGTTCTGCGAATTATACTGAACTGTTGGCCCAAACATTAATATATCATTAAGCGACCTTCCAGACGAGCTTTTAGCAGAAGCATCAAACTGAGCTTTGTTGATGAGCTATCGGGCTTCATTACACACTGATGGGGTAATACGTAATGAATCTCTATTTCGCTGATCGGACGCATGTGGTCAAGTGTTTCGTATTCTTCCATGAACTTTACATACACAGCCTTAAGATCAGGCTCTTTATTTAACTCCCGCTCAAGAAACAAAACCCGTTTTGTAGCTATTTGTAACGATTCTCCTAAATTTGTACTAGGGTTCTGTTTTTACGGCAAACCCACAATGAATTGCAAATTTGGGCTTAGACTGATGGCTTTATTAGAGTGAGCTTCACATTCATGCCCCTCCTTCGTCATTCGTCTCACTGGTTCTTCATGATATTCTGGCTGCCTGAAATTTCGTACGAGTGCCTCCAGTGAGGACGTTATTTCGCGGGCTGGCACATGGCAACTTAAAGAAGTCTCAATGGATTGAGCGCTACCATAAATGATCCGTCCTAACTTGCTTTCTCGCAAAACTGGGAGTTCCGATGATATTGATCTCTCCTGGGAGCAGAAGCTCGAAGGCACCTATCAATAAGTCATTTGCTGCGTAGTAAAGTATGGGTCTGCCAATTGTACGTGGGAAGGATTGCTAATTTTGTGCGTCTGCTGATAGTCACTTATCCGTGACATGGAGCTTGCTTCGATTGTCGTTTTGTACTTTAAAATGCGTGATTCAATGGTAACATTCACAGCAAATTCAGTTTTAATTTCCGTGGACCCAACGCCACTAATGGGAATCTCCATTCGGTGTTGCTTCAGGTCTAACTTATGTCGAATGATTTCATTATGAAATTAAGCTGAGAACCAGAGTCTAACAAGGCACGGCAGGGTATTCGCGTACCAAAAGATGAAATAACTTTTAAAATTGCCGTTGCTAAATAAATATGACGCTTAACCGCAACCTGGCTCTGACGTTATCTTGTTAAGTTGTCGCTGAATTTCCGCTGATTTTGACTGCTGCTTAACGATCCTGGGTTAATGCGAAGAGTATTATGGCCGCTTCCACATTTTAGACACTTTCTTGACTGGCATGTTTGGGAGAAGTGACCTGGCTTTAGACAATTTGCGCAAAGGCGTAGCTTGCGAACTAACTTTGACCGACCTTCACGTGTTATATTTGAAAACTGAGAACAATTAAATATCTGATGTTTACTAGAACTGCAAACGATACAAGTTGAACCCTCAACTTTTCTTTCCGCTGTAACGAGTTACGTATTCCTTCTCTCTTCTCGGCTGCTGATGGCCTCAAGAGTCTGGAACCTCAACTCGATAAACTTCAGGAATTCAGTAATTGATGGGCTGCTTCTTGGATCCTTCAGGTCCTGCTCGAGCAGCGTGTGGCTCTTCTTATACAATTTTCACAGCAACAAGTGAACAACGATGAGATCCCAATTACTTATGTTGTAATCCAGATTTCCAACAGCCTGCAAGATCTCCTTTGTTGTATCGTGGAGTTTTTTTTAGGCTGGTGGCAGTACCAGTTGTGTTTGATTGACTGAACAGCCTGTTTAGCTGCGCAGTCAAAAGTAGTCTCTTATTATCATACTGCTCAACCAATGTTGTCCAAGCCGTATCATAGTTTGCGTCAGTTGCCTGAGAATGTTGTATCAGAGTATGTGCTTCTCCGGTGAGGTTTGCCCTCAAGTTCGTGCTGTTTGAAGAGATCGTTAAAATGTTGCCTATTTAGATAACTACCGTCAAACTTGGACAACTTAATTTTTGGCAGGAATTCCCTGGATCTGGTAAGCTGATATGTAGATGTAACTGCATTATCATTGTGACTACTCGCTCTTGTAAATCTTAGTATGCCTCAATGTCGGACGCTGTGATTTGATTTTCTAGCTTCTGATATAAGTTCCCAATTCTGTTGCAGACTCTTTATCTTGACGGTTTGAAATTGGATTTTGGTCTAGACAACTTTGTGGAACATTTACTGAGTGGTCTTCGCAGTATATTAATTATATGAAAAAAATCTTTCTCTAAGTGTTATAGTACTTATTTTGGGACAAGTATCATCTTGGTTCTTTGTTTTCCCAGAGCGATGTTCTCCTTCTTTATGATCCTTGTCCAGAAGACTTACAAGCAGATCCACTTTCTTCTTTGGTCTCGCTCCCAGGTGCTTCGTTACACTTTCACTCTCACCTCCAATTGCACCGACATCTTCTGTGTTTTGATCATCCTTCTGCTATTCTACTGGCATCTGTATGCGTTTTTCAATACCTGCCATAATGCGTTCTGACAACCCTTTTTACTTAGTTCTTTGGAGAAAGCTCCAAGGATTTCACTATCGGTCCTATCGAACCGAATCCAAAGAGTTTCAATTTGTTGCAGTCATTCATGGAGATATGTAAGAACTTTTCTCAAATTGCTGTCTTTGTCGTAGTTCCTCGCGATACGGCAAATTGCCTCACCAAATTTTTCCTGTAGGGATGAGTAATACTCCAAACCCTTTTCTGCCACGACGCACTACCACTTTCCATTTTTACTTGTATCACCTTTTTTTTATAAACACTCACACGGTTGCCAATGTCCAATTTTGCAAGTAATAATAAAAACAAAACACACAATGCTAATATTTCTTGTTCTTTATTTTCTGGTTGTTGACCAGGTGAATTCACGATACAGACTGAGCCGAGCTCTACAACTAATTGCACATTGTGCTAACAATTTTGTAAAGTCATCAAAATCAAACCGTGTGACCGTGTTGATGTCAAATGCTGTTTTCTTCGAAAACACGAGAAGCGTGAATTCATTCTGTGAGTTCTGGTCTTACGGTTCGTTACAAAAATTTATCTGATCATAATAAGATACCTGAGCTCGGCTAATGTTACATATTTCAACCTCAACAATTGTCTTTCGCCGTGCCCCACATTTGGCAGTTGTGACACTGAGTGATGTTTTTCTTAGTATGCCTTTGCAAATCCCACCTTACTTGCGTCCGAAAAATCGATTTTATATTCTTGCGAAGATCCGCGTGGCGAGGTCAGCCGTTCTCAAAATAGACGACTTAGACTTGTTTTTTTTTATTATTTTTATGTCTTTTCACTTGAGACCGAGTGTTGTAAGTTCTTTTTTCATAGAGTCAGAGGATATTCATCCAGGCCAAAAAGTTTCACATTTGAGATCGTGCGAAATAATAAATTGATTCACAAAAACCTTGATGCCTATTGATTGTCTTCACGGAATAATCTGTAATTTTCAAGTAACTAAAGAACTTGTACACAAATTCACAATTTTTTTTTGGAGGATTTTAATGTTGAATGGGGATTTTTCTGGGCAACTGGTGCTCTGGTTCACTGGTGCGCATTTATTCCCCAAGCACGACACAACATATTGGTGGTTGAGGATACAGAATCCTCGAGGGCAAGCGCGCCGCTTCAGTGTTTCGTTTAATCGAAATGCAATGCAGAAGGAAAGCTCGACTGATCGCTTTAAAAGGACGCGAGAGACTTAAGCTGAGGAAATCAAGTTCTTCGTCCGGGGTGGACCTGGGCCTAACGAGCCTCTCCAACTAGCGCTATCTCTGGCTAGCTATCTTTAAGGTAGTGGAGGTATAACTTTTTGCTTAATACTGTCGGATAAGGGTTGTTTCCGAAAGTTCGCGTTCGCAGTTTGGTATCGAATAATTGCCTGAAATACAATGCAACTATAGAAATATCTCTACGCAACTATAGTATCTTATTTCGTTCATTATATCTATTAATGTTACAATGTTCCTTTACAACATATTTTGCTGTTGTAAAGAAATATTTAAAAGTAGTCTGCTCTTCTCCATTATACAATAATTAATAGTAACAATAAGCATATATCGTTGAGCTGATATAATATAATCGATTAATATATACATATATCGATTCGTAAGAATTTCTGATAAAATTGAACGGTGTTCATGTATTCACAGACGCTACAAAAACAACAAGCTTTCCAAAATGGTGGCTCTGCTATGCAATATTTTAACGACTCGAAAGGAATGAAAAGAGAACATCGCAATATTCTTCTTTCCAGTTTGGAAAAACCTATCAAACCACTAAATCTGGCGTTGTGGACCTGAATTCACACACTCCTTTAATTTCACGCACATTATTACAAAATTTAGGCACGCACCAAATTTGTTTGTATGTAATATGAAGTCTGTGTAGTATCTGAAATAAAGAAAACGCTGTTATACGAAATAAAGAGCCAAGATACTAGGAAGTCGGGTATCTCTATAATACCTTTTCTCTGCAATTATGTCAGTTATCGCAATAACAGCTTATCTTTGCCCCATATATATAGCAGCTATAAGAGAGCGACTTACAGAAAACAACTAATAAAGTTATTCGACTTTGACTGTGTTTACATACGCCAATTTTGACAGCAAGCTTTCACGTCTTTTTGTCATGGGAAATGAGACATGAAAAGAGTTTCACAACCCATGCCAAAAAAGCAGCCTTTCCAGCCAATGGTATGCCCTGCCGGAAAACACGCAAACGAGTGATACCATCCGATTCAATGACAACAAATAAACTTTCTTGAAATCTTTGTTAAAAAATTAACACGAAAATTTACACACAACAAAAATGAAAAAAAAGTTTTAGGAAAAAACAAGTTCTGGCTTTTTGAAACTCTTTGCAATGTTGTTGAATGTTGAAGCACTCAACAATTCTTTTTGCAAATTGAATTTAATATTTCTCAGTGTATGGTTATATATTATTTTTGCATTACATTACAAGATAGCATAATGGAAAGTCTTGGAGAATTAAAAATACCTACATTTTTGTTCTGGTTGGTATGACAATTCTATTATATCTTATTTGAGATGAAAAATGCACAAAAAATAGGTCTGCCATCACTGACGCATATGTCTTTATTTGGAAGTTATGGGGCTGTTGCCGTACCGTACTAAAATAAAATCATTGTTTTTCATTTAAGCAAACGTCAAGAATTGTGCCTATAAATACACAGAAGTTGAAACAGTTAACAAAAGAAAATAATCCATTTTTTAAAACAACTAGCAAAACATAACAATAGAATTCATACACATATGTAAATTCCTAGTATGTATAATAAAAAAGTAACTGTATTTAAGTAGCATCAAGCTAGAATAAAATCAATTTCACATAGTTAATAATACACTAGTCAGTCTATTTTGGCTTAAAAAAGGCGACAATTTCTTCTGTGAGGGTGTTTGAGGTTTGAGGTAACCGGAAACAATTTCGTGTAGTTGACGGGCTGGTCAACTTTTTTAAAAAAAACCTGATGAAGAATCTCCATTATCTAAATGAAGAAGTTGTTTCTTTGTAATACATGTTCTATAGTGTGCCTTGAAACACCGAATTATTCCTTGATCCATAGGTTGGATGAGAGAAGTAGTGTTGGGTGGCAGAAATTCGATCTTTATGTTTTCTAACAGTACATCGCCATCAAGTTTGTGACAAGATCCATTGTCTACAAGAAGCAGCTTTTTGTTCCTTGATTTAAATACAGCTTCCAGTTATTTCATTATGGTGGTCCATATTGTACCCGTCATCCATGCTTTCGTGTTTGCACTTGTTCTGAGACTTACCTTTTTAAATATGTAACACACCAGAAATTAACAAAGCAACACAATATTTAAGGGGCTACATACCTATGCAATAAATCATTTTGTCTGTGCCGGACGCATTGGCGATGAAAAGGATGGTAACTAAAACATTGTTTGTTTGTTTGTTTTTTCAATGAATAGTAATACATTTTTTCAATTAACCGAGTTTTTCACTTTGGCGGGTTTCATTAAAGCGGTGTAATTTACATGAAATTTGTGAAAAAGTACTTGGTGACAGAGTTAGTTTTTCATATAAGCGAGTTTTTCAATTAAACGAGTTTCACTTAAGCGGGTTCGACTGTATACAAGTTTTGTTGTAACGGCATCTTTGACGTCATAAATAACGCAATAAGCTCTTAAAAAATTAAAAAAGTTACACAATTGACTTAATTGCGTTCCCGTATATTCTTGATATTTTGCAGTCTCTGAGAGGTTTAAGTCAACACCAGTGCCCCAAATACGCTCGGTACTGTGGGAACTAAATGTTCTCAGAGGTCGTGTTATTAATTATCATAATAAAATAATTAACTGACGGCCAGCTACCCTATCTTTCCAAAATTCCTAGTACTAGGAATAGCGAAATAAAATAGTAAAGTTGAACTCCGAAATTCCTTGTTAAAGGTAAATAGAGTTTTTTTTAGTTCCGGGTTATTCAACGTAGTCATCAACGAAATACGACGAATCGAACAATGAACCCTGGAACCCTTGGAGATGAAAGCAATATTTCAAATAATGTGGATATTATTGTAAGGATTTAATATTGTAAAGCGTTAGTGAACTAAGTGTTTGTTTTTTTTTTACTTAAATAAGAGTGAATTGTGTTAGTAATAGTGATAATTATCTGTTAGTATCGGTATTAAAGAACAGAAAATTATGGCAGGGAACATTGCATTAGCAGTTCAAATTGCAGTAGAGATTGCTTGGTCAAGTTTCATGTGGAGAATGACAGGGATCATGAATGAAAATAAAATGAATAATCAAAACATTCAGTCAGAAGTATCCACTTTAACAGCCAACTTAATGAGGTTCAAAAAAGTTTGCCTCCAGTGGTATCATACGAACCTGTGTGCGTCTCTAATACAGGATTAATATGCCCTATCTCATTGGATTTAGTCCCTTCCAGAATTTTCCGGTGAACAGGCTAGATATGTAAGTTGGCGACAAACTGCTACTACAGCAGTTGACCTTTTTCGAAAATACCCCGACACCGAAAAATATTACCAAGCGGTTGCCATAATTCGAAATAAAAAAGTTGGGTCAGCAGACCTGATCCTATCTTCATTCAATACTACATTAAATTTCGATGCAATAATAGCCAGGCATTTTTAGAAAATCAGTTGAGTATTTTAGTGCAAGGCAAAATGAATATTTCCGATTTTTATGATGAAATCGAGTAATAATTTCGGGACTAAATAGACCTTTTTGTTATATCCTTTTTTCGTCTGTTTTTTAGATCTTTCCTCGGCTCTCGCGAAAGCACAAAAGCTGGAAGCTAATCAATACAGATATGAGTTTGCAAGAGCTTTTGACTCCCGGCAAAAGAATAACATTGTTTATCGGAGTAATCCACATTTCAGGAGAATAACAGAACCACAAAATATTATGGTTATAAGACAAGAAGACAATGCCATGGATATAGATCCAACGTCTTCTAAATTCCGGCACAATACTCGATTTTATTCACAGCAACAGCCTTCAAGTAATAGAAACGTGTCAGCCTTTCAAAAAACGTCACAGAACCAATTTGGGAAAAGAAATCGCGAATCTGATAGATCTACTTTACCAAAATTTCAGCGTGTGAATCACATAGAACAGCACATAAAAACAGACCAGAACGATAACGTTATAAACCAGGTTAATTTTTTAGAGCATGGTCGGCACTACCTTTCATCAAATAGAAACTAATTTCCTTGAATTAAGAATTCTTATTGATACAGGTACTGCCAAAAATTACATGAAAAAGTAACCACAGTTAAAACACTTCATTTCAAAGAACAACAGCTTTATCGCTAAAACCTTTAATGGACAGAATAAAATCACAGTGTAAGATGAATTTATTCGGTTACTTAACCGATTTTTATTTACTTCCGTAACTAGTACATTTGATACTATAATCGTCAATGACTTTCTAAAGCAGATACGAGCATAAATCGATGCGGAAAAGGGTGTATTAATCCACATAGGTGGAGCAGAACCTTTCGAGTTGTTAAATTGTGAGAACATTAATGCTATCGATATCGATTGCAAATCTGAAAAATCAGTTCAAAGAACTGATAAAAAAACATGTAAAAGTCTTTGCTAAGACCGAACAAAAATTACCATTTAACACTTCTGTTAAAGCATCGATCAGAACAACAAGTTCAGAACCCATTTATTCTAGACCCCGACCATATCCTATGGCACATATTGAGTTCGTCAATAATCAAATTAAACGACTGCTAGAGGATTGTATTATCCAACCTTCCCGTTCTTCCTATAATACACATGTACTGGTCAGCTTTCTCAATAAATCACGGAAAGTACGATATTTTTTTTTTTTTTTTTTTCATAAATTTTTGTTTTTATTTATAATTCATTTACTTACATGCTAGACAAAAATTCTTAAAACTAGCGAAACTAACAAATATTCTTACGTCTAACCTACTGACCCTACACGGGTACTCTAAGCTATTCTCATAATAGTGTGGTCTGTGCCTTTCGGCTTATGCAAACATTTTTTTTAGTGTTAAACGCACTGTTCCAGATTTGTTTTGGCCAAGAAAAATGGCAAAAAAAAAACTTGGCTATATATATATCTATTTAACCTAACTTAAATTAGCTTAACCTACCATTAAAACTTAAAACTATCTTAACTATGTTCGTAAAAGTACGAACGCGTGCACCAGGACGTATGTGTTATGTATATGCCTAACATATATACTTTATACGCCCTGGTGCACCTGTTTTTTTTTTTTTTTTTCATTTTTTTCATTTTTCTATATTTTACCTTACAACTACCTTAAACCCATGTAAGTTGGCCATTATGATCAACTATCGATCCATTTAGAGAAGCTAGCGACTGCAGAGACTGGTTTTGTTGCAACCACCAATAAAATTGCCGTTCTTTGGCAGACTCTCTCCTGCCTCGAGCAGAGATCGCTCTACTGTACCGGAGGAGATCCTCGCGACTGCGAGCGACATCCCGTTCGTATTGGAGTCGCCTGTCCACTGTCCGGCGTACGACGTGGAAGATTACAGGGCATCCGTATGGATCCTGTATTAGGCCAATTGTGTCGAGATAGAGGAACGCCTCGGGAGGAATAAAGCCGGTAAAGCGCACTCTCTCATGGTACATAACGTTGGGGTAGTAAGCCCCAAAGATCAGACTGTTGGACGAAGTCATAGCTCGTGCAATATGCCTTCTGGTCAGCTTGATAATAAAATTATCTATTCTGTTGAGGTTTGCTTCGTTGTGCAGGACCTCATTGGGATAGTACTTCTTGTACTCAGACTCGGGTGTACGATACAAACGGAGACAAGTCCGAAGACATTGTCTCTCGAACAGCCTCATCTTTTCCATCTGGGAAGGACTCACGTTGAACCACAGTGGACAACCGTACACCATAATTGGCCGGATGAGGGCCATGTAGCAGATTACCTTCACCCTGGTATCAAGTTGGCTGCTGTAAAACAACCTCCTTGCCACAGCAAAGGCATTTTTAGCTTTGGCCAGAGCAATATCTATATGTTTGTCAAAATACAGATATTGGTCCAACCAAATGCCAAGATACCTAACTACACTTTTCACATCTAAAAGGCGTCCCTGTGGGTCAACAATGCCGAACTTACGCCAGTTTGTGCGCGTATCCCATGATGCCATGTACAGCGGGGTTCTGAAAAGGATAGTTTCACACTTACGGAAGTTGATAATCAACTTCCAGTCGTCTCAAAATCGCTGAATTTGATCGAAGTCACCTTGCAGCAAGATATTTATTTCTTCGACCTTCGGACCTGATCTGTACACCACTAAATCGTCGGCGTACGCAATTAAGTGCGCCATTGAACCTACCAGATCTGCAGTGAATATTGAAAACAGGATCGTCGAACCAACCGATCCCTGTTGCAGACCGTTTTTGATGTCAAAGACCGTTGAATAAGTTACATCGCCACTTTTCACGATGAACTTTCTACCTGTTATCATGTCATAGATCATGTACAGCAGTGGTTTACTTATGCCTAGCCTGACCAGCTTGAGGAAGAGGCCCTCCAACCAAACGGTGTCGAACGCTTTCTCCAAGTCAATCAAGCAAGCACCCGTGCAATGTTTCTTGTCTTTATTCCATTGAATGTCGAAGACTAGTTTAGACGCGGCATGTATGGTTTCATGGCCCGCCCTGAATCCGAACTGGTTGTCCGGTATGATATTATTTTCCTCAACCCATTGCTTCAGAACTCGAATAACTATCTTTTCAAAAACTTGCTTATGCAAGGAAGAAGACTGATCGACCGAAGGTTTGTCGGGATAGATCTATCTTTGTCCCGTTTAGGGATTGGATGCACCACAGCTGTCTTCCAATGTTTTGGGTAATATGCATTACTTAGCGCATTGTTAAAGAGTGTTGTGTAAATTTGCACTGCTTCGGAATACCATCGATTCCCACTGACTTTTTCTTTTCCAGCGAGTTAAAGATACCCTGGAGATCTTCTTGAGAAATCAAGATGTGATTTCTGTCATTGACGATGGCACTATTTGCCATATTAACGTCATTGAACCTGGTGAAACCTCGATTCTCAGATCGCCATTGACTTATATCGTTACGAAGATTACTGTGGTTCAGCAGGGCTTCGTTCTCCAGTTCGTGATTCGGCCTACGAACCTCGTTGACCGTATACACTCGCTGGAATACAGCAGCAATTGCTTTTACCTTCTCCTGGGGATCTTCAACCATGAAGAAGTCATTGTCCAACACTGCCCCATCTGGATCGATGCCAATTGTTGTGAGTAAGTGTTCGTTCTCTGTCGTCCTTGGAAGTCTAACACTCTCAATGTCGTTTTGATCTTTTCTCCGAAATATTTTATTTACTTGCGGGAACATACAGGGGTTGTTGGAACGTACAGCCCGAATTTTATTGCCCCAGTGCAAGCTTATAGCTATGCTATAATTGATACGGACTAATTGTTGGAGATTCTTGATCTCCGACTTCAACGCTCTGACTTCCGCGTTTTGAGGATCTGTAAACCGTCTATACAAGAGTTTGAGCCTAGACAGCATCCTACTTTTGTGCACGTGAAGTGCGTCGATGGTAGCATTTCGATAAACATCGCTGTCATCGACTTGTACTACCTTTGGGATAGTTTTGTCCATAGTACGTTTGACTACGATGTCTATCTGTCTGAGGTACCTATCAACCTCCTCGTTTGTCAGGTTTCTGTTTGTAGGAGGATTGATCCCACTCGAACGTAGTTCCGTGGATAAAGCTCTGGAGAAGCGAGGCCATCGGGCCTTATTATAATTATAAGGGTGCCTCTGGACATATTCCCCCAGATCTTCCACCTCGTTCGGGAGCTGAATAGCCGCGAAGAGTCCGCAGTGATCACTCTCGTACTCAATCGTAGTTAAGCAGTTTCGCGTGTGTCTTTCCACGTCAAGTATTGTCAGTCGTTTGTCGATTAGCAATAGATCCAGATAGGATCCGCTTCTGGGAAACGATGGCCTATCGGTTGCAAGCAAATCTAGCTTGAACTCAATATTGTGCTCTACCAACCAGTTATACAGTGGGGTTCCCCTGTCGTTATGCCCTCTATTACCCCATTCTCTGTGCTTGGAGTTTAAATCCCCAGCAATAATATAATAGTTTTCCTCCGAGCTAAGTCGAAGGCTAGTAAAAAGAGTGTCGAGCTCTGAAATGAAGTTGCGATTGAGGCTTGGATTGTCAGCTGCATAGATCGCGATCACATATAACCGCTTGCCACCCTGAAGCGGAATGCGTGCGCAGCCTTTAAGATTGTGTGACGTTAGGCACTGCAAACAACGTCAAGTAGATGAGGTCTACCCGCGCTGCTTGCTCCTGGAACTGCTTTTGGAGCTGAGTGATCCGCCCCTGGATGGAGAGCAGGACCGCCTTCAGATTCAGCTCAGCTTCGGGTTGCCTGGCCACTGGGACCGGGGCCACCTTCTGACTATCTGTTGTACCGGCTGCCTTCCTGATGCCATTTGGGCGAAGGAGACTTCCGGTGTAACAGTGGTAGCTGGAACTCGGGGCACTGGCCTCGCTTCTACCATTTTTGTTTTCCTCTTGGCCTCTATAATTTTCCTGAGTTGTTGGACTTTTGGACATCCCCTATAATTTGCGGGGTGCCCATTGGTCTTGCAGATTACGCATGAAAGCCTGCTCCTGTCCTCGACCTTTTCAGTCCCTAAGGTACATTCCCCTTGATTGTGGGTCTTTGCGCATTTGACGCAGCGAGACTCCATGTTGCAGTTCGCCGCAGCATGTCCAAACCGCTGACATCGAGCACATTGAAGTATGTGCTTTGTCTTTTTTGATGTATCCCATTTGACAGTTACAGAACCTAAGCGATTGATTCGTTTTAGGCTTTCTATTTTGCTGTCAGGGGTGACCTGAACAAGGAAGAACGGAAGTTTTCTGTTCTCCCTTTTCGTCACCGCAGTGGTGAAGGGCTTGACTCCTATGATCGAGACGTCGTCGCTCTGCGCCTGGCGCAGTTTAGCAAGGATCTCCTCGGGATCTGTATCGGGATCTATGCCCTTGAGGAGCATAGTCTGCAGCTTTTCCCCTTTTGGGGTATAAGAAAAAAACTCGGCTCCCGCCGTAGCTAGCTCTTCTTTTATAGAGTGATAGTCCGCTGCTGAAAAGCAGTGTACTGAGAGCCTTAAGGGCCCTTTGTATTTTAAATAAAATTAATTTGACTTAATGGCCAACTTACATAGGACATCCAGATATTTGGTCGCCATTCCGAAGACGTTGATTGGTGGGCATTTCTCCCTCTTAGGTACTGCCTGCTGCTGTTGTTGTTGGTGTTCCTGTTGCTGCTTTTGCTTCTGTTGTTGTTTCTGGTGCTGTTGTTGTTGTAGCTTCTGCAGTTGTTGCAGCTGCTGCGCTTGTTGTTGCTGGTATTCCCTCTCTAATTTTAATGTCACCTGAGGTGACGGTGGAACGGCGCTTCACAACATTAGGTTATGGGGGAAGTTTCTTCCTCCTTTTTTTCCCCTCCCCGGAGTGCGATGACTGGTGGCCTGTACCAGCCTGGTGGTCTGATGCGTCAAGCGTCACCGCTTCATCACTTTTGCCCTTTTTTGGAGAGCGGACCGCTCTCTCGAAGACATCGGGACATAGTCACCAATTAATTTTGATTTTTTTTTGAGAGACTGAATCAAATGGTTGACATGGCAGCTTCTCTGAGGGAGAATTTTGTGTATGCATACACACATTGCCAAAATATTTTCATGACAAATTGTTCTATGGTTTGGTTCGAGTCAATACTTCGACTCAGTTAAGAGATGAGTTCCCCCCCCTACCTCCCCACAAACGAAATACTTAAGCTGTGATAATGGACATATAAGCTCTACAAGTCAAAACATATTAAAATCGTCTTGGATGCAGAAGCATTGGAAGCATTTGAAAAATTAAAACCATCTTCGCATCGGAAGATGTTCTCCTCTTGTACCCAGATTTCAAAAAGCCTTTTGACTTGACAAAATATGCTTCGTCCGATGCTATAGGTGCTGTGCTTTCACAAAATGGACGCCCTATAACAATGATATCCACAGCTCTGAGCAAGGCGGGACAAAATTATGCTACCAATGAGCGTGAAATGCGCGATAGTATGGGCTTTGCAAAATCTAAGAAACTATTTATACGGGGCTCCCAAAATTAACATTTTCACTGACCATCAACCACTAACATTCCCCATGTCTGAAAAGAATCCAAATACTAAACTCAAAAGATGGAGAGCATTTATAGAAGAATACTCACCCTCTTTTTACTATAAGCCTGGAAAAGATAACAAGGTCGCGATAACAATGCGTTATCACGGCAGTACATAAATGTGGTTTGTACCTGTGGTTCTACAATCCATCGGTTCCACAACCGATAAATACTTTGAAGAACCAAATCTTCATACAGCAAGGCTCTGAAGATAGCAGAAGAACGAAAATCTTATTTCGAAAAACAGTGTAGCCATTGTGTTAAATTTTCTTCCTTAACGAAACTTATTGAATCTATGAAGGAAATAATCAATTCTGATGTAAACAATCGTATATTTTGCACACTTGAGGTTCTAGGTAAAATACAAAACTATTTGATAAATGCGTTCCCAGGAGTCAAAATGAAGTGCACTAAGAAATTCGTACAAGATATAACGAATAGTGATGACCACATGGATATTATAACAACTGAGCATAACAGAGCACACAGATGACACGCAGAAAACTATAAACTGATTATATCAGATTATTTTTTTCCTCATATTTAAAAGTTATTAAAAAATCGTGTAACAAATTGCAAGATTTTTCAGGGAAATAAATACCAGCGAAAGCCGAATAAGCATCCGATATGTCCCACACCAATTCCTAAATACCCCGGTGAAATTCTTCACATCGATATTTATAATACGGGAAAAAAATACTTTATAACATGTCTGGAAAAATTCTCTAAATTTGCGATTATAAAACATATTAGCTCTAGAAATGCAACGGATATAAAAAATCCTCTTACAGAAATTATATCACATTTCTATTAGCCAAGGCTGATAATTTCTGATAATGAAGGTATTTTCATATTCAAATCAATAGAAACTTGATGGAACGCCTGTACTCTACTCTATAGCAAGATGTATCAAAGCGACCACTACTGATATAGTTGAATTATTTCTGTTAGCTTTCCATAAATGTAATAATACCATTCACAGTGTCACTGGATATAAACCTTCTGAAGTGTTCCATTGCTGTAACAGCAAATTAAAAACGGAAATAGTACAAAAACTAGTATAAAATCAGGAAAAAGACATGATTTATCACAACAAAGGTACTACCCAAAAGCATTATAATTGTGGAGACAAAGTCTATTTGAAAAGAAATAAAAGACTATGCAACAAATTATCAATTTATATCTTATTATAATCTTATTAATGTGCTCAGAGACGAACAAGGCAAGGAAATACTCGAAAACGATATACAAGAGGTTACACGATTGTCGAGAATCCTAAAGCCTCCAAATAAATCAAAAGGAGCAATCGATTTGCTTGGATCCGCCCTAAAATTTATAGCGGGTAAACCAGATCATCAGGATTTCGAAATATTGCGCAATTAGAGAGAGCGAACTAATTAAAACAAACAATAAGCAAGTAGAAATCAATAAAGATATATAACTCAAATTTAACGATCTAGCAGATAGAATAAATACATTAAGTAACCATGCAAACACTAATTATGAATTCTTAACAATGTTAATGTCAAATAGAAACCGAATTGTTATTCAAAATCTGTATAACGTTGTCAACGCAATCGTTATGTCACGGAGAAATATTGTGAATCCACTTGTGCTTAATATGAACGAAATCGATTTTATATTACTTAATGAAAAAATGCTTACTCCACTAAATGATTTGTTGAATATAGCAGATGTAAAAATATATTAATATGAGAACTCTTTTGTATATTTATTAAAAATACCTTATGTTAAGAAAATATGCAATCTCTTTTTAGTTGCACCTGTAATTCATAACAATAAAGTTATAGATATGAAAAACAATGCAAGCGCAGATTGTATTGGAAATAATGTAGCCTTAAGCGAATGTAAAAAGTCTTGGCTTTACAATTATTGTATCATAGATTCAAAAGAAAATGTTTGTTTCAACTTTTAAATCATCATACAGCTAACTGTCCGACCACATCAGCATTTCATATCGCCAACATCCAGACCATAAGAGAAGGCGTAATAGTAGTGCACGGCGAAGAAAATAATGTGACGGAAAAAAATCAACAAATGTCTCTTAATAGAACATTTCTTGTTACATTTAAAAGCAACGTCACCATTAATGGGAAAAAGTATTCTACATCTCAACCATACGACATAACTCAACTACCAGCACCAAAGAAAACTTCTTTGAGAGAAACTAAATTTAACGAAAAGTTATCGTTGCCGTTTTTTCATAAACCACATATAAAAAATATCGAAGAAATCGAAGAACTTAAAAGTTTCACTCAAACCAATAACTGGCTATGGTAACGGATATCTGCTACAATTAGTATTGTCATAATAATAATACTATGCATCAAATTACAACCAAGAGATCTGAACATGCAACCAATTATTGCGTCAACAGAGATGCAGATAATTGATCGAAATAAGCTAAAAGAGTCTACCGAAAATATTATGAACGCAAACGTTCATATATAAGGTGGGGGGTAGTTAACACGAGTGCACCACATACGTTCGGTACTGTGGGAACTAAATGTTCACACAGTAGCGAGCCGACATAGCGTCAGCAGAATGCTGCAACACCGGGGTGCGAACCGAACGTGGAAGTAATGCTGATGCAGCGTCTGGGCAGCACATAGGGTTAAGTTACATTTAAGGTAATTGTATGCTAGATGTAAGGTGGAAATATATTTTTCAATAAACGGAGCTTCACTTATTGTTAAGCCTCCAAAAGAAGAGGTCGTGTTATAAATTATCATAATAAAAGGCATGGGCCTGTGCATCCCGGGCAAAGTTGTTGATTGCTCTCAACTTGGCGAGATGCCAGCAACGATCCCTGTAAATGCACAGGTCAAGTTGATATACAGCCTCCTCGCGGTGCCCTCTATATAACCTCTACTGCAGCCGCTTAGAGGTGAACCAATGTATGCAGCGACCCCTTGTCATGGGGTTTAAACCAGGACCCGGTCCTCCAGGTTCGGAGGTTTAGCGTGGGGTTAACTTCCCCACCGTGTAAAATATAGTCTAATTCAGAGACGGCAACAAGCCTCGGATACGGATGACTGTACTGCTGACGACCATGGACAACGAAACAAGGACAACGATTTTCGGTTCTGCACGTGGAATGTGAGGTCACTTATCAGACCACGTGCAGCCGATGAACTCGCGGAGGCCCTAGAAGCCTATAAGGCTGATATCACTGCCATCCAAGAGGTGCGATGGGATGGACCGGGCAAAAAGGGGATGAAAATCTGCGACATATATTACGGTGATAGCTACAAGGAGCGAAGGCGGCGGATGCGGTTTTGTTGTTCGAAGCAGACTTACGCAAGAAGTCTTAAGCTTTAGATACATAAGCGAAAGCTTCACAACAATCCGCATAAAGGCAACATTCGGCAACATCGGCCTAATTTGCGCCCACGCCCCAACGGAGGACAAAGACGATGATAGAAAGGATGACTTCTATGACCTCCTAGAAAGAACATACGATCAATGCCCCAGCTACGACACCAAGATCGTTCTAGGAGATTTTATTGCAAAGCCGGGCAAGGAAGAAATCTTTGCTAGAGTCGTCAGAAAACACAGCCTACACGACAACACGTCCGACAATGGACTCAGGCTGTTGGACTTCGTGACGGGGCGAAACCTCATTGTAGCCAGCACGCGGTTCCCTCACCTCAACATTCACAAAGGGACCTGGCGGTCCCCTGATCAATCAACCCTCAACCAGATTGATCACATTGCGATCGACGTCAGACACTCCTCCTGTGTCCTCGATGTCCGAACGTTCTGAGGTGCTAGCATCGACTCGGATCATTACCTTGTTGTAGCCAAGGTCAGAACTCGGATATCGATATCACTGCCAGGCGAAGCAATCGACGAGCATTGGAACCGTTGTCAAAACGCCATCAGAGAAGCTGCCTCTGATGTGTTGGGTTTTAAAATGCCACCTAAAAGAACCAAATAACCCATGGTTGGACAATGAGTATCGGCAGGTGCATTCAGCGAAGCTAGCAGCATATAAGGCGACGCTGGATAAAAGGACGAGAGCGGTTCTTGAGCTCTACGAACTCAAAAGAAGGGAAGAGCTCCGGCTTCTCAAAAAGAAAAAGAAGGAGCATGAGAAGCGCGCGATCGAGGAAATGGAGAGGTGGTACGGCAGAAATAATGTCGAAAGTTTTACCAGCGGGACTGTCGGCCTGTCGGAACGAAGAGGGACAACTCGTAGTAGAGTCACAGTTGATACTGAGAATTTGGAAGAAGCACTTCTGCAGACTGTTTAACGGCGAAGAGGACACCAATACCTCTGTCAGGCAGAATGTTCCACTCAGCGCAATGGACAACGATAGAAGAGAATTCCGTCCCTCCGATCTATACGAAGTCAAGGTAGCTATATCGAGACTGAAGTCGAACAAAGCTGCTGGAGATGACAGATTGTCCGCGGAACTGTTTAAAGCAGCTGGAGACGATCTGGTTGGGCGTATGCACCAGCTCATCTTTAGAATATGGTCGGAGGAAAGTATGCCCGACGAGTGGAATCTTAGTATCGTTTGTCGGATACACAAGAAAGGAGACCCCTTTGACTGCGCCAACTATCGGGGGATAAATCTTTTTAACTTCGCCTACAAAATCTTCTCTGCCGTTCTGTGTGAGCGCCTGAATCCATTCCCTATCAGTGCGGTTTCAGTACTGGGAAGTCCACTATCGATAAAATGTTCACATTACGGCAGATCCTCGAAAAAAACCCAAGAGATGTAGATCGACACCCACCACCTATTTGCGGACTTTAAGGCCGCATATGACAGTGTGCAAAGAGACGAGCTATACTAGCGATGGGCGATTGCGAATGAAATTCACAATCAAATAAATTGTCAATTGTTAGAATTTGAATTTGATTGTCGATTTATTCGGTCTCATCAGAAAACAATCGAATAACAATCGAATCGAATCGATTATTCTCAGTACCTACTACAACCAAGAGAATGCCGGGTACTAATATCCCATTGTAGAAATGTATGTATTCCTCGATTTATTCATATGTTAGTGTCAGTGTTATAAATCAGCGTAAGGCTGTGTCTTCAATAAGAAACTATACCTACCATAATAGGAACATTGGGAATGGAAATACAGTCAAATGTCTGGAATTGTGACATCCTTAAATCGAATTTTCTATAATTCAAACCAAATTTCTGAAAAATATTGGTTCCCGTGGCTATTTGAATTTTGGAGGTTTGACTGTATTTATATATACACAGTTTAAATTTTGGTAGTGAAACGAAATGAAAATGAGATGGGCAATTGCGAGTATCGGCGGATACACACAATTTAGCAATCTCTCTCTGACTTGAAGAATCGACGAATACACACAATTTAGCTATCTTCTCTGACTTTGAAGAATCGGCGAATACACACTCGTTGGCGATTGGAATCGAAACTACAGCTCAATTCGAATTCGAATAATTGCGATTGCTAGAATAATCGAATAATTCGATTGTTTTTATTCAAAATTGCTCATCGCTAAGCTATACAACGCCATGTCTAGTTTTGACATTCCTACCAAACCCGTCAGATTGTGCAGGATGACGATGGAGAAATCTCGCTGTTCCATCAAGGTCGGTAACGAACTCAACGAGACCTTCAATGTCAAAAAAGGTTTTAGGCAAGGCGACGACTACTTGAGAAGGTCGTGCAAAACTCACACGCCAATACTAGAGGCACGATCTTCCAAAAGTCCGTTTAACTGCTACCATACGCGGACGACATTGACGTGATTGGGCGAACTCAGCGAGCCGTCAATGAAGCGTTTGCTTGTATTGAAACGGAGGCGGCAAAAATGGGTTTAGCGGTGAATGAGGGCAAAACAAAGTATATGCTGTCATCAAGAAAGGACACACAACATCGACGACTCGGTCAGAACGTCACCATAGGCAGCTACAACTTCGAGGTGGTAAAGAACTTCTTCTACCTTGGCTCCCAAGTAAATAGTGCAAACAACATCAGTACCGAGATTTAACGAAGAATAACTCTTGCCGACCGCTGTTTCTTTAGCCTCAAGAGGCAATTGAGTTGCAGATCAATCTCCAGAAAGACCAAGCTCACATTATATAAGACCTTTATCATCCCTGTCCTGCTGTATGGCGCGGAAGCTTGGACTATCTTAAGAGCGGATGAAGAAGCACTTGGTCTCTCCGAGAGAAAAGTTCTGCGTTCAATCTTTGGTCCTGTTTGCGTTGAAGGTTCTTGGAGAAGAAGATTCAACCACGAAATGTACGGGCGTCAGTCAGGCGTCTACGGATTCAACGCATAGGATGGCTAGGCCATGTTGAGCGCATGGACAACACTGCTCCAGCCCGAAGAGTCTTCGACTCCGAACCAGTGGGACAACGCAATAGAGGACGACCACGAACCCGATGGCGCACTCAAGTGGAGAAGAACCTCAACCAGGGCTACAGTCCGGATGAATCTGGGCCTCAACCAACATGCCTCTCCAGCCAGCACGATCTTTCGCCAGCTGCATCCAATTGCGCACACCAAGTTGGTATAGGTCCTTTTCCACTTGTATGCGAGGACGTCCTCTGTTGCGCTGTCCCAATGGCTCGGTGTCGAAGACTCTTCGGGTCGGAGCTGTGGTGTCCATACGCTCTACATGACCTAGCCATCTTAAACGTTTTATCCGAAGACGCTTAACTTGGTGCATGCCGCTGTACAGCCCGTATAGTTCGTGGTTGAACATTCTCCTTCAAACGCCATCAACGCAAACAGGACCAAAGATCTTACGCAGAACTTTTCTCTCAAAACAACCAAGAGCTTCTTCATCCGATTTCAATAGCGTCTATGTCTCTGCGCCATAGAGCAGGACTGAGATGATTAGGGTTTTATACAAGGTCAATTTGGTGTTTCGAGAGATGGCTCTGCTACTAAATTGCCTTTTGAGCCCAAAGAAACAGCGATTGGCAAGAGTAATTCTGCGTTTGATCTCGGTACTGGTGTTGTTGTCCCTATTTACCAGAGCCTAGGTAGACGAAGTCCCTGACTACCTCAAAGTTTCTGCTGCCCAATATAACGCTCTGTCCGACACGTCGATGTTGTGCGTCCTTCCGTGATGACAGCATGTACTTTGTTTTGACCTGGTTTATAGCTAGACCCATTTTAGTCGCTTTCGCTTCAATGCCAGCACACGCTTCATTGACGGCTCGCTGTGTTCGTCCAATCACGTCAATGTCGTCCGCGTATGCTAGCAGTTGAACGGACTTTTGGAAGATCGTGCCTCTGGTGTTTACGTTTAAGTATGATGTTAAAGCAGTCACACAGTCACAGCGTGTCGCTTTGCCTAAAATCTTTTTTGACATTGAAGGTGAGTTCGTTACCGACCGTGATGGAGCAGCGAGAGTTCTCCATCGTCAACATGCACAACCTGACGAGTTTGACAGGAATGTCAAAACTAAACATGACACTGTATAGCTCGTCTCTATGCACGCTGTCATATGCGGCCTTGAAATCGACAAATAGGTGGTGGGTGTCGATCTGCATCTCTTGAATCTTTTCCAGGATCTGCCGAGGTGTAAATATTTGGTCTATTGTGGACTTCCCTGGCCTGAAACCGCACTGATAAGGACCTATCAGGTTGTTGACAAATATTTTCAGGCTTCACGCAAAACGGCAGAGAGTATCTTCTACGCGATGTTAAGGAGGCTGATCCCTCGATAGTTGGCGCAGTCAAAGGGGTCTTCCTTCTTGTGGACCAGACAAACGACGCTGAGATTCCACTCACCGGGCATGCTTTCCTCCGACCATATCTTGCAGATGAGCTGGTGCATGCGCCCAACCAGGTCATCTCCTGACAATCCGTCAGCTCCAGCAGCTTTGTTCGACTTCAGTCTAGATATCGCTGTCTTGACTTCGTCTAAGTCGGGGGAACGGAATTCGTGTTCATCATCGTCCAAATGTAGTGAAACATTTGTGTCGTCTTCGCCGTTTAACAGTCTACAAAAATTATTTTTCCAAATTTTCAGCATCGACTGCGATTCTACTACTAGTTGTCCATTTTCGTCACTGCATGCTTCGGTCCGAGGTCTGTATCTGCCTGATACTTGTTTTACCTCTTGGTAAAACTTTCGGACCTCCGTCCTGTTGTAACACCTCTCCATCTCCACGAACGCGCGCTTCTCATGCTCTTTCTTTTTCTTTCTGAGAAGTCGGTGCTCTTCCCTTCTCTTTTGTTCGTAGAGCTCACGAACAGCTCTCGTTGTTCGATGCAGCGTTGCCTTGTAGGCGCCCTGCTTGGCTGCATGTACCTGCCTGCACTCGTCGTCAAACCATGGGTTCCTTCTGGGTGGTGTCGTGAAACCCAGCAAATCAGTGGCAGCTTCTTTGATGGCTTTCTGACAACGTTTCCATTCTTCTTCTATTTAATGTTCCTAGCGGTCGATTGCGATTGTAGCTTTCCGACGTCAAACCGTAGAGTTCTTTCTCGACTCCGTACTCCTGTTTATATCCTCATCCTTACCTTGGCTACAACAAAGAAATGGTCCGAGTCGATGTTGGCTCCTCGGAACGTTCGGACATCAGGAATATTGGAGGAGTGTCTGACTTCGATCGAAATGTGATCAATCTGGTTGAAGGTTGATTGATCAGGAGACAACCATGTCCCCTCATTGATGTTGAGGTGTGGGAACCGCGTGCTCATCACAGAGAGGTTACGCCCCGACGCGAAATCATCTTGCCCAGCTGTGCGTTGAAATCTCCTAGAACGATCTTGGTGTCATAGCTGGGGCGTCGATCGTATGTTCTTCCTAGGAGATCATAGAAGTCATCCTTGTTATCGTGAAATCTGCTTTGTGAAATCCGAGTTTATCGGCTGCACGTGGGCTGTTCAGGGACCTCACATTCCACGTGCAGAACCGAAAATCATTGTCCTTTGATCGTTTGCTGGGGTCGTCAACTGTGAATCCGTCCATGTCCGAGGCCTGTTGTCGGTTCGTAACAGTAGTTTTACAACTGGTAGGCCAGGCCCATTATTTGACCCTCGGGCAGAGGGGGATCGCTGCATAGATTAGTTCATCACACAACGGTTGTTGTGATGGCTATCCAGGGGCGCCACGAGGAGGCTGTCTGTCAACTTGACTTATGCACAAGCAGGGATAGCGCTGGCATCGTACCAGGTTGGGTGCATTCAGCAACTTTGCCCTGTGTACATAAGCCCATGGCCCCATAATTATTAGTTGGTTTTTGTCTATTTACACATACAACATACACCACAACTTAAAACTACTGTTTTTTAGAGTACCACCACAGAACGTGGTGGCCCGTGGCGTTGTGGGTATGTGCGTCGACCCCAACCTCGACGTCGTAGGTTCGATTCCAGCTCTGAGCGACACAAATAATTTTCACGACCCCACCTCTTTCGAGTCACTGACAATGCTCAAAGAGTATTTTCTGTCTAGAAAAAGCTTCTCAAACTTGGCCGTTCGGAGTCGGCATAAAACTGTAGGTCCCTTCCACTCGTGTGAGAACAGTAGCACGCACAACACGAGTGGTTGCTGAGAAGCTAGGCCCTGGCCCTCTACGGGCTGTAGCGCCACCCATATTATTATTATATTACACACAGAATTTAGTATTTACTTTATACTTTGTAGTAGATAGACTTCACTTATTTATCTTAATGCATTTGCTATGTAGCAACTTATTTATTAATTCCATTTAAGATGCATTATAAATGTCCTCGCAAGAATCTGACTTTCATCTCGTCGCATCTCCCCCATAATCGGAGCATCCTTCGCATTACGAAAACCATAATTCGTCGGTATAATAAGGTTACACAAACCAACCCCCACCTCAGCACATGGATCAGAAATAAGAGAGTTCTCTTATTTATCCACTTAAAGAAGGAGCTCGAGCAGCGAAGCCTTTCCTTCGGATCCAATCTGAATTACATTAACGGCTGTGGACGCCCTAAACATAAATAGAATCAATACTGACACGCACGAATTTATTAGGCGTGTTTTTTTGGCTGGTCAGTTCTAAGTTTAGTAATAAGTCTCAATAAAACGTTTCTGTTTCCTGAGTTAAATTTTTCTTCCGAAAGTTGGTACGTGTGACTACGTCCATTGCATTATATGTCAAAAAATACTGTAATGACAAAAATAAATGAAATTGAATTCTCAAAAGCAATAAAATACACAAATAATGGATAAATAAACAAAAGAGGTAAGAAATCATGAAATACTGTGAAAGATTTTTAGAAAATAACACCTATCGATGATTAGTTCATTCTAGAATCTTCAAGCGATGAGGATGAGGATGAACTAACTTTTGAAGAACTCCCTCTGAGCTCTTGTGATTCAGCTACAGAAGAAACCATTAATTTTCAGTGACAATGTGGGATTAGCAGTTTCAAAAGCGATAATCCTCACCGGAATGGTACAACATGATGTGCAACAAGTTGCTGAAGCTCTTCAGCAAATGACCAGTGTGGAGCGTGTCCTTCAGTACACTGACCTTTAACAAGAGCCAGAAATCCAGAAAAAGCCACCAAAAGAGTGGCCATTAAGTGGAAAGGTACAATTCAAGAACATGTCACTGAGCTACGACCCATGCATTTTACTTAAAAATCCAAACGGTGCACGTCGACGTATGGTCGAGGCAACTGGGCCGCATGACTCAGAAAATCTTAAAAGAACGGTGAACTATACGAAAATAAGTATGAAGAAATGGGAAAATGGGAAATGGTTCTGTAGAACCAAGATTGGACCTAAGAAAGAGGTGTACATGGACGTATGGTACATGTTGGAGGTTTGTCTGTATAGATTTGGATTGGCCGGCGAATGTAAGTAATAGAATTTTGGGCGAATGACTTTAGTACATGTAAAATAATAACTTTAGATATGAATAAATAGTGACTTACAGGAACAAAATAAAAGTTGTTTCGCCTTTGTGCATTTCTTTTAAAATACTGATTGTTTTTCATTTCATTATGCTCCAAAATCAATAAATACTGTGGTGTCTAGTACTGCCACAGTTAGAATGCTCAATTGGTGGAATGTAAAACAGGCAAGATATGAAAGAAAAATCTGTGCACTCGTTTTACGACGTCTTCAAATATTGCTTAACCAACCTGTTTTTGCCCCTGTAAGAGTCCTGAACATCATTATATATTAAAGAATGTCCCTTTTTTGAAAAAAACGTTATTTTTTTTTTTGCCAAATACAAACTTCAGTGATTATTTCACATCAGTACAAGCAAACAATTAAAATACAGATGGAACATATACAATAAGACTCTTTGAACGTATCGGTTCCAGATCCCTTATGCCGTTCTAATCAACTATGACTACATTGAATGTGATATGCCCCTTCCTGGGTAATCTTTGCGTAAATGATTGAAGATACTATCACAGAAGATGCCACCGTACTCTTGTCCACCATTCTTTAGAAATTTAGCATCGGCTCTTACACGGCGACGAGAATTTTAACTTGATATGACGTGGAGTGGAAATGAACGGCAATGCAATATTCTTCGAAATGAATTCCGTAAATTGAATGGTAAATCCGGCTTCACCCATCGCGGATATCATCACTTTTTCAGATATTCTATGAAGAAAGTGAATTAATGACAATTTTCTTTGTTGGGTTATTTTAATATAAGTTTAAGTTTAAAAAAACTGAATAAAATATTTACTTTCACAAGTGTCATCAAAAAGTAAATATTTACAAGTGTCAAATAATATACCAGATACCAACCCTTAGTAGACAAATAGTTTCCTCTGGCGCCATCTATTAAGTCATAGTCAGTGATGACATTGAAATTTTACTGGAGACTTCAAACTCAGTGAAATGTGTTGTTGTTGCTTCCCGTGTGAAATATTGCTAAACTGAGCACTGATCAACCAAAAACACACGCCTATTGTACATAAATGAACTAATAGAGACATCCATCTCCCTCGTCTCTTGCCACGAACCCCTTTTGGACAGCTTGTTGTTTTTGGAGCGTCTGTGAATATACGAAAGCCGTTTCGAACAACTGAAAGGCTTCCCCTCCAAAATAATGAGGTGAAAGAGAGTATATATTTGAAAAGAAACGTCTTCATTAGAGCGTTATTTCCAACCATAAGTACCCACCACCAAAAGGAGGAGGAGCTTAAATGACCGATTGTGTTCAGAAGGGATGTTCACACCACTGGAAGAATATTGGAATACATTGATCATTGACACGTTACATTTGAATTCAAATATTTTGCTGTCGAAATATTCTATAATGGTTGAAACAAAACCTATGTAAGATGATTTGGTTTTTAAATTCAATTTGGAAATAATTATTCACAGTTCATACCAATGTTATTTCTATGATGAGATATAAATTCTGATAATTCCCACATATATGTATGACTTTTCTTTGACATTTGTGTGTACTTTAACACCTTAATAGAAAATAACAAAATTCACTTGAATTATATCGTATTGCCATTATAACATTAAATATTTATCGATTACTCAAAACATTTTATTTTTCTACTTAAATGAAAATGATGGTGTTCCAAGAGAAGTTGTTAATTGAAGCTTTTTAGTTCTAAACTTATACACAAAATATGTATGCTGTGCACAAACTATTTTAATTTGTCCCGCAATTCCATTATTCGCAGTTTCTAGTAGTATGTTTTAATATATAAATTCAAATTACTATATAAGCTTCTTTTACGCATGTTATAAACTGGAATATTTCCAGTTTGTGGGCAAGTCAACCATTTTGGAAATTTATTTGACACTATCAGGGGCAAAGTATGATTTGGAGGGGTAAGCAGCTGATCAAACTAACCCAAATGTGAAAGTATGCGTGAAATATTGCCTTCAAATAAAGAAGTATGCGTGTTTTGGGGCGTGTTTTTGCATTTTGGCCTGGAAAGTTGAATATCTCTAATAGTTCATTTATGCTATTGTAGAAACTCCGGAAACATCTGCAAATAGGGCTGCGGTTGATCTGACACAGGTAATATCGATGATGCAGAAACTGTTCCGAAAACAAAGCGCAACAGATGCAATAATAGCTTGGTAGTGTGCGTGAATCGTTGGGCGAAGGAATGAAAAACGTACGCGAATCGTTGGAGGGGCAGAAACAACAGATGCAGCAATCGCTTGAAGACCACATCAAGTAGGCTCTAGAATTACAACAGAACAGCGTAAACAACTAAAACAGGTAAATAGTGAAGTGAAAATCCTCTATGGAATACTTCACCACCACGTCAACAAGCTTCTTAGCTTAGGGAATTCGATTGACATATGTGCTCTGAAGGTGAGGGAACCATCGATGAGCAGTATCGCCAACAAGTTCAAGCCACCGACATACGATGCAACCACAGCTTCAACATATTTCCACTGCAGTTCACTGCAGCGCCCACGTGTTCATTTTGATTAGCTACGTTCTTAGGCAATATTCCGCCTCACAGCTCATACGCGGGAACAAAGTTGCATTGAAAATTCGAATTTGGTAGAAAATTAAATTTGTGAAATTATGCATAAAATTATCCATTCCGTGTATAATTGTTAATGAAATACCCGGAAAAAGTACCAGTTTTGTAATAAGTTGTTGTAAAGCTCTCAGAAGTGATATTTTCATTGGAATCGGTCAATGGAAAATGTTTTTGTGTTCTGCGAAATTGGTAGAATATGTACATACATATATCAGTATGAATGTATAAATTTCTCACAGCATTTCACTTTGCTCATCTAGTTTTAATCAATTTGACTAAAAAACTCAATCATTAACACACAATATTGTTTAGCATTAGTTTCATATTTTTGTTAAACAACAACAATTGCGTGTAAAATTGTGGTTTGTTTACGTTTTTTAAAGTAGTGCTCTGCAAATATTATCACAATTAAACTCATGACAAGCGCTTACTACAAAACTTGGGCACTTATTCATTACATTGAAACAGTAATCGTATTCTTCTTCTTCTTCTTGTGGCGCTACAGTCCGGGGTGAACCTGGGCCTCGGTCGACAATCCTCTCCAGCTGGCACGTTCTTTAGCCACCTGCCTCCAATTTCGCACTCCAAGTTGGTTGAAGTCCTCCTCCACTTGAGTGCGCCATCGGGTTCGTGGGCGTCCTCTATTGCGTTGTCGCACTGGTTCGGAGTCGAAGTCTTTTCGGGCTGGAGCAATGTTGTCCATGCGCTCTACATGGCCTAGCCATCTTAGGCGTTGAATCCGTAGACGCCTGAGTAGACTCATGTCGCTGTACAGCCCGTACAGTTCGTGGTTGAATCTCCTTCTCCAAGAACCTTCAACGCAAACAGGACCAAAGATTGAACGCAGAACTTTTCTCTCGAAGAGACCAAGTGCGTCTTTATCCGTTCTTGAGATAGTCCAAGCTTCCGCGCCATACAGCAGGACAGGGATGATCAAGGTCTTATATAAGGTGGAGCTTGGTCTTCCGAGAGAGAGCTCGACTACTCAATTGCCTCTTGAGCCCGAAGAAACAGCGGTTGGCAAGAGTTATTCTGCGTTAAATCTCGGTACTGATGTTGTTTGCACTATTTACTTGGGAGCCAAGGTAGATGAAGTTCTTTACTACCTCGAAGTTGTAGCTGCCTATGGTGACGTTCTGACCGAGTCGTCGATGTTGTGTGTCCTTTCTTGATGACAGCATATACTTTGTTTTGCCCTCATTCACCGCTAAACCCATTTTGCCGCCTCCGTCTCAATACAAGCAAACGCTTCATTGACGGCTCGCTGAGTTCGGCCAATCACGTCAATGTCGTCCGCGTATGCTAGCAGTTGAACGGACTTTTGAAAGACCGTGCCTCTACTGTTGGCATGTGAGTTTCGCACGATCTTCTCCAACACGATGTTGAAGAAATCACATGACAGCGCGTCGCCTTGCCTAAAGCTTTTTTTGACATTGAAGGTCTCGGTGAGTTCGTTACCGACCTTGATGGAGCAGCGAGATTTCTCCATCGTCATCCTGCACAATCTTACGAGTTTGGCAGTTATGTCAAAACTAGACATGGCGTTATATAGCTCGTCTCTATGCACACTGTCATATGCGGCCTTAAAGTCGACAAATAGGTGGTGGGAGTCGATCTGCATCTCTTGGGTTTTTTCGAGGATCTGCCGTTATGTGAAAATTTGATCGATAGTGGACTTCCCAGGCCTGAAACCACACTGATAAGGACCTATCAGGTTGTTGACGAATGGTTTCAGGCGATCACACAGAACGGCAGAGAAGACAGCTGCATTAAACAGTTCCGCGGACAATCCGTCCGCTCCAGCAGCTTTGTTCGACTTTAGTCTCGATATCGCTACCTTGGCTTCGTCTAGATCGGGGGACGGAATTCTCTTCTATCGTTACCATTGCGTGGAGTGGAACATTCTGCCTGACAGCGGTATTGGTGTCCTCTTCGCCGTTAAACAGTCTGCAGAAGTGCTTCTTCCAAATTCTCAGTATCAACTGTGACTCTACTACGAGTTGTCCCTCTTCGTTCCGACAGGCCGACAGTCCCGCTGGTAAAACTTTCGACATTATTTCTGCCGTACCACCTCTCCATTTCCTCGATCGCGCGCTTCTCATGCTCCTTCTTTTTCTTTTTGAGAAGCCGGGGCTCTTCCCTTTTTTTGAGTTCGTAGAGCTCAAGAACCGCTCTCGTCCTTTTATCCAGCGTCGCCTTATATGCTGCTAGCTTCGCTGAATGCACCTGCCGATACTCATTGTCCAACCATGGGTTTTTTTAGGTGGCATTTTAAAACCCAACACATCAGAGGCATCTTCTCTGATGGCGTTTTGACAACGGTTCCAATGCTCGTCGATTGCTTCGCCTAGCAGCGATATCGATATCCGAGTTCTGACCTTGGCTACAACAAGGTAATGATTCGAGTCGATGCTAGCACCTCAGAACGTTCGGACATCGAGGACACTGAAAGAGTGTCTGACGTCGATCGCAATGTGATCAATCTGGTTGACGGTTGATTGATCAGGGGACCGCCAGGTCCCTTTGTGAATGTTGAGGTGAGGGAAACGCGTGCTGGCTACAGTGAGGTTTCGCCCTGTCACGAAGTCCTGAGTCCAGCCTCGCGGAGCCCTCTGGATAACCTCTACTGCAGTCGCTTAGAGGTGAACCAATGTATGCAGCGACCCCTTGTCCGGGGTTTTAAACCAGGACCCGGTCCTCCAGGTTTGGGGGTTTCGCGTGGGGTTAACTTCCCCACCGTGTAAAATATAGTCTAATTCAGAGACGGCAACAAGCCTCGGATACGGATGACCCTACTGCTGCGACCATGGACAACGAAACAAGGACAACGATTTTCGGTTCTGCGCGTGGAATGTGAGGTCACTTAACAGGCCACGTGCAGCCGATGAACTTGCGGAGGCCCTAGAAGCCTATAAGGCTGACATCACCGCCATCCAAGAGGTGCGATGGGATGGGCCGGGCAAAAAGAGGATGAAAAACTGCGACGTATATTACGGCGATTGCTACAAAGAGCAAAGGCAGGGCTTGTTTGGATGCGGTTTTGTTGTTCGAGGCAGACTTAGGCAAGAAGTCTTTAGCTTTAGATACATAAGCGAACGCCTCACAACAATCCGCATCAAGGCAACATTCGGCAACATCAGCCTAATTTGCGCCCACGCCCCAACGGAGGACAAAGACGATGATAGCAAGGATGACTTCTATGATCTCCTAGAAAGAACATACGATCAATGCCCCCAGCTACGACACCAAGATCGTTCTAGGAGATTTTAATGCAAAGCTGGGCAAGGAAGAAATCTTTGCTAGAGTCGTCGGTAAACACAGCCTACACGACAACACGACCGACAATGGACTCAGGCTGTTGGACTTCGTGACGGGGCGAAACCTCACTGTAGCCAGCACGCGGTTCCCTCACCTCAACATTCACAAAGGGACCTGGCGGTCCCCTGATCAATCAACCGTCAACCAGATTGATCACATTGCGATCGACGTCAGACACTCCTCCTGTGTCCTCGATGTCCGAACGTTCCGAGGTGCCAACATCGACTCGGATCATTACCTTGTTGTAGCCAAGGTCAGAACTCGGATATCGATTGTACAACGGAGTAGAGCAAGACCAAAACAGTTTGACGTTGGAAAGCTGCAATCGCAATCGACCGCTGGGAACTTCTCCGATCGAGTCTCCCTGAAGCTCTCAGAGAGTCCAACCCTGCCAGGCGAAACAATCGACGAACAGTGGAACCGTTGTCAAAACGCCATTAGAGAAGCTGCCTCTGATGTGCTGGGTTTTAAAATGCCACTAAGAAATAACCCATGGTTTGACAACGAGTGTCGGCAGGCGCATTCAGCGAAGCTAGCAGCATATAAGGCGACGCTGGATAGAAGGACGAGAGCGGTTAGTGAGCTCTACGAACTTAAAAGAAGGGAAGAGCACCGGCTTCTCAAAAAGAAAAAGAAGGAGCATGAGAAGCGCGCGATCGAGGAAATGGGATACTGAGAATCTGGCAGGATCACTTCTGCAGACTGTTAAACGGCGAAGAGGACACCAATACCGCTGTCAGGCAGAATGTTCCACTCCACGCAATGGACGACGATAGAAGAGAATTCCGTCCCCTCGATCTCGACGAAGTCAAGGTGGCGATATCGAGACTAAAGTCGAACAAAGCTGCTGGAGCGGATGGATTGTCCGCGGAACTGTTTAAGGCAGCTGGAGATGATCTGGTTGGGCGCATGCACCAGCTCGTCTGTAGGTATGGTCGGAGGAAAGCATGCCCGACGAGTGGAATCTAAGTATCGTTTGCCCGATCCACAAGAAAGGAGAACCCTTTGACTGCGCCAACTATCGGGGGATAAGTCTCCTTAACATCGCCTACAAGATCTTCTCTGCCGTTCTGTGTGAGCGCCTGAAACCATTCGTCAACAACCTGATAGGTCCTTATCAGTGCGGTTTCAGGCCTGGGAAGTCCACTATCGATCAAATTTTCACATAACGGCATATCCTCGAAAAAACCCAAGAGATGCAGATCGACACCCACCACCTATTTGTCGACTTTAAGGCCGCATATGACAGTGTGCATAGAGACGAGCTATACAACGCCATGTCTATCCCTGCCAAACTCGTCAGATTGTGCAGGATGACGATGGAGAACTCTCGCTGCTCCATCAAGGTCGGTAACGAACTCACCGAGACCTTCAATGTCAAAAAAGGTTTTAGACAAGGCGACGCGCTGTCATGTGATTTCTTCAACATCGTGTTGGAGAAGATCGTGCGAAACTCACACGCCAACACTAGAGGCACGATCTTCCAGAAGTCCGTTCAACTGCTAGCATACGCGGACGATATTGACGTGATTGGCCGAACTCAGTGAGCCGTCAATGAAGCGTTTGCTTGTATTGAGACGGAGGCGGCAAAATGGGTTTAGCGGTGAATGAGGGCAAAACAAAGTATATGCTGTCATCAAGAAAGGACACACAACATCGACGACTCGGTCAGAACGTCACCATAGGCAGCTACAACTTCGAGGTAGTAAAGAACTTCATCTACCTTGGCTCCCAAGTAAATAGTGCAAACAACATCAGTACCGAGATTAAACGCAGAATAACTCTTGCCAACCGCTGTTTCTTTGGGCTCAAGAGGCAATTGAGTAGTCGAGCTCTCTCTCGGAAGACCAAGCTCCACCTTATATAAGACCTTGATCATCCCTGTCCTGCTGTATGGCGCGGAAGCTTGGACTATCTCAAGAACGGATAAAGACGCACTTGGTCTCTTCGAGAGAAAAGTTCTGCGTTCAATCTTCGGTCCTGTTTGCGTTGAAGGTTCTTGGAGAAGGAGATTCAACCACGAACTGTACGGGCTGTACAGCGATATGAGTCTAGTCAGGCGTCTACGGATTCAACGCCTAAGATGGCTAGGCTATGTAGAGCGCATGGAGAACACTGCTCCAGCCCGAAGAGTCTTCGACTCCGAGCCAGTGGGACAACGCAATAGAGGACGACCACGAATCCGATGGCGCACTCAAGTGGAAAAAGACCTCAACCAACTTGGAGTGCGAAATTGGAGGCAGCTGGCTAAAGAACGTGCCAGCTGGAGAGGATTGTTGACCGAGGCCCAGGTTCACCCCGGACTGTAGCGCTACAAGAAGAAGAATATATCTTTCATTCAATTCATGTGGCACCCATTTTCCACACTTTTTGATCTTTCCCATAGCTTTTAAAGGGACAGAAATTGTTTGTTGTTCAACATTTAACATTGCTGCCATTTGCTTTTGACACAAGGTGTTATCTCCATCCGATATCGTTTGCAATTCGGCGTATTCAAACTTTTTTGGTGGTCTTCCACATTCTTCGTTTCTCACATCAAAACCATTATTTCTGAACCGTTGAAACCATCTTTTGCATGTTACTTCTGATAGAGCATGATCACCATATGCCTCGACAAGCATTCGATGCGACTCTCCAGCACTTTTCTTCAAATGAAAACAAAAAATTAATGCTTTCGGCAAATCATCACTTTCTGGTACAAAATTCGACATTTTTAACACGATGAAAAAATATGATATTGTCTGTTCAATGACTTGATGTATACTAAATATTTTTCACAAAAGTCATAGCAAACAAACAAAAATCAAAATAAGGGCTCGTTCACAACAAATGTTCCCTATCGAGACATTTGTATCTTGACGCTCACTTCATAGCGGTATACCTGATAAGTTTCAGTTTTCAACAAAATAAATTAAAAATTATTATTCATTTAAGAAAAACCATAACAAAAACCAATAGAAGTTTCGAAATTCACTCCACAAAAGTTTGGGTACAGCTGGTAATACTGTTACTTTAAACACTGTTTATGCAACGGTAATTTTTTTTCTTGACACAGCGTGTTTGTTGATTTGTGCATTGCCGTTGTTGACACGAGAATAAGTTATTGTTTTTTTAGATTTTTCAAAAAAATATGGCTAAAATGAGTTAAGTGTTAGTGAGTGGCAGTTTGTTATAAATTTGTGCGTGGAAACAAGAATGTCCTATTATGAAATATCAAGGGAAACATCAAGAAGCCGGTCAACAATTCAGAGAACAATTTATCGCTTTAAATACGGCCGCCCATCCAAGCTCACCGAATGAGATAAACGTGTTATAAAGCGGATGGTGGACCAAGAACCATTCATAGCTGCAAATAAAGGGAGTGCTAACCTTGAGAGAAGCAGTAGCATGAAAGTACACCCAGAAAATATGAGGAGAACAAAAGTTCAAAAGGGTTAAGTCATGCACACCCAGAAAAAAACCATTGGTGAACAAAATCAACTAACAAAAACAGATAGCATTCGCTAAGGAGTACGTGAATAAGTCTCCAGACTTCTGGCGTTTTTTTATTTGGATTTTATTATGTATTTAGATATGTATTTATGAATAAAAATACATATCATACATTTTGTTTTTCGTTTTAATTTTATTTATATTTCTTCTATTCTATTCACTTTTCCATTTATTTACAAAATATATTAATATATTATTTCATTCTAATTCGGGTGCAATAGGCCTCTAGGAGAAACCGAACACCCGGTAAAAAAAATCGGTTAACACACCATAAGCATACCTCAAGGGTGGTGTCGAAATGCTTTCATAAATTTGCAATAAAATACACTTAAGAATATAAAATAGCATTGTTCCGTCTTTTCAGCTGCATGTTGGCATAGGTGACAATAAGGATAGCAGTTCGGCAGTTGCCACTGACATAACGCGCAATTGTTTCACTAAAAGAAAAATATTTTGCATTACATAACATCAATAAAACAGAAATGTATGCATAGTAAGTTAGCTCATTAACATCTTCTGATACAGCGTCAATCCGATGAAGAATATTGCTACCTGTGAATGAAAAACATGTGAATGTGAAAAAAGGAAAGCCCATTAAACTCACATTAACTGCTTAAAAGATTCAATGGGGTGAATAGAATCTGTTCTCATGGATGATATTGGGCACCTCTGCTTCCTTCGTTTTTTTTCGACTCACTGCGTATAGCCCTAATCATTGACTCCACTTGACGAAAAGCCCACACACACCAGATGGATTATACTAAATTGAATTTGCTTTTAATTTGTTGTCTTCGGTGTAATATGCCGTAACAAGGCAAAAAAGGTTTCGTTTTGTAATGTAAACAAATTCGAAATAAATAAATAATTTGAAGTTTTTTTTTTTTTTTTTATAATTTGCGCGTGCTCAAGGGGTTATTAATACCCTTAATTGTCCGGGGTCAAGACACAGCACGGGCCGAAGGTATATAGGGAGAGAGAGAGAGGAGGTACCTGTGCACATTGGTTTTAAACATCTGCGGATTGTAATCTATTGGAAATATTGAGCTGGGAAGAGCATTCCATATTCGTGTAGTGCGGCTAAAAAACGAGTCTCTAAATTTCACTGTGCGTCCGAAAGCAGGCTTAAGGGTAAACTGATGAGCATTCCTGGCGAGACGTGTATTGCGGGTGAATTCAAGGAGTGGAGGAATGCAGTTGGCTAGCTCACTTGAGCATCGTTTGTTAAAGTAACGATAAAACACGGACAAAGAAGACACGGTTCGTCGATGTTCAAGCGAGTCTAATGAACCCGCGATATCATTGTCTCCTATAAGTTTTATCGCTCGCTTTTGGATTCTATCTAGTAGGTGCAAGGTGGTCTTGGGGGCACCAGACCAGATATGAGCGTTATACTCAAGCTTTGGGCGAATATACGCCTTATAGATTAAAGCCAAATCAGAGGGGGTGAAGTATTTCTTGCATCGATTAAGGAAACCTAAACATTTCGCAGCATTTTTGGCGACCTCGAATATGTGATCGTTCCAACTAAGTGTTGTGTTGATGAACATACCGAGGGTGGAAAGTTT
Organism: Eristalis arbustorum; assembly: GCA_916610145.1. NCBI lineage: Eukaryota > Metazoa > Arthropoda > Insecta > Diptera > Syrphidae > Eristalis > Eristalis arbustorum. The sequence goes on along the minus strand of OU744319.1, from coordinate 51,050,363 downwards.
TGCGGTTTCATCGATACAAGCGCCATTCATGGATAATGGCTGATTATCAGGGGTTCGCTTTAGAGACAGCAGACAGCATTGAGTTTTGGAAGCATTGAATTCCACTCTGTTGTTCTTACCCCAGTTAATTATGCTGTCCAGATCGGAATTCAATGTGCTTGACATACGCTGCCGTTCCAATATTACGTCCGAAGGGCAGGGTCGTGAATTTTGGAACGAATATGAAAAGCTGAGGGTGCTGTCATCAGCGAAGGAGTGGATTGGATTAGAAGTGGCAGAAAGAGTGTCGGAGACAGAACAGAGCCTTGGGGGACACCAGCATTTATTTTGTGGATATCAGACTTGAACCCATCCAAAACAACTTGGATTGAACGGTTCGAAAGGTAGTTTCTAATCCATAGAAGCAGAGATTCATCAACACCATAAGTACGCATTTTCGACAAAAGAGCTTGATGCCAAACTCTGTCAAATGCTTTAGAAATATCAAGCGCAACTATCTTGCTTTCGCCTGCATTGTGCAAAGATTGGTTCCACTTTTCGGTGAGATAAGCTATCAAATCACCAGTGGACCTGTTGCTGCGGAAGCCATACTGTCGGTCATTAAGAAGCTTCCGCGATTCAAGATATTTCAAAAGCTGACGATTTATCAGCGTTTCCATGACCTTAGAAAGAAGGGACGTAAGTGCTATGGGTCGGTACGAGGTGGGTGACGAAGATTCGCCCTTTTTAGGGACGGGCTGGACAAATGCTGTTTTCCATATACTCGGAAAGAGACCTGAAGAATAGGATAGATGAAAAAGCTTACGCAGTGGTTTTGCCAGCGAAGAAGAACACCTCTTCAGAAGTATTGGGGGAATACCATCCGGGCCAGCGGATTTGTGCACGTCGAGATCTTTAAGTACTCTTGCAACTGTACGAGTGCGGAAGTGAATTTGTCCCATGGTGAAACCAACGCTCTCGAGTACAGGTGGGGACAAATTACAATCTGGCAGTGTTGAGCTGGCTGCAAAATGCGCCGCAAGCAGATTGGCTTTGTCCAAAGAGCTGACAGCTGGGATGTCATTGTAAATCAGCGTGGGAATTGAGGAAAAGGCGGAATTCTTTATGTTTTTCACAAATGACCAAAAGTTTTTGCTACCCTTGGGACATTGCAGCACTTTTTGCCTCAACTTTTGTTCATGGGAGAATTTCACACGTCGGATTATTGCATTGCAGTCATTTCTGGCCCGTTTAAACTTATTCCGGTTTTCCTCAGTAGGGTTGGCTTTGTATAACCGGAAATTCAACTCTCTTATTCTGATAGCCTCTCTGCAGCTCGAGTCATACCATGCATTTGTTCTGGGTTTGATACACTTCACTCTATGCGGAATGAAGGATCTCATACCCAGCTGAAGAATGTTTGTGATCATATCAGCAGCGGCATCCACGTCACTATCGAGGAAAATTCCTAAAGAAGTTGTTGAGTCCGCTTCAATTGGCTTTCTCGTATAGCCATACTGTTTTTTTCGGAATTTGTTCTCTAACTGTTTGTGGCGAATACGAGAAATTAGCTGATACGACACAGTGGTCTGACGAGCCTAGAGGCGACGATATGTCAACAGAATATTTATCAGGATGAGAGGTGAGAAACAGGTCCAGTGTGTTGGCGGAATGATCTGCAATGTCAGGTATTCGTGTGGGCTCATTTACAAGCTGGGTCAGATTGCTTACCTCAGCAAAGATTTCAACGTACCTTCCTTCGGGTGTTGTCTGGCCTGAATGTCGAAGCCAATTAGAATTGTGTACATTGAAATCGCCCGCAATGGCAATTTCAGTGTGAGGATACAGGGAAACAATTCTTGAGATGGAATCGGATAGCGCATCAAATTCGTTAAAAGTTGAATTGCTATCCAAGTTTGGACTTCTATAAATAAAGCAGTAGTGGATTAAATGCTTACGGACATGGAATTTTAACCACAGAAAATTGAATTCCGGATTGGAACAAAGGCCGTATTGTGGTTGAAGTTGGTAAGCTACATCACTACGCACGTAGATGGCGAGACCGCGGTGTAAAAAGAAAAGCGGCACTAAGCTATATCCAGGCAGGTTCAAATCCGATAATTCCGTATTTTCGCCTACCTGTGTTTCACTTAGCGCCAAGACGGCTGGTTTGTAACGGGATAGGTGGACGAACACAGCAAAGAGATTCGCTCTAAGACCGCGAACATTGCTCACATCAACTCTAAAATTTCCCATAGATTACAAAGGGGAGATGCCAAAAACCAAACTCCGACCGAAGTGTCAGATAATTCACCTAATCGGCTGTTCGCATACACTTACAAATATTCACTTGCACGTTATCAGATGTTTACAAACCTCACACGTATTCACCGACTCTATCTGTGAAACAGATAAGAAACAGCTGTGAAATGTTATAAAAAACGCTATCAAACGAAATCAAGGGGAAGGACACGAGAAAGTCGGGTATCTCTATCATACCTTATCTCCGGTGGTGGACTAGGGGTTTTCCAATGGAAAGTTGAACAACTCTTTCATTCCATTATCTCTGATACTCACATATTTCTTGCCAACAGTGACAATTCGTTCAATTAATAGGATTATTTGAGGTTAATTCCTGTACATTAATACCTTAACACTACTATTATGGATTCTCATGAAATAGATGTAGTTGATATACTTGCTTATAGATCAGATGAATTGTTGAAAGAATTTTCAGGAACAATAAACGATGCTGAACAGACAATAATAATTGAAAATTATTTGGAAAAAGTAATGGAAAGTGCTATTAAAGTAATTGATGATTTTCAAAGCGGTAACGTCCTCTAAAGTAGATAAGAATATCTTGTTTAACTAATCAATATATTTTTAGATCTTGACTGGTTTAATGTCACGGAGCCAATTCATTTGTCCGACTTGAAAGGAAAACTTATAATTTTAGATTTCTTCACTTACTGTTGTATCAATTGCGTGCATATACTTCCGGATTTAAAAAGTATGGAATTATTGTTTCCTCCTGAAACTGGATTGGTTGTTATAGGAGTTCACAGTGCAAAGTTCGATAATGAAAAAGATTCCTCAAATTTGCTGTCTGCTATACAACGGCATAAAATCACTCACCCAGTCGTCAATGATATTAATTCAAAAATGTGGACTCAGTTAAGAATCAAATGCTGGCCAACTTTATTGGTCATATCTCCTTCTTTGAATCCACTTTTGGTGTTGATGGGAGAAGGCCATGGAGCATTTCTGAGAAAATTTATTGAAATATCCATTTCCTTTTTTGGGAGTAGAGAACAATTAAAAAGTTGTTTGCTTCCTATTAGTCCGTCGACTAATTTGATTAGAACATCGCATTTACGTTTTCCAAGTAAAATATGCTGTAGGTTTGTAGTAAAGCATGGGGGTGAATTGATTGCTGTATCCGATTCTGGGAATAATCGAATCTTATTACTAGACAGTAGTGGAGACATATTACAAATAATTGGTGGCTTCGAAAATGGCTTTATTGACGGTAATTTTGAAACAGCCAGATTTAATTTTCCGCAAGGTTTATCATTTCTCAAAGATGATATTTTGGTTGTTGCTGATACTGGAAACCACGCAGTTCGCACAATAAATATAACAACTAAAGAAGTTTTGACCATAGCTGGAAATGGGGTCCAAAGCAATGATAAAGTTGGTGGGAAATTCGGATCTGACCAATCACTTTCCTCCCCGTGGGATGTTGTAGTATTTAAAACGAAGGACATGGATATGTCATTCCACGTGGATGAAAATAGTGTCACCGAAAAAGAAGTAATATTAGTAGCCATGGCTGGCACACACCAAATATGGGCAATATTTCTAGATGGTATAATCTGGTGGAAATTTAAAAGGTATGAACCCCACACCTGTGCAGTAATTATTGGTAATGGGTCGGAAGAAAATAGAAACAATTGTTATCCCCAAAATGCTGCTTTCGCGCAACCTTCTGGTCTTGCTTTAGATAAAGATAATTTATTTGTTGCGGATAGCGAAAGTTCAAGTATAAGAAAAGTTACAATGATCGATGGAAAAGTTACAGGAGTAGTTGGTGGCGATCGAAACCCTTTAGTAAGTAAATTCGGCATAGTACCAAAAAGTGTGGATTGTAAATAATATTCATTTTAGAACCTGTTTGCTTTTGGCGATCGCGATGGGAGGCAATTTAATGCAAAATTACAACACCCGTTAGGAGTCTGTTACAACAGCACCGATGAATTTTTATACGTAGCTGATACATACAATCACAAAATAAAACGAGTTGACACTAAAACGAATGTTATTGAAACGTGTTTAATAAGGGATAAAAATAACTTGGATACATTTCAATTCAGTGAACCAGATGGAATCTGCTGTGATAGAAAGGGTAAATATTTGTATGTTGTTGATACAAATAATCATGCCATACAAATTGTGGACATAGAAAATATGACCACATGGCCTCTTATATTGAATTTTAACCACAAAACTCTCGAAAAACATCCAGTGGAGAACATGGAGACCTTGCAAAAGACGATAAAAATAAAATCCAAGCCTAGAGTGATACTCAAAATAAATTTGTCATACCACAATGGTATTAAGCGTACAGAAAATGCTCCTCAGAAATGGAAATTAATATTGGGTAATCAATGCATATCTGCCGAATATACAACAGGATCTATTATTGATAACAGCTTCGCGGTTATCCTTCACTTCAATAATGACAAATTTGTGGAAGAAAACGTAGTACTTTACTGTAGTATTAATATTTGCAACGACAACGTGTGTATGCTCAAAGAGTTTCGCACCAAAATCAAGTTTGTTTACGACAAGGAATCACGTACTGATATTAATGAAAATTTAAATTTTTTTGTTGGACTAGAACGGGTGTCCATTGTAGAAAAATAAATAATCCAAAATAACACAAATGTATTCAAACTTAAAAATAATTGATTAATTAATTTTAATTAAATAATTGCAAGGCTCGTATTGCAAAATACTTATCACCAAATTTACTCGTTAGTATTGCGATTGTCAGTTATCAATAAATGATTGATCCTTGTCAATTTGTCCCTTGTGAATAGACCAAAGTGGTATTGTGACTCTCAATTGTAATACATTTTTGTTTTTAAACATAGATCTTTTAGTCAATCACATTTTTGAGAACGATGGAGCAAACGCAACTCATATATTATGAAGCAGTAGTCTTATTTTGTTAAGTACACAAACCATACTTCATACTACATGCTTTAATAAAGATAGAAAATTCTCACTTGATTTTTTTTTGACAAAGGAGCTGAAATCTTACATCTTTTTGTTTTCAAATACGCAAGAAGGTTATCATATATATATTATCAATCAAACATGATTTTATTTTAAGAGCAAAACTCTGAATAAGCAACAAAGTGAAATTTTGGTAAATAGAACCAGTCCTATTTTGGAATTCGAACGATTCTACTAACCGTTCGAGTATAAAAACTTTG